>OY720106.1:6208872-6576835 GCA_963082835.1 Leptogaster cylindrica
AAGCAATAACTTATTTCGCGTAGTTTGAAGTTGACAGTTATCAGGAAACATTTATTTTATTTAATCTTTTCAAATTTTTGTTTTTTAAGAGTAAAATCGAAATATACACTAAATTTATCGATATTCCACACATATATAAAACGTTTAAAAATTTATCCATTGCGATTTTCCAAAAGAGCTCGTCACCTAAATTATGCCAAAACAATTTGATTGACAGCAACTATCATCGAGCAAGCACAAGTGCACGAAAAGTGCTCGAAAAGTACCCTCAGCTCGATCTTTTCGGTCACTTAATAGCTGGAAACGCTGAAAGAGCTCGAATTGTGTGCTGCTTTTCCAGTTTATTATCAATAGGTCTGCTCGTTTTACTCCTACTGAAAAATCACATTAAATATATTTGTACGCTATTCGCAAGACTTTTTACGTACTTTTTAAGCATATAAAATAGCCAGTGTCCTAATGGCTTAAAATAGCCAGTGTCCTAAGGCCTTAAAAAAGCATTACAAACTCCCAGCATAATTTCTAGCTTCCGATTAAATGTGAAAAGTTGGCAACACTAATTCGAGTATAAACTTTAAAAGTTTCAAACAAACCTTTTCGTGTTGATTTTCGATTACGTTTGATTTTTCAATAATGTTTTTTATAAATACGATTTTGATACTCTATTCAAAAAATATAAAACAACTGAAAGCAGAACTTCATGTCTTGTAAAAAGGGAATTTAAAAATTGCATTGATCACATTGGTTTCCGTTTGAAGAATATAGATGAAATGATTAACAATTTCGTGGTTTATTTTTCTGAAAACAACATCACAAACTTCCCACGCGGCATTATTTGATGGAAATCGCTGGTTTGCGATAATTGGTTAAATAAATTAATTGATCAAAAAATCCCAAAGTAATTCTGAAATTGTTTAAAAAAATAAAAAGAATTAGAAAACGGGATGTGTGCATGAAATACTACAATGCTCTTTTCGAAATGTTTCTTTTGGTAATTTATGAATGTACAAAAACAATATTAATATGCTTTTTATTATTATTTCCATTCTTAATTCAGTATAACTGACCTGACATGACGCATCATGTAGAAAATAAAATATCCCTTTTTATTCGCATTTAATTTCTCATATGTCTTTCAATAAATATTACTTTACGTCTAATTTTACAATAACATTAATAATTACAATCTTATCTTGAAATTAATTTTGTGCTCACAGCGCAAAAACAGTCATACAGCGTTTAAATAAAAAATAACTTTTTATTCTGCTGCTCATTTCTCGAAAAGTCTCGCCTTTTTCTAATTACCAATATCCTCATGTTTTGATGTTGTTTAATTTCTTTATTCTTTTGTAATAATTGTAATTCGTGTTTATATATTTTGTTTGCTTAATCATTGTATTTCTAATTTCTATAGCACAAGAAGCAATGTGTTTACAATATGTCTGTATGCATAGTTGTATGTTTAGAATAGGATACTTTTGTTTTTTTACTTAATGTGTGCCGTATTACTGAAAAGAAATAACATTTTTTGTTTGAAATTATAAAACTCAAATTAGCCGATGTTCATCACTGAAAACGATTTTGTTTAATTAATATTGGAATTACGCTTTCAAACACTTAAGGACATGATAAAAATAAATTGTTTTTTTTGCTGCTGTTAGAATTTTTTAGTTATGGGGAGATGTGATGAAACGTTGAGGGACTTCAGAATAGAAAATCTAGACATCGTTCACGAGCACACAATAGAAGGTATTAAATGCATATATCCCTTTTAGGAAAATACCTGTAATCTTATAACGAATGGTACGTTATAGTTAACAAAACATATACATACAATAAACGTGGTTTTGAGCGTTTTTATAGGCAAAATAATAAATATTTATTTACAATCAATAGAATTTTTGTCAAAATTAACAATACTAGCTTTTTGGTTACTTCGAACGAATTGTATAAATAAAAAAAAGGTAATAAAATTATGATAACATTTTCCTTAACATAATAAGACTCAATTTCACTGAAAAGAAGTCCCTCAATAGAACTTTAACAGCATGTTTTATAAAATTGAATATGTAAATTGTTATATGAGTTTTTCTTTCTTTCGTTTTGCATTTTTATATATAAGTTTTTAATTTAAAATCCGAAAAATTTTTTCCTCGATTTAAGAAAAAAATTACTGATATTCTGCAGGTGTACCACTATTTTCAGGTTCAGCACATTGATCCTCGGAAGGGAGGTCATCCGCCAAATCTGTTTGAGATGTGGACTGTGGAACATTGGCTAGTGTTTGACCATCACCTTGCTGTGATTCTGCTGGTGTCGATGGATCACCGGAAGTATTTGATATACAGTCTGTATCAGCAACAACCCAACCTCGATCAGCACCTATATGGTATATAATTGTAATTAGTGTTACAGGATCGCTAAATAATAAAATATTTTAATTGATTACGTACCAGTTTGGTGAGCAGACAAATGCTTTAATACGTCGTTTGACGATTGACTTAGTGCACTAATATGCAGCTGATGCTGTTTATTAAAACTACTTCTTAATGTATCCTCAATTAAAGCTGCTATTTTCTCTCGATCCGTCTAGAATAACAAATATTGCATATTATACAACATTATGTTTATAATAAATTCGTAAAATATTTAGTGAACAAAATTGCCAAAAGAAACTGGTAAAATCAATTTCATACCTGTAAAATTATTATTTTGATTAATTTTATATAACTTTTGAAATAAAACTCTTGATAAAGTTGTGCTTCTTCTGTTTTTGTTAAGCATTTACTACGGAATTATTATAGGATAAATTTGAAAAATAGTAGCTTATAAGATTTAAATTAGCCAAGTCGCCGAGCCATGTAACCTTGTACAACAGATATTTTCTGATTGATATACTTTAAAAACTGTTAAAGGGGGAAACCACATTTGGAAGTTCAAAAAATCGTTTTGTTTTAATTATATGAATTTTTAGTATAACTAGTCCAGAATACGTTGGCAAAATTTCAAAGCAAAATTCGAATCCGTTCCGATATTATGAGCCTGAAACCAGCCGCGTCACTATCGCAGGAAATGTCCAAAAATTGGTCGAAAAACGCCAAAATTCTAAGGAATTTAATTAATCAGTTAGAAGGAAAAGTTTGCGGGAATGTTTTTTTTCTTTCAAACTCGTTTTTCTTGAAACGATTTTTTTCAAATTTGCGGGAGTTCTAGCTCAAAAGTTATGAACCGATTATTATGAAAATTGAAAGTGATTTTCTTTATAAAATTACGAAGAACATGAACCAACATTTGGGATGATATTGTAATTTTAAAGATTTTTTTTTTTTTTATTGCAAAAGAAGTTTAAAATATATTGAAAATCGAGATATTTTTTGAAACACCGGTCAGCACTTTAATATTTACAATTTTTACTCGCAATAAGGTTCATAGTCTTGGAAAACTTTTTAGTAATGTAACAAAAAACCATTTTGGTTTCAGATTAAAATTGTGACTTTCAGATTTGCCGCATAATCTAATAGAAAAATACAAAAAATACAAAAAAAGTCGGTCCCTAGCTTCGCCAGGAATTGAACCCGCGGGTTTTCATTCATTCAGGAAGTCACTTTGACTTCCCTTTTCTGAGAAAAACTAGTAGATCGAAGAAAATTTTGCTCATTCCTGGGTAGACAAAATATGCAAACAACGATGAGCGAAGTAATAGAGTGAAAGTTTGCCAGAAACAGTATTAAACTGCGTTTTTTAACTCCATGTTTCCATGATCGCCGGGTTCGATTCCCTACGAGGTCAGGATTTTGGCTTCATCTAAATTTAGTATTTTAAACTTGTTTTTTTTTTTTAAAATTCTTTCCCCAAAAACATCCCTTGCGTGCATTCTACCCATAATCTAATCAAAAAATACAAAAAAGTCGGTGAAATTGGACGAATTTCAAGGTGCTTCTTGTATCGTCGCGGTTGTAGATTGGTTGATTACGTCTTGAATGATTGATATCGTGTTGTAATCGATATAATATATTTGTTTGCTCATATCAACAATATCACCAAAATCATATATACATGTGTAGGTGGATAATATGTCGACCATCGCCTGTAAACAGAGTAAGAAACTTAAGTGAAGAATAGTTCTAAGTGGAGAGTGGAAAAGAGCGGTTCAATTTTGTGAAACAGTAATTAAAATGGGTTAACATATTTTGTACGGTACTGTAATGAGCCCTCCCGTAAGGGCGGTTCTCCTGACCATCAAAGCACTTGAATTGGATTTGGAATTCAAGGATATTGATCTGACGCAACAAGAACAACTCTCAGAGGATTGCATGCAGAAGAATCCCCAGCATACTGTTCCTTTGTTGGAGGACGATGGTCGATTTATTTGGGATTCATGCGATCATGATGTACTTGGTGGACCAATAGGCGAATGATGATTCATTATACCCCAAGGATCTATATCAAAGAGCCATCGTCAATCAAAGGCTGTTCTTTGAGGCTGAAGTTCTGTTCGCGAAACTAATTTAAATGATCGGATTTGTTGATTTATTACTTTTACACACCAAATCGAACTGCAAGAAATCTCTCGTTTATAAATTTAAATATTTTCGTAATTTTGTGAACTCAAAATACTTTTTAAAGGGCACGCTATTTACCATTGATACCTTATAGAAGGGAACTATACTATTTACTGTAAGTGCACAAACAAAATGGAGGCTGAGAAACCATGTCTTATATAGGTAATTACTAGACCGCGGATTATATGCAAACGCAACTTTTTTGTTATTTAAGATATCGTTATGGGGATTTTACAGAAATTTGTTTTATTGAACTAAGAGTCGAATGATTTATGATTATTTTTGGATATTGTGCATATTGGATATTTTCCGCATATTTGCATATTTGTTGCATATTTGAAGGACTTTTTTGCATATCTTTTCCATATTTTCCCATTAGAGCAAGTTTTTATGGTCAAATTATTATCCTTTTCCGGACCTTTCAACCCCTCATAAAACTCCTCCAGCCCCTAGAATAACAAAAAATTTAGATTTCTTTCAAACTTTTCCTAAAATCTATAAACTATCACCATAAACGATCTAATCTGTACATTTGCGAACCAGATTTGAATAAATTGTCTCTCACGCATGGCCCGGGTAATGAAATTTGCTATCGCCAACCTGGCACCCTTAGTAATTAAGTAAAGCCAGAAAAACTAGAATTAAAAAATAAATAAAAACTGAAAAAGAAATCTTTAAGTGTTTAGTCCTTCAGGCAATGAACATGTTTTATTGCATTAATTTCCCAAAAAACTGAAAATTGAAGAATGTCGAAGAAAGAGTGAAAACCATTAGAGGACAAAACGCGGAATTATACCAAACTAAAATTATGGACATTTTGGCAAGGAATCCCGGCTTCCACCTTCTTGAAAGCATAAGTCGGGTATTGAATAGTGAGACAGTCCAGGAAATACCCGATGGTGATGCCAAAACAAGCCTTTTTTATAAATATAAGTATGCTCCCATCACATCCTGCGATGTAGAAAGGTCGTTTTCTGCATACAGGCTTATTTTAACAGACAAAAGGCACAGCCTAAGTGTAGAACATTTGGAAAAGCTAATCATTATATATTGTGAAATGAACTATAACAATTAAAGAAACGTAACAATAACCTTTCTTATATCGAAAAATTATTTTAAATTACCTGTCCTATGTTAATTATTTGTTTGCAAATCGCTTAATAATTTTTTGGTCAAATTTTGTTGCATATTTTATGCATATTTTTGCATATTCTCTGCATATATTTTGCATATTTTTTTGCATATTTTGCTATGCTGATTCTAATGAATTTAGGAATCAAAAATAAGTATTTCACAAAAAGTTAGACATCCGTATGGCCAAAATTACAAAAGTTGCATATAATCCGCGGTCTAGTAATTACTCTACGAAAATAGAATTTCGTTCGTTTGCTAACTCTAATTTTGGTCCGCTAAAGCAATAATATATAAATAAAAACTTGTAGCTATGTAATTGGGGGTCCATATGTAGGCACAGAAGTGCACAGAATACAATGCAGTTTACTTGAAGATGCCTGCAATCGTGAAAAATCGCGTGCGACCTCAAACAAAAATGCCATTTCCTCACCGAACACAATTAAAATTTAAAAAAAAAATATTTTGAATTATCAACATATTAGGGAACGCATTTATAAACTATTAACTTCTTCTGAGATGTTCGAACGACCAATTTAATTTTTCCTGGATCACTTAAGGCATGACTTGAGCCACGTTCATCAGATTATTTTCGTCAAACTTTGATGCACCATAACTCCTTAACTAGTCGAGTCGCAATAATGAAATTTGTATAGCATATTTATGTTAAATAGAAATATTTATCGTAAACATTTCAAATTTTTTCACTCAGTCCCTTTTGTGATATATGCAATTGAAAATGGCATTTTCGTCTAATTAGAATTCATTTTTGTGGTTTTTTTACTCACTTCTCTAATACTTATGGGAAAATATTTTATACCAAGTTGGAGTTTACTTAATGTTGAACATTGTGGCGCTTGATTTGCTTTAATATCTTTATAAACAAGAAAGCTGTAGAATAATCCGTAGAAGAGGTTTTTTGTGAAAAACGACCAATTTGCACAAACAAAAATGGCCGCCAAAAAAGAGCGAGAAACAAATTTTGTTTACTTATGACATGATATTTAACATAATATCAAGCAACTTCTGAAAGAAATTTTAAAAAAATTAAGAAATTCGTGCAGTAAATTTGAGTGAAATAATTGTACGATTTGATCTCCCGTGACCTTTGACCTTCGGTATTTTGAATTGCCCAAAGGTGCCACTCTGGCACCCCACAGATTATTGTTCAGTATATCAAACAACACCAGAATCAATCACAAAGTATTAGTTGTACCCTCATTCCAGGTCCAAGCAATTTTTCTAATTTGGCGACCTGACAAAATTGGTAATAAACTATTTCATTCGAATATGAAAATGTTCCTTAAAGTTTGGACTCAATTCCCAATTAAATTAAAAAATGAATAGTTGTTGTTTTTTTAAATACCTCGTGTATAAATCCCAGATGCACAAGTTCGTTTGATAACAAATTTGCAGAGTCGTCCTGCGACACTTGACAAGTTAACTGTCGATTCATTTTGTCATCCATTCGGAGCAATATTGTCATCTGCATAAGTAATTTCGTATATAATCAATATTTAACAATCAATTGTTTCCTGTACCAATAGATCGCAACTATCTTCTCTTGTCTTAACGCTACACATCATGTTTACAACTTTACGTGTTTCTACATCGATTGGTTCAGGAGTAACTGATTTCACAGATTCGGCAGTTTCTGGGGACACAGCTCTCGGCCTTGGATGGGGCGGTTTCTTTGCCGCAAATGCAGTCAGGGGATATATTCCATATCTATTCCAATAAATATATTTAATTAGTAAACATTAATAAATCAATACTGCAATAAATAGCAACTCACTTAACATCCTCAACGAATTTTTCTAATTTTTCAGCTGATGGTACATCTGCCAGCCTAAATTCCAAAATTTCACGGTTGCTTGTGATGTCTGCAAGTATAACGTCAGGTTTGTATAGACGCTGCATCATTTCATCGATAATAGTTTCCGAAAAATTTGCTGTTTCAAAAGTATAAAAATTAAAAACAACAAATAAATATTCAATAAAAACAAATTGATTTTTCTTTTTTAAAAAAAAAAAAAAAAAACTATTAGAATACAAATAATAAAACTGAACACAAAAGGCTTTCTAGTCTGATGTTATTATATATAAAAAAAATCAAACTAAACAAGTATAAACAAGTGAAAAGTTTCCACTAAACGTAGAAACAATTTTCTAAACACAACAAACAGAAAAATAATTTAATTTGATTTATTCAGAATTATCGCTTCATCTTGGTTTTCTTACGTGATGAATTCACTAGGCAGTGTGCCGCAAGCAATTTTAGAGAATGGACTTCGAA
The DNA here is from genome assembly GCA_963082835.1 of Leptogaster cylindrica. Taxonomy (NCBI): domain Eukaryota; kingdom Metazoa; phylum Arthropoda; class Insecta; order Diptera; family Asilidae; genus Leptogaster; species Leptogaster cylindrica. The sequence continues at coordinate 6,216,862 of OY720106.1, forward strand.
TAACAGAGGATGAAATAGTAATTCATGGGCACTAGGGCGATCAATTGGATCCTTGTTCAGGCACTTGAGTATGAAGTCCTTTTGCTGTTCATCTTCTAGACTCTCAATGGTGCGCAATATATTTTCTTCAGTAACTAAATTTCCTGAATCACCATTACCCTGAATTTCAAGAGCAGCCATTTCCAGAGCACATACTCCAAATGAAAATATATCTATAGCATGCGTTAAAGCAGCTAAAGAAATAGATTAACAATTAGTTATAATTTAATTATTTGTAATATCAAGAACATACACTCACATCCATACTCAGGCGCTATAAAGTGCATATTTTTCATATTTTCCCTACAAGTTTTCACATGATGATGAATTGCATCAGGAGCTACACTACCAATTTTAACTAAGCCATTATGTTGAATAAATATTGTATCACAGGTTAAGTTGCCATGAATGATAGGCGGCGAACAGGAATGCAAGTAACTGGAGATAATTTTAAATTAGCGTAATTCACATAACAATACAATTTTGTATTGTTTTTTTTTTGCCTCACCTTAGTGCAGATAAAATTTGTGTACACCACCTTTTCCAGGCTTGAAGGGGCAGTCGTTTAACATTTCGTTTAGTTCTCTTGAGGAACTGTTTTAATGAACCAGATGACATGTATTCCGTTATAAATATGACCTTAAAAATATAATCCTAATTAATTGGTAATAATTATTAACTAATACGTGTCCTTTACCCTAGGTTTGTCATTATGTGTATCAGTCCAGTAACGATGAAACTTTACTATATTTGGATGTTCAAGTTGCGTCAAATTTTCGAACACCTGCTGAATTTTTTCTTCTTGAGATTTAAAATTTTTACGTTCAGAAAATTGAACTTCATTCCAGACTACTTCAACCCCTTCTTCCGTGTCCATCGCCAAATGAGCACAATCGATTCCAGGAACATCTCTCTGCTCAACCTATAGAAGAATTAACAAATTTAGTTAATTTGTTCGCTTTTTCAGAAAGTATTAACGAATTTCCAATTTTCAATTTTCAAATATTTTGCAGATGAATCACGGTACTATTTTTGAAATAACCCAAGATAATTGATCTTAAGTCCTGCACTCTTCATCCAACGTTTGTATATAATGAAAAAAAACCCTGCATACGCTTGAAATTAATTCATTTAAAGATATGACTGTTTACAGTTCAAGACCTTTTTAATCTTTTCAACCTTATACACTTGACTGGCAACGGAATCAGTTCCATGGGAATTCAAAGAGCCAAGAAATATTGCTGCGGTTTTTAATTATACGCTTAATACAAATCATTGATAAATTTACGACAAATCTTTCTAATATTTGTCATTAAGATGAACTAAATTTATTTATTCTAAAGTGAAAACGAACTCTTATCTTCGCTGGACTTCATTGACTCAGACTGTGGAATGTGTGACGATTGAGTGGATTTGTTTCCTATTAACAAAGTGCAAACGAAAACTATTTGTTTTGAAACATCAACACCTAATTGAAATCCAGTTCGTGTTTTTAAGTCACAAATAGTAGCAGAAAATTATGTTTGACTTGAAGCAAAACAGAATGTTTATAGCCGTTTTTTAAGAGCATATAACATTTATCGGTGTGGATAAGGAAGGCCATTAAAATAAGTAATTACTAACTTTACTTATCTTGCAACTTAGTTTTGCAACATTGACAATTTCCATTGCTTCATCGATTAATGAATTAAAAGAAAAAAATCGATTGCAGTTTTTCCATGCTAACAGCAATATAATTATAAAGTGCTGGAATATTTATAAATTTATGGCATTACGCGGCTGTAAATGAGTGTCCTTGTTGTCATTGAAAGGACTAAAGGAGTCACCTCCAAATGACTAGAGCATATTTCCGAGTCACTTGTTGCATGTGGAATGATTCATCCTCTGCCGGGGAGTGAAATCAAACAACTTTCTCCTTGAGAAAGGACTGATTTTGCAAAAACTTTTGCGGAACAGTGGAGGGTTGAAATCGATTTAATATTCCAGCATTGGCTGTATTCCCATTTGGCTTTCAGCATGCCCGAGTTATGAGCACGCAGAGCACTCACTCTACGCCAACTTGAATCAATATAAAAAAAACCTTTCGCAATTACTTGCCACATACCTACTCAGGTGGATTTTGTTGTCTTTGCTTTGAATCATTGCATAAAATTCTGCGAATGCACTTGAATGGACACAAAATTGAAAGGAAAAAGACAATTAGAGAATTACCTCCTCCCGACGTTTGAGCCACCGTCCGCAAGGACTTTCCTCGAGAATTTCGCTCTCATCTTCGGAATCTTCTCCGCTTTCTCTAGGCGATTTGTTCAATTCTGGGTCTGTTGTGGTGCTGGACCGGCTGCCCGGCATTGCCAAATCAGTTTAATTAGTTAATATAATTAAAAGTTTTGTCGCTTCCCCTGAGTGACCGTAAATTCGAAAATCCCTTTTCTTTTATTGTTGAATACTTCTTTACAGCATCTTTCACACTTGTTTAATCAAATGGGCATGCTGTAAAAAATAAAAATGAACATTTTTTTAATATTCACCGGCAGATAGTCATGGCAAAACGTATTTTTTTCGTACGAGCATATTATGAGATATGGAGTTAATAAAAAGGATATTACAGGTAAAAATAAATTGGCTTATTGGTGTACCCGTAAAAATGTTTGCACGCCACTGAATTCGCACTGACACAATTGCAGCCCTTGGCTGAACAAGTACAAAGTACGTATACGCATGCACCTCAACAAAAAAAAAAAAAACCTTTTTTTGAGGTTATTTCATTAATTCGCTTTTATAAACTTATTTATTCCGGTTAACAACATTTAATTCGAAGAATTGAATACCGTCCGAATTCCGTAAAATTTCGTTGGGCCAGCGGCGAGCACTCAGCAACGTTAGAAATCGTCACGAACTGACGGCCACATAATCGCCTCAGTAACAATATCCAATGAGGGCGAAGTACTACACTTGATCCAAAATGTTTCGAATTCCTGTTTTCCATTCGGTTAAAGATAACTTGCACCGGATTCAACCGAACTAGAGACAGAGTGGCAGTGTCGCCGGCTACCAACTGTTTTCATTGATTTGTGCATACTTCCAAATCCAATTGCACTCTGCAGATTTGCCACTTCTTGTTGACGGAGGAATTTATTTATAGAGCACTTGACGTTTCTAATTTACGATAAAACGCTTTATTCGGCTTTGATATATACAGATATATTTTTATATGTACATATATTTAAAACGCCCTTTCAAAAGGAAAAGAACAAGATATTTTTTTCTTTTTTTTTTGGAAAACACTAACACACGCACTTAACAGGACGGCGGCGCGATATTCACACAAATGCCGAATTTGCCTCTCGCGAATGCAATCTCATCTACTTTAATTGCATTTGATTAACTCAAACGTATTGCTAGAAATGATTTCAGTGGTAAGCACAGTTATATCGTGTTCACTTTATGACAGATAATCGCACCTTGGAAGATTTTAATACACAATCCTAGGATATCTCCAATTAAAACCTAATCAAAAGTCAAATGACACAAGAGTCAAGAACTCCTCTGTCTGACAGAAATTCGCCATTTCTTTTAATTCTCTAGTGCTGCCAGATGGTCTGCTTTGTGTAGCTAACAAATTTTCAAATTACAAATAGAATAAAATTCAAACATTTACAACATTTTGCATTCTTTTCATCTTTAATCTTACCCGGGTAATGTGTTATCAACAATTGGGCTATAAAATGCTTTATTAAACGAGATCAACTCAAAACAAAACAATCAGTTTTATCATCAAGAAAATTTGGTAATGTCCACGTTTGAATTAATTCTTTTCTGCTCAGCTGGGTTTGCAAAAGTGTTCAATGTATTGTTGGCATGATATCGAAAGGAATCTTCCTTGCAGACAGCTCGCTCCATCGTCGTATTTTTTCGTCACACAATACTTGACACACTCCGTTAATTTGCAAAAAGCAACTTCAACAACTTCAACGTTCCCTGTCTCTAAATTTTAATATGTATAAGAATCAATTAGATTATTTGAATATTACTTAGATCCGCATGAATAATAAAGTAAAATTACCAAAATTTAACAAAATTCGTTTTTTCTTTATTTGACACATCTAGGGATGGCGGTTGTTGGCAAAATAACCGGTTTTCGGTTATTTCGGTGTTTTTCACCTGCGGTTTAACCGGGCGGTTTAAACCGTTCTAAATCACCGGTTTTCCAAATAACCGGTTATCGGTGTTTTTTAAAAACTTTTATTTTTTAAACACCAAAAGCTCGCTACTGCTGCATAGTGCATAGCAAATATGGAGCTGGTTCTGAGCAGCTGTAGCCTGAAGGTAAACTAAAACCTCAAATCAAACACAAACTGTAAAAAAATATCTATTTCCTTCAGATGCAAAAGCTATACTATAAATGCAACTATCAAAATGTTCATTCAAAAGCGAAAACAGCTAAACATTTCCAGGGATTTCGCTAATAAAATAATACAGCTCTTACAATAAAACCAACGTTTTTTAATTATTTATAACTTTAAGCCAAGCGCGGAACGCCTAAGTTACAAAAAAAGTATAAAAGTATGTATGTATATTCAATATTGATTATTGTTTATTTTTTTAATAACAAACTGGGGTTAAAGTTTTAAAGCTTAAAAGCTTTACTTTGATGAGTTTAAATTTACTGATTTGTTTCCTCGCGTGTCCGCCGTTGCCGTTGGCGGCAGCGTTTTCCAATTCAAATCCTTTTCAATCAATAATTCAATTCCAATTTAGGTTTTTTTCTTTCTAAAAAGCAAAATGTCACCGAAAGGTGTAAAAATTACCATGTTTTCTTTCTGTTTACAAAACTTAATTTGCCGGTTTTTTTTATCCGGTTATTGCATTTAAAAAAAATCACCGGTGAAAACCGAACCAAAAACATCACCGAAAAAACACCGGTTGACCGAACCAAAACACCGGTTTTCGGTTTAAACCGGTAGGTTTTTCCCATCCCTAGACACATCTCAAAAAATGTTGCGGTAGATGGCAAGGTTTAAGTTTAGACTTCATTTATGAAGTTCCTTATCTGACGACCAATAGATGGCTGTTTGGCAGCTTAAGACCTTTCGTTAGGTGCTTTTTATTTCAATTTTCAAACAAATTAGTTCAGACAAACACCATTCGTTAGATGAATTTATTAGTTCAGGCAAAAAGTTCACCGCACCCGAAACAACAATTTTCACACACTTTAACGGTTACTTTGTCATGGTGTGTGTGTGTGTTTGAATTGATTCGCTGTTGGGTTTCGTTTGAAATTTAACATTATCGGTTTGCTTTTTTAAATTAAACACAAATAACAATTTTTATTTTTAAGACATATTTAAATATTTTAGGGTTGTTTTCTAAGGAGCCACCAAATCACCGAAATATGTACTTACAAAAAAATTCTTCTATTTTCTTTCTCGTTTAAAAAGCTAATTATGGCCGCTTTTTTTGCCCGGTTTTGCAAAAAATCATCGGTTAAAATTGGACCAAAAAAATCACCGAAAAAAACCGGTTAGCCGAACAACCAAAACATTGGTTCTAAACCATAAGAAGCAAATTCATTTCGAAAGCTCGAAAAGTCGAAACAATTTTCTTTTTTTACAGCTAAATTTATATGAAACCTATTGAAGGGGACAAATTGAGACGTTTCTCCTAAGACCGCAGATTTATTTATTTCACATTTAATAATTGAACAAATCCTTTCTAGTCCCATTAGTACTGTGTGCTCCTACGCTTTCATCACAACACAAGGTGCTTTCCTTCCGAAGCTTTTAACGTACTTCATTATAACCACAAAACAATCGCAAAACAAGGATAACAGTTGCATTTCTAATTGCTGTTGAGCTTGAATCCTGACCGGAGTGTTTCGGGTTGATTCTCTGTCGATGGGTGAGCGCGATCGTATTCCGTTTATCAGCTCGGGAATTTTGAAATTTGTTCAGTTTATCAGTCGTGATTAACAAAATAGCGATTTTCAGTTGGCGAGAGATAGTGTTGCTGAAAGTTTTGATAACGCACTTGAAATAGAATTGTCGAGGAGTACCTTGATAAAGCCTGGTCAATCTAGTCATTCATTTTCCGCTAAATTCTACATTCGCTTCTTTGCCTTAGTTAAAATTTCGAGAGTGATTATCTGTTCTTATTTTCGGCTATATTTTTAAGACCCGCTGTCGAGTTTAGAAAATCAAAAATAAATAAAATATTGTTCACGTGTTCACGAGAAAACGAATTTTGTTAGCGCACTGAAACCGAAAGAATAAAAGGAGCAAACAACAGAAAATAAACCACGACCACCCCCCAACATTTTGTAAGTGCTATTTTTTTTTCAGTGATTTAGTTGGCATTAAAGTGAATGGTGAATGTTCTTTAAATGTTGTTTTCGCATGTTGTGTATAGGTAAAAGCTTTTTTTGTGGCTGGAGTAAATAGTTACCTTATTATTCACTGCTGGCGTCCGCAACAATTAATTATAGTGAGTCCTGGAAGGCCTGCAAGGCTCGTGGCTTTCCCTTTGTTAAGTGTTTCGATTGCAGAAACTAATCTGGGATATCCGTTAGCTAGAAGTATGGCAGAACACGACACAGCAGTGATTATGTTTTGGCACTGTCTCAAAATAATAAAAACACGTATATAAACATTGGAAGGAGATAAATATTGGCGCTAAGCGTAAGAATTCTTTGTGTACGGAAATAATCAGCGTTCAGCGTGAGCAAATTGTATCAATTAGAGCTTGTCTTGTAGGCACATAATTTTATTATTGCACAATTAAATGTACTTGTTTTAATTTTTCATAATTGGAATTAGTATTCTACCGAATTAATTGGCAAATGTATTTAGTACATCAACACATTAATCGGGGGAGAGATGATTATTATATTGAACTTGAAATATTTTGAAGGAAGTCTGTGTAAAAGTGAAACATTTAAAAAGAATATGAGTAAATTAAATAATAATAATATTTGATTTAATATTCGATGATAGCTTTTGTGAAATTCATGAAACATTTTCATACTCTAAATTAGTTTTCGACGAATGTTTGCAACACATAGATTGGGAAGTTAGAAGAAACCGTTATTTATGGATGTCATGTTCGTCTGTCTGTTGTCTGTCGGTTTGTCTGTGCAGACGATAACTCGAGAACTCTTGTAGCTAGAGGATTGAAATTTTGTACAAAAAGACTTCATTGAAATTGTAAGGTCAAGTTCAAAGATGAGTAAACTCGGGCAACACCTTCTTAGTGTTGCCATATAAGCCTTTTTTTTATACAAAAATGTTGATTTTGTTTTACTGGATATTTACATATAAGTAAATTTCCATTCGTTGTTATAAATACATAAACTGTTTTTACACCACATTTTGAAATATAGAACGAATTTGTCTATTTACGAGATGGGTAAAGAGTTGTTGTACGGTTTTTTACACGATTTATTAACAAACGTTGCTTCTGTGTTTTTATATCTGGAGTATTTCATAATTGGCCTAACTAAACTAATTATACCTACTTCCTTATTTGTTGGAGATAGATTTTCCAAAGTTCCTTTTAAATACATTGTACTCTTCTTTACTAGCAATCTGAAATTTTCTAATCAGAGAATTCGTTGTAAATTATAGCCCATAAACATTTTTAAAACCTTTCAATGAACTTAAATAGGAGTACGATTAACAGCAATTAATAAACTCGATTATACAGTTGATATAAAAATAAAATCCAAAGTACCATACTCAATTTATTTGTAATTAAACTTCGATAAACTTTACAACGCTGTATAAAGAATTATTGCAATACCTAATCAATTAGTGCGACAGTTCGCAAGATTTATGTAATATTTAATGAAATTAAAGTGACATGATTTCAACATTTGCAGGAAATTATGCTCAAGTGCAAGTGCAGTGAGATAAATATGACCTCATGGACATTTTTGATTAATTACTCGAAATGGGATAAAATTAATATCTCGACTACTGGCTAGTAATAGTAATGAAGAAAGTGTACTTAACACTATCTTGAAATTATCTACATAGTACATAAACGTTATTACAAATAGAAATTGTTATACTTTAAGTTTACACTTAAGTGTTATTTACACGGCAATTTCGCGCTTGGAAATTAATTTAGACTTCGTATCGATAAAGTTTTACTCGCTCATTAATGGTCCGTAAAAATCATTACCTACGTGTTGCATTTTATTACAGAAAATAATAATAACTCAGCGTTAAAATAAATTGGTCAAATTAGCACGAGTATACACGTGCGATTTTGTGCGTAGTAATTTTATTAGAGATAAACAAATTGGTCTGTCATTAATCTTATCTTTGAGGCTTTCTTTCAGTGTTCAAGTTTATGGGTTGCATTTGATAACAATATTCAATTTTAATTAATGAAAATGCGATAGCCAAACAGTTATAGTTACTTTACAGTTTTATAATTACTTTTGTAAAATGTTTTGTAAAGTGTTTTTAATTACTAATGTTAGCCAGATCTTCTTGAATTAGTTCAAGTATTTCTGTATAGTCGTCTGCCATTATATAAAACATTGTTTATTCCTCTGAACCACATCCATATTAACTGCATTCACTGCAGAATTTGGTAGTTGCTGCCAGAATCCATTTCCATTGCAGCACTCAAGATTTTGCAAATTAATTTCAGCTAAATATAGAAGCGAAACAAGTGCAATTTGTAATTGCTTTAATTTAATATTTATGAAGATTGCAATTTTCCCGAAGCATGTAATTGAAAATTTGGTGGATGCACTTGTCCCAAAATTCGGTTCAGTTATTCCGAAATAATCTCGTACACTTTGATCTCATATAGCAATTATTAACCACTTCCCCAATAAATCAATCGATCACTGGTGTACAGACCGGGGCTGTAGCTACTTCCGGTAGCTTCCCAATTCCACGAACATGGCAGCAACCGCATCAGTGATTCTCCCATCATTTATCAAATAAATCCATTGAAGCAGAAAATCGGGAGCACCTTTGCTGGGTCGATTGGGGCTCAGGTCACCCAGCATTCATCCCGAGCCCAGACTCGTGTATAGTACAGTATAGGTACCTCATTATTTAATATGGCCAGTTCGTTTGATGCACGTGAAAATCACGACAGGTACACACATGACGACACCGTGAACATGTGTTCTCACACACATGTGTCTATTTTTGCTTCATGTTTGGCAAATGATCAACTTTCAGTGCGACATTTTTTTTCGACAATGAAAGAAAAAAGACGAAGAAAACAACAATCAGAAGCGGAAGAACGTCGAGCTGTTGTACGAATAGAGCGAACGTTGTGCATAATAATTCACAGTAAGTTCAAGTGGGAAAAAAAACTATTTGGGAAAAGAAGGAAACATAGTATACATATCCTGGCTGGCGACTGTACAAAAGCGCCTTCTGTAGCACCCTGCAGAGCCCCGTTCAGCTCCATCCGGAGCCCGGTTCCCAGGCTTAACTATATTGTGTATCGTCGCAAAATCCGTTCGTTTCATCCTCCAGGACTCCATAACATGATTGGGAGCACTGAGCTGGGTATGCACGTCGAGTGCTGCCAGAAAGGACCTGGATTGTGTTATTGCTGCAGAAGAACGACAACGACGAGGAGAACATCGGGGGCCCGGAGCCCGGTATTTTTGCTGGGAAAAGGCGATTTGTTGAACAGACACAATGTTATATGGGGGAATTTCAATTTATTTGATTTAGCAAGTGCTGTAGCTGCTGCTCCACGATGGGAAATAGGTCAATTGGAATCGTAAAAGGTAAGCACACTATGGACGCACGGCGAGCGACGACGACGGCGGAAAGGACATAGCAATCGAATCGAAAAAGTTCACCATGCTGCTCCTGCTCAGGGTGAAAAAAATAAATATAAATGTATAGCTGAAAAGGCATCATCAGAGATAAAAATGATTTCAGGAGTTTGCCGAAGGCACATTATCTCCGACTTCCTTCAGCATTCGTTCACCTTAGCTGGCATTGGCTTATTCAATTTGCCAACTTTCAATTCCTTTGATGGGCAAGCTTGAATCCCCGCTGCCGCCGAGTCCTTTCCCGCCACCATTTGTTTCCGACTTAAGGTTTTAAGGGTGCTTGGCAACTGAATATTTCATGCAGCAAAACATTTTCTCGTAAATTCTAGTGTTTTTAGTTTCCAACAAACTTCTCTTCAATACTGTAGATGTTTTCCCTCCTTTTTTTCTGAGAATGATTTCATTGGAGTAATCCTTTGACAAGGACAAGTTGTATACGGTTGTGATAGAGATATTAACAGTTGGATTTTATCAACTTTATCTCTTCCGGGTGCTTTTGAAAACAAACCAAGCCAAATGTTGATCTGTTGGTATAGTATTTGTTATGTCTTCAGGATTCAGAAGCTGTTTTATGTTTGGTTGGGTTTCTTTTATCTTTTATACATTTACAATTTTTGTAACTGATGAGTGATGAATATCCATTCTAGATTCTCAGGAGATAACAATTAACTAAAATAATACTTCTATTTCACAGTAATGCTTTCGCAACAAAGTAGAAAATCTTTAATATATAGGGTGTAACAGCGAAGATAGTCAACCCGAAACAGGGTGATAAGGGACCTCATGGCAAATAAAAAATTGTTCTACAAAAAAATTCTACCTCCAACCCCTTCCGTTTTAGAGGCAATTTTCTAGTTTTTTGGTCGTGGGAGAGGTTGTTGCACTAAAATACCAATATCTCTGAAACTACTTAAGATAGCTTAGTGTTTTATACTTTGTTGGAAAGGTAATAAATGTAGACATGCAAAAAGCCAGGCAAAAATATTAAGCCGAACACCACAAAGCCACAAAGATCGAGAAATGCGCACACGATATTCAATCGGATGTTATAGTATTTGTGATTTTCCACTTTGCGTATCATTCTATTTTTATGGATTACAGGGAAAATCATTATTATTCATCATTATTCGGTATTTTAAAGAAGTATTATCATTTACTATAAGTTAATTGTTTATTCTAAATCAATCATTATCTTGAAAATTCTGATTAATTAATTATAATTGGTTATCTAAAAGTTGCAAAATAAAAAAATCTGCAGGTCCAACTATTAAATCCATCAATTTCACACTCATAATTTTTTTTAAAAGAACAGAAAATTTATATGTACCTAGGTATACGATAAATATTTTTAATTAAACAGAAATTGGCATATTTTTTCTTATTCTTTTTTATGTTCTTTTTTATAATACAGATATATTAGTTACTTCATACTCAGTTTTTTACAATCAGTCAAGGACAGGGAGTGAGTCGGTGAATTTCCGACTCCGTTTATGGTGGTAAATCTTGCTGCAGGCCAAACACTTATAAGATTCTTGCACCGCCTTAATTAGAGTCTCAAGATCGTTCTTAACAAAGCAGGGAGCAAAATAATTTCAGCTTCTGTGTACAATAAAAGAGAAAAAACCAGCAGTTTATGAAACAATAATTGCAAAATTATTATGATTGGAGTTCTTCTGGTTTTATCAACTCTTCTGAATGGTAATTCAGAAAACCGGAACATTTTGATATGAGGATAAAAATTAAAAAATATCGGTCATTGTAAATACGGTCAATTAGTATCAAGACAGTAAATTTAATTTCATTATAATTAAATCATAAACACAAAATACCAACAAAACCTTAAATTCAACTTTCTGTCATAATTTAAAACCTGTAATCATAATCGCGGACTTTATGTGTGCAACCAAGATATTTATTGCTATAACTAAATTTGTCCAGGTTAACAACTCAGGTTTTAGCGTTAAACAAATTACACGAGAAGTTACGAAGTCATAAAATAATTTAGCCTCACCCCAAAGCCAATTTCCAATAATTATTTGCACTTATATAACTAAATATAATTTAATTATGGTTGAAACTTATCAATTTTTCATTTTACATGTTAGTAAAATTTGTTTTTCCGAAGGTATTTTTTATTGTAAGTGACCATTAAATGTAATTATTGAATGTTCAATTATGGTAACAAGATTTTAATATCGTAAGATAAATCTTGTGAGATTCAACTTTAATTTGATGAAGCGATATTGTAGACTGTAAAGTGTAGAGGATCTTTAAAAGGGTTGTGTTTGAAAACCTTTAATTTAAATAAAGTTGTGTCAAGTGGGTGAATTCCCAAAACCTTTTTTCACATGTTACATCATCATCACTTACATGTTCCTTGTCATTAGTTTCCATGATCAAGCGGTCACTTATCTAAAAGGTGATCTTAATTTCAACATCTATATGTTGTAAAAGTAATATTTTCCAAATATATTATAATATAGTTAATAATAATATATTATAATATAGTTCTCGTATGCATTTCAGAGTATTTCCGAAGGCTCTCCATTTACTTGCCAGATGGATAAATTAATAAACTATTTCAAGAGGAAATTGCTAAATCTTGAAATTAAGATCACCTTTTAGATTAGTGACCGTCTGATTAGGGAAAGTAATCAGATCAATTATGTGATTTTTATCTGACAGCATTTTCCGCGGAATGATTCTTAACTATTAACTTCTCTTTTGTGCTTTTGTTAAGGGTTAATTGGAAAGTTTTTGGAGATCTTTGTTTTAAAATCCGTTTTATTGTAATTGTTTCTTATGGCGTGAGGGTCGTGGGCGCCGTCCGCGCTGTCCTTCGGTTACGTTTGTGTCATTATGCACTGTGCGATTGTTTATCTTTTTTGCTTAATTATTTAATAAATACATCGAGATTATTTATTTCACTTTAATTTTTCATTTTTGCACTGAACATAAGCCAGGATACATAGTAAATCTATTCAAAACAAAAATGTATTTTATCCCTTTTAGAAGTACATGGCGGCGATAAAACTTCTGCATAGTAATAGTAGGACCAAACTATATCAAGAAATATCAAAATTAATCTTGGCCGCAAATAGCCCACGCTCCATACAATTTTGCCCATTCTCCTTTGTCGGTTAGTTTTTAAAATAATAACCTGAAAAAAAATGGAAAATTTTTCGTAAAAAGCCTACAAAGTTTGAGGTCATTTCTGAGAAATGAAATTTTTCCAACTTTGAACCACTCTGTTTTTTAGTGTATAACCTTGATAAAAAGGTACCATACACGAATTTGAAGGTTCAATAAAACGAAAAATTTGGTTCCAGCTCTCTACAAATGGGACAACTTCGGCGCTTTTTTACGCACCTTTAACACTGCCTGGCAACACTTTTCCACCAACCAAAATGCCTGGCAATATTATATTCAAATTAAACACATATAGCTATAATACCACGCCAAAAATTAGTGCTCTACATATGTGTAAATTGCAAAACTTGGGTCGATTTTTCAGCCTCTTTGAGACCGTATCACGCCCACACCCACCGCTGAACAGCTGCCAGGCTGCCGAAATAGTTAATAGTGATGGTATGGCACCCCGATAAGAGGGGATTCATTGCTTTACAAATTGCAAACCTTTTTACGTGGCTAGCTCTTCAGTCTTCGGCTATATTGGAGTAGTTTGGAAAAGCTACCGAATGACATAGGTTTCGTCCGTATTGGTTCCAGGACCAGCTCCTATACATTTTTGCCCATTCTCCTTTCATATATGGTAGCAAGTGGTTTAGTTTCCAAGATTTTAGTGTCATTCACTGACGGACTATGGAGATCTCAAAAATATAGGAACTACTAATCGATCTATACTAGAGCAGTGGTATTCAAACTGTGTTCCGCGAAATCCCGGGGCTGCTCTAATCAACGCCAGAGCTTCGCAAGTCAAAATAAAAATTCAAAAAGAAATTTTAATTTCATTGAAAGACCATCTAAAAATTTAAAAATGTCGTTAAAGGTCGTAACTATGGTTACCTGGATGCCACATCACAGCATAATTAGTAACTAATGCTAATGAATCATTAAAGGGTGCGATGTGTCTATAGGGTTTAGGGTATCCGCACATATTACACGAAAATCTGGATGTGATAAAATGACCAATTATTCACCTACTATACTGTATTCTTATGGAAGGATGTAGGAAGGGATGAACACGATTAACACTTCCGCTTCCGCATGGAAAGTACATCTTATGTAATGTATGTAATATGTACCTATGTCTATGTATGAAATCTTAAATATGTAATGGGTATTTTCTTACAACGAAACGACTTGTAAAAATAAATTGTTATTGAAAAATAATCGTGTTGGTAAAATTGAAATTCTGCTGTAACGGAATTTGAAAAATCTAAGATATTATAGTTTGAGTTTCGTGTATATAAGGATTGTTGCAACTTGCAAAAATGGTAATTTAAAGATTCAATCAGCGACTTCTAAAATTTATCATAACTCTTTAATTTACTTTAATTTAGTACATCTGCTCTGTTCAGATGTTGACTATTTTTTAAAGATTTTGTAGAAAAACTCGCTCACTTTTATTGGTTAGAGAATAAAGCTTTGATTGCAACTGATCTAGCTGCAGCCATGCAGAATCTGTGTTGCCTTAACTGATCAAGATAATAATAAAAATATGTGCAATTTATTAAATAATTCTTCCGTTAAGTTAAAAATGCAAATTACTAATATCATTGTTTTAATACGAATAGGGAGCAGTCTTATTGCACAAATAATTATCTTTGGGAGTGTTTGACAGATTTATGTATAATATTTTGAATCCAAAGGTGTCTTGTTGCCAACTTGCTTGAGCCTGAGCCGTGCATTTTATTCCTCCTAAAAGTGTGTAATCGTAAATTATTTTACATATTATTTATCGGTTTCAGATTATTCAAGACTATTATTAAAATAATTACTACAAACAAGAATGGACTTGCTAGAAAAAAACTCAATATGCAGATATGCGAAACGCCAACGTTTTTTTCTTATTTTGTAGTGGTGTACGTGTTAAAAAATTGTATCTCGGGAAGGACATTGCGCAATTTATTTACTAGTATAAGGGTATGTTTTAAGTCAACTTCTTTCAGCTTACAAGGTGACCGAGATCCAGGCGGATCTTAAAAAAATCCTTTAATTCCATTTGCATGTGGAGCTATAATTTGCTTTGAATTTGAATTTAATTTACACAGCAATATTTTACGTTTGTGTTAAAAAGTTGAGTACGTTTACGCCTACAGGGGCGGGCGTAATGGCGTTTAATGGCGAAGGTTGGTCAAATTTTATTAGTCTTCGAAAGAAAAGTATTTTATATTGTGAAGTAAGAAAGTTGAATTTATTATAAGTCTCGTAGTTCTGGGTATAAAAAACGTTAAATGTTTCGCAATATCTGGAAGTAATCATGATTATTCTTAAGTCAAGTATATTCAGCAAAACTAATATTTTTGATAAAAAAAAGCCTTATGTTTTATGCTGGGTCATTCTATGGAATTTCCTACACTGTATTCAGTAAATTTTAATACAAAAGCTATTTTGACGTCATTAATTTCGAGTCTAACTTATCAATTAATTCAAATTGGGAAAGTCAAAATCGCAGACATTGACGACAGATTTTTTGTGAGCGAGAAGAGAACGAAAGTTGTTGTAAATGTAAAATAAATTCAGTAGGTACCTACTATTCTCGAGTCTTCTACATAGGCACCAGTATAAAGATTTGTTAATTCAAGATTTACTAATTCGCCTTAATATGTAAGTGGCATTTAGTATTAATGATATTTTGAAGCCACTATTTCAAATCCTTTATTATCTAATCTACTAAAATAAACTGTAGAAATTCCAAATGGCAGACAGAATATGTTACCCGATTTTTCCTTAAACTCAGGGAATATCCGTGAAATAGTACGTATACTACATACGTTCATACGCACGTGCGTGCATACGGACATTGAACTTTTAATGGTCACAATTTGTAACAAACAATAGTGACAGAATTTTCAAAATCCGTTAATTGGTTCCCGAACGAAATTCTGTTATCAGGGTTTGTTATATTATATCGATGTTTTTTTTAATCAATACAACGATCATATCGATATTGTTACCTACATAGACACCGGGGAAACTGCAGCTAACTCAGTTAGTGTGCAATTGCACATATTATAGCATTACATTTATTTTAGAAAACACTGAACACATATTTCAGTCTTAGGTTTTTCAAGTAAGGTTATCTACTAGAAGGAACGTTTTTTTTTAAAGTACGATACGAGACCCATACTACCTATGACTACCTATTTTATGTATTAAGAAACCGGAGCACATGAGGTCAGAAAACTTTCTAAAAATGGTCGATTTTACTGGAATAACGATGGGAGCCTATATGGGGGGGGGGGGGGGGGGGGGGCAGGGGAGGGTGAAAGAAATGCAGTGTGGATCAAGTTTGGTGCGAATTTTTAAAAAAAAAGATTGAAATTTAAAAAAAAATCATTGCCTAAGGAATAAATATAAAATACCCTATATGTAAAACGGTACGGTTTTAATACAGAAGCAACGGTTGGTAAGAAATCGTGCCAAAACCGTTTTCCAAATTGTAATAAGAGGACTTCGTTGTAAATTTACTCAAAACGCATGTAAAAATGTAAAGTTTTTGGTATCTGTAAAATTTCAAGATCGTGTAAAAAAAGTTTCGTGCATATAATAAAATATAATACTTACGCATTTACAACAATATTTACCAAAAGAAAGTTAATATGTAAATATTTAGTACCTAAACAAAATCAACATTTTTGTATTTATAAAAACTCTTCAGACTTATATGGCAACACTAAGAAGAAGTTGCCTGATTTCGCTCATCTTTGAACTTGACCTTAGGATTTCAATAAAGTCTTATTGTATACCAAATTTCAATGCTCTAGCTACAGGCGTCTTCGGGTTAACGTGTCTGCACAGACAAACAGACAGACAGCAGATTGACGGACATCCATAAAACGCTTTTTTTTCATTTCCCAATCATGAATATATAGTTTTTTTTTCTGTCACTACTATTTATTATGTAAAAAATAGTTTCCCTTCTTATCGAGTGAGTATAAGTCATGAATTTTGTCCAACTTTATCCAACTTTGTCCAAATGGATTTTGCGCAGAGGAGTCATATTGCAATGCTCGCTGTAGCCACTAGCGGCATTAGTCTCATAGTTTTGAATATAGTACCTAATTCTTTGTTAATTTTCGCATTTCTCATTTGAGTGAATTTCTTTTAAAATACTGCAGAATGTAAATATTTGGAGTGTCCCCGGTATCTATACTTAAAACAAAACAAAAAATAACGCCCTCACTTTGGGTTTGAAATCACTAAAAAATATTCATAGAAAGTTTTGCTATCAAAACTAATTTTAAAAATTATTTAAGTATAATTATATCAAATTCAATTATTTCACTTAAGCTAATTTGATTCTGGTGTACGTAAGACCACACAAAGACTCATTAATAATTCAGTAAGTTCATAATTACAAGCGAACAGAAAGATAAGTATTTAATTTACTAGTGCCGATGTTGTGTCTGTCAACTTAATGGCGATTGATTAAGAAGGCGATCCAGATCAGCTACCCGAGTCTAAAATAATTACATGCTCGGAAATAAACATAATTATATGTTGAGAGGATGTGATTACGTTGCATGTAAAATGCAAAGGGAAACACGTGCAACGTCCAAGCGATTTTGAATCAATCAAACAGAAACGCCATTTCAAAAACAATTTCTATTTTGATTTCATCTCAGATATCTATTTTGAGAATTTCCCTAGATTTGAAAGTTATATTTAAAACGTTGCATACCAGAAATGCAAATCAATGGGAATTCCCATAAAACTGAATTGCATTCTCTTGCACCAGATGACAAAAGTTGCAGCAACTTGCCGGAGGCAATAATCGTTAATGACTTTGATCTCGCCCCTTCCTCCGGCAGGGGCAAAGCGACACTTCGCGGGTAATTGGCTAAGCAGTCAAAAATGGAATAAAACACTGAAAGAGCTTTTATTAAATTAACCGCTTTGATTACGCTCGACGGCTGGACAGTCGACAGTGTTTTCTGGCGCATAGCACCTGGCCGCAAGACAGGTGAGGCGGCGGCACAGCTGTTCGGCGATCAATTTCCTGACGATGTCTGATCACGGTTCCGGTTGATTTATTGCCCAGCAGGCCAATGAAATGCGCGACTCACCACATTGAGGTTGGCAATCAATTACCGCATTTAACTCCTACATCACGATGAAATCTGAGATATCTTAAATATGCAGCAAGGATCGAATCGGTGTGATTTTACATTTTCCGTTTCGATCGGAGTTCACTATAATAACAACATTCGCGATGGACAAAAGTAAAAGCAATCAGATCCTAGTAATTAAATTCCTTTATCCGTGCATAATTAACACTGTCGTGATTGGTTCGGCTATAGTGAAGATTGAATCGCGCATTTGTCGATATCCGGTAAATGTAAGTGGTGCATATGCTCGCCAAAGGTGGATGGAAGAATTTATGTGCATTAAATTAGCGGAGGCGAATATTGATACTGATTCACTGCTTGTCGCCATTTAACTCCAGATAAGTCATAATACGTGACTGCAATCCATGAGATGACGAAGATAGCTGGGAGCTGTAGAACGATCGACAGGTCAAACAATGCAAATTTAACTTTGAAACATGCCGGAGAACGTAAAGTCGACTATCACCTTGTTGCATAATTCCTTTAACACCGCGCACTTTCAATGTACTGCACCTGGGAGCCGTGGTCAATGTATATTGCAAAAAATAACATATTAAAAATAGGACAACAGTTTTTGAATATGTGCCCAATAAAATATTTGCATTGCATTCATGTTGCAATGATTTATTTTCAAATAGAACGAAGCAAGTTCATGTCTTGTCAGCGGCTTCAATTTTACAAAGAAAAATCCAAAAATATCACACATCAAGCACCAAAGAAAATAAATAATTTAAAACAAAATAATTTACAAGTCTTTGGTTATTGCAAAAAAATTTCCATAAAATCTCTTTTCAATGCAAAGCAAAAACTTGTTACAGAGCTTGTAGAACAGATTTTATGCTACAATTGCTAGATTTGATTAATGATTAATTATGTCCAATTCCGGTTAAGTGCTGGTCATTAATAAACATAGAAATTTGCACTAACACCTCTTGTTAATCAATCTTCACCTGACATGTACAGTGTACACAATTCCAATTTCACAGTTTATTTGAGTTGTCAAAGCATTGCTACTGGTAAAAACAATTATCTGATCAGTTATTGGATCATGCAATCAGCGATGCTCACTCGTTGGCATGATCCTCTCCAAGGTTAGAAGAAGCACGATTTTTCTGATAGTAAAATCTTTTTTTTAACAGAAAAAATTAATAATAAAACGATTTCTTTATCGACATCGATCTGTTTCATAATAAACCTTGCGTTTTGTAATAAAAAATAAAATTAGTTTAGTGCATAAATATTACCCGGAAGTGGTTTTATCTATGTAGATTATTTGATGTTAATAGCGATCGTAAAAATATTATTTTTAATTGCAAGATTAGTCTATGAAACTAAAATAACTAAATTATGACTGAATCAAATTTTAGGAAAAGAAATAATAATATTTTAAATAAAATAAAACATTTTAATGCACTACGTTTTTAAAACCGACTAAACACTAAACAGTATAAAATAATTTTTCATACCTTCTTACAATATTACACAGATTCCTTACAACCCTATGAAAGTCGTCTTCCTGGAAATTTGTGATTGTTATTTTTTTAATAACAATGAAAATAGTTGTAAGATATAAAACGAAAAAATTGCGGTTCTTATTATTAGATTTTTGCATGCACCTCACGATTATTGAGTTAAATATTACGTAACTATTTTCATAGATAACTGCGGCAATTCACCTTGTTGCTGATTTCCGAAGGATTTTGGTTGGCTGATCACGGGAAAAATAATGAAAAAATTCTAAACCATACCGTTTACGAGATATCCTTCGTAAAAGAATCGGTTTTGTGATATGAGTTTTTACTGTAACTTGTGTATTTTAGAAATCTTAAAAATAATCTTTAAAAGTGATTCAAATTCATTTCATTTTATATTTTTTATGGACAAGTTAGTTAATCAATAGTTTAGTTTGAAGTCCTTTTATTATTTTCAATATTTATTATTTTCTCTACGTTTTGTTAATTTAGTATCTGATTAAATATTAGGGGAGCAGCGGCGTACAATGTGCCTATAGTTTTGAGTTTAGAGCTCTTAAGAATATTTAAAGGAGGCTTAGATTAGAAGTGAAGGCATGAGTCGCTAGGAAATTTATTAAGCTTTGTTATTACAGAAGCAATCATTATTCAGTTGTAGATATTTTCGGAGATATAGCTCAAAAACTGCAGGGACCTCTTTGCGCCACATTGCACGCACATGCGTACAATGTGGCGCACTATTAAAAGTGTAACATTTGCGTGGAAAAATAAAGTAAATTCAATAGATATTCGATACTTTTGAAAAATTTATTAGAATAATAGGTTAAGTGTGATCAAAAATTTAAAAATTCTTGATCGTCTTAATCATCATAGTCGAAATCGCAATGAATGCAAATATAGAAACCAGTGTATATATTAGCACATTCCAAGTGCTTTTTCAGGTTTTCCTGGGCACTAGAAGGAAGGACAAAATATGTCGTAGCTAAAAGGGCAATAAAACATTTAAAAACCATACCATCTTTGTCATTGAACAAATCTAATTATTGCGCTACTTTGTACGAACCGCGTGCGCCACATTGAAATTTTTCTGTTATTTTGAAACATGATCGAAGTTATAAGAAAAATTTAAGATAAAATCAATTATGATGCTTAAAAGAGGATATCACAGTGAGTCTTTGCATATAAAGTTTTCATAAATGTTTTAAAAATACTAGATGTTGTGAAGGAATGAAAAAAATTAAAAGAAATCATAAAAAATGGGATTTTTTAATTTTTTTCACAAGACCTATTAAATGCGCGCTTGATCGCATTTGTTACTTAGACAAAGTCGGGTTACTAACTAACACACTTATGACACCGGACAGATTTCATCTATCAATTGCTATATAATACCCAAAAAGGCTATGCGCCAAATTGTACGCTGCGCCACTATGTACGCCGCTCCCCTATATTTAATATTTAAAAAATAATAATTTAATTATAATATGTATATTCATTATCTTCATCATCTCTCACTGATGAACATTGATTAATTTTTAAAATGTTTAAAAAGACTTCAAGTATTCAAAATAAAATAAATATAAGTAAATCATCTCCATTGCCTCAAATACTTAATAACAGTATAGCTTACATTAAGCTTTAATAAACAAATTTATGGTGCAAATGTGGAAAGTATACTGACAGCTACATATTGTAACTTGTAAGATCAGTATTCCAGCAGGTCATCCTTTCGATTCTATACCATATGCATTGAATATGTATAATGTATATGTAAGACGTAGGTTTATGGGTAATATGAGCTGGGGTAAGTGGTGAACATTGCCGGAGATCTGTGCACCCGTCAATCACATTATTTATAGTTTGAACAAGTTTTTATCAAGTTAATTTAGGTCTATAAATTGTCTCAAGACATGCAATGAGCTTTACAAAGTAGTCTTGCAACTGGAATACTCCTGTAAAAAAAATTCTGAATCAGGGTTATTTGACTATAACTGAAAAATAGTAGAATGTAAAAATGTCAAAACTGAACTTGAGCACAAAATGACAACACCTTGGATTGTTAAGTTATTGTTTTCCCATATAGTGTTCTATATAAATTGAAATAAATTTCAGTTGTCCCTCCAGAGATCTACATTAATAAACCAAACCTTGACTTATCCGCTTTTATTCCGGAAGTGAAGGGGGAAGACTTCGAACAAAAAACTTTTATATATAGTAATTCTAATCAATCGACATTAAAAACTACAATTCCGTTTCTATAAAGAATATCTTTTAACACAATCAATCATTAATCGTGATTGGAATTGAGTGATTCTTGTTTGACGAATAATGAATCGATTTCCACGTTGATTAAGTGTGGGTGGGTGTGTGTACGCCAGGTGCTTTGTTTGCAAAATCAACTCTTGAATTTTCACGACGTCAAGCTTTGGTCGTAACAATTGAATTTACATAATAACATTTGAAACAGACTTCATTTGTGTACTTTATTGGCTTTCTCTGTTATACAGTTTAATTGCGCTTATTCTATGATTTGCATAATCTTAATGCAATATTTATGCTAAATAATGCTGAACCAAAACGGCACGTATGGTAATCAATCTACAAAAACGCCTACCGCTGTATTAGAATGTGTTAAGTACCGAAAATTACCGATAAATATCAATAAAATCATCACGAATAAATTTGCATACTATTTGTAAAAATTATTTTATGACATTATTACGCAAGTAAGGAAAATTACGCTATTTGAATAGAATTATTGATAAAACTTTACTCTTAAGTTATTATAATAATAGTTATTGTGGTGTAATGACATTGCATTTAAATGATTAATTTATTATAATTAAGATTATTATTTTACATAAAACAGAAGCAATTTATTCTGCCAATTGTTGAACTCCTTTAATAAGGAAATTATAATATGCAAATTTTAATTTGTTGTAATACATTTATTTTGTAAAATAAATTATTTTTCTAAACCTTGTTCGTATCAGTTTTTTTTAACTTCAATAGCATTCACTACATACTTATTTTCGTATAATATAAAAAATTGAATTATATTCCTGATAAAAATGGTTTAGTAACAAAAGTTCATTTTGAATGTAAAAGTCAATGGAAAATGTTCATAACCCATATTTAGGTGATCAAGTTTCCATTGATTGTTGATCTGCTTCATTCTCTATCTGGAAATTTCCAATAAATATGCATAATTTATTGTATTTAATTTTCACGAGGTGGTTTTGCAATCGACATGTTGCAAATCAAGTGAATAATTCTTATTATTAACTATAATTAAATTATACAAGCTGATTATTTAACTCATAACATAAGGTTGACCAAAGATTTATTGTATAAGATCTTTGAACAGGGAACAGGTGGGTTTGGTCGGCAAACAGGAATAATCAATTGTAACCTTTGTCACGTGTTGTCTCATAAATTTTTGAAGTTAACAAATTGGTTCTAAAAGCTAGTTTATCACTAACAACATGTTACTGAATTGAAAACATTACATAATTCTACATGCGAGTACAAATTTTGTTGTAACTTTGATATGTTTTCGATAAGAATGGATGCATTATGTTGAGGCTCAGCTGATTTTATAAATATTTATGAACAATGGACATCTTATAAATAAATTCGAACATCTTTAAATAATTATCATTATACAAAATAACGTTTTTGCGGTATACCATAATTTTAACAAAAGGTAGAGAAGAATGTAGTATAGAATCCCACAGGATGATTTCATCAGGGGCCTGTATTACCTACCACCTTCTCTTGTTGCCATCCGCATCGATACCAGTTGGCAACACTGGACAGTTCAGCAGTTCAGCCTAGGGTGGCAACATTTTGGGAGAGGCAAAAAAGCGGATAATATTTTCTAATTTATATAATAAACTGTCGAAAAGTTAGGAAAACTAGGAGGAATCACATTAAAGTAGATAACTATTGTATTTTCTTATGCCTTACAAATAATAAAAAAAAAACCGCTATTAAGTATGAAACGTAAGCAAACATAAATCATGCATGACCTTGATTTTTTCTTGTCGAGTGCTATAGAGAGACGATGGCCTTAACTTGCGATCATTGATACGACTGATGCATCCTCTAGTATATATAGGTACCTGGTACTCAATACTGTTTTTGTTCCTTTTGTTAATCGTCAATAGTATCTTTGTTTATATGTTTTAATTAATTATTTATTTTTGATAATCGATGATCACCTAAGTTTTGAATATGTAATATCTCTTGCAACTTGTTTAAAATTTAAGCGGAATTCATGTTTCTTATAATTATATGTAGAATAAATTAATAAATTAGACTTTGAGATGGCTGGGCAAAAACAAATGATGAAATAGTATAATTAATTTATGAACATTAATCTGATTTGAAAATATCTGTGTATATTAAGATGTAAAACAGGAAAACAGCATCTTTTCTAAAGGACATTGGCGCGGTAGATCTCTGCTCTGAACTCTTAGAAATACAAAATAATGCAAAGCCCAACTGTGTTGAACCTATCTATTCTATTGTATCTATTTTGTTCACAGCTCTTCATATCCTTTTAACTCGTATCAAATGCGAAGATGAGTTTTGCAAAACCAAAATCTATAAAAACCTCTATCCAAGGTTCCAGAAATCATAAGAGACAGTTGGATAAATTAATAGCTTGACAATTTAGTAATTTTATTAAGGCCTTTGGTAGAATAAAAGGATGGACCGGAGCGAACCAAAACCCCCCGGATGACATATCTCTGCTCCCCTGAAAATTTTTGGTTTTGAAACAAAGTTCTAACAGCTAGATTTAGTTATCAAATACGACACTGATTGACTGATTTCATAAAATTAAGAAACGACAAACCGATTCTCTGCTGGTAAGGGAAGAGACATAGGTACTAGCTTACGTGTTTCTCAGCGGAAAGTTCAGTGGCTTATCGTAGCGTCAGACGACAGTATTATAGTCTGAGTCTCATTGAAAATATCTTGTACAATAGTTCCCCGAAAATGAGATTATTAATTACAGTAATAACTAACCAAAATTTTTATCAAATTATTTTCTTTAAAATTACTGACTAAATCATCCATTTTTAGCGATTTTTAAGATACAGTAACGGCCCTAAAGTCTGTGTATTTAAAACGCGTTATTACCCCAACTTGATTTATTTTTTTTTTAAATCCGGTGGAGGCCCTCGAACCCTCCGCTTACAATACAAAATTATTTCATTTTTTTAAATCCATATGTAGGTAATAATTATGTACATTCTACCTATTATAAAAAAAAATTTCAAATTGTTTTACATAAATAATTTTAATCTCGTAAAAGCCGAAGAAAAAAATTCTCATTAGCTGCTCAATATAATCCATGAAAACATATTTTAAATATTTTTCCAATGATATTATTTAAACATGATTAGTTTAATGTTAAAATGATATTTTTGAAATGATAAATTTAAAATGCAATTTATCGATACGAACATATAAATTTTAACATTATAATACTTTTATTTGATAGATATACAAACATAAATAAAAGGCAAATAAGAAACAATCAATGAATGTTACATCTTTTAGTTTATCTAAGAAATCAAACTGAATAGAAAATATTGTTGTTATTTTTAAATATGGGCTATTTTCCACCATTCGAAAATGTAATAATTCAAAAACTGCAGTGACATAATCATTAAAAATTTACCACAAGAAAAATTTACTTCTTTTCCGGAAACTACTTAGTAACAATCAATATTGACGTAATGTTTTTATCGTAGACCTATTATCAGCTGATATTTTTAATACATTTTACAGCTGTCGATATCGCCTTTGAAATGTAATTAAAGATTTTATTACTGCTGTTGGAGTTGTGACAAAAGTAATAACATTTTATACGATTCGGTTTTCATACAATATTAAGGTTTCTTGTGGCTTATTATTGAGTCATGTTTCTAAAATTAATAAAATATGTTTTACTACAATATGTGAGAACAGAGAGGTGAACACGGGGTCGGGGTAAAGAAATTTATATCGTTTATTCATTCCAGAAAGCAAAAATTTGCCCACTGCAAAAGAATTGCATTAATGCACCCATAAAATATTAATGTACAATGGAAGTAGCAAATTACTGAAATTACAATTACAAACATTTGAAGTACATGATTAATAGATGAAATTAATAAATAAATAATGATACAATTAGAAATCATAGGAAATCAAGTAAAAAAATAACACTACTTTTTCAGTAGGCGGATTTAATTAAATTTGGGGGTGTTCAACTCACTGGTAAAATCAGTTTTTCTCTATGACATCACATTTCGTAGATATATAGCATAATCAACAACAATACTCGGTGAATTCACATCAAATTATACCAGGCATGATTGCTCATCAATTTTAATTTTTCTAAAATTTTTACCATTTTTCCCTCCTCTTTTCTTTTGTCGGCCTTTTAGGTTGTGCAAAATGCTTTTTCACAAAAGACTTCTTTTGCGAATTTCTTTAAAACGGTATGTATAATTATAATGATATAATAACAAATCAAAAGCCAAAATATTCAGAATGAAGTGGACTGCAATTTTATATATAAACTATTTTCTGATATAAGTATTAAAAAAAACAAGTCATCGATGAAAATATTCAAGAGCATTTTTTTAGTAAAAGAAAAGACACTCACCAGCTAATAGCTTCATTAATTTTTTTCCCTGAAATCCATCATATAAAACTATCTGAAGCTCTAGTGTCATCCATCTATATTTATATCCTACAGGATTTCAAAGACGGCGAATTTCTCGCTGTCAGCCATTTCTCAAGATCTTCATTTTTAGGGTTCCGTACCCAAAGGGTAAAAACGGGACCCTACTACTAAGACTTCGCTGTCTGTCCGTCCGTCCGTTCGTCTGTCTGTCACCAGGCTGTATCTTAAGAACCACTATAGCTAGGCAGTGGAAATTTTCACAAATTATGTATTTCTGTTGCCGCTATAACAACAAATACTAAAAACAAAATAAATTAAATATTTAAGGGGGGCTCCCATACAACAAACGCGATTTTTTTTCCCTTTTTTGCTCGATATCATAAATGGTAATAGGTAGGCACTTGAAATATTCACAAAATACTTATTTACAAATACAAAAAAAAAAGGTTACAATATGAAATTTGTGTACCTACTATTGTTTACCTAGTCAATGGTACGGAACCCTTCGTGCGCGAGTCCGACTCGCACTTGGCCGATTTTTCAAGGTTTATTATCTATAGTTCGACGATGAGCAAAATCGGGCAATTCCTTCTTAGTCTTGCCATATAATCCTGAATCGTTTTCATACAAAAATGTTGATTTTGTTTACTGAATATTTACATTGTGAATTTTATTTTGTTAAATATTGTTATAATTACGGATTAAATTAATTATTAGGCAAAAATTTGTTTTTACATGATATTAAAATTTTAGAAATGGAAGAAAACTTCGGCAGTTTTACGGTAGTAAACGTGGATGGATTTACATGAGATGTTGTGATTTAAAATGAGTGAATAAGGATCTTTCCAGTGGGGTAAAATTTTATACGTTTTTGGGGCTTGTGAGGGTGAGGGTGATAACCATCTGCCTGAGGTTGTCCAATTTGGGCCGTGTGTCATATCAAATTAAAGCTCTTCCTGAGTACGTACTATTAATTGAGATGTATTTTTTTCTTCTTTTTCTTATGTCTAGATTTTTATATAGAATGAGTGTATTTTTCTACATCTAGGGTACCTCATAATTGGTGTCGCCAAGTAGTTCCTTACTAGGTTAAATATTTTTTTTGTTTTCATAGAAACAAACAAAATCTTCGTGAAATTTTTTATGCATATGTATGTTTATTGATCTTTGAAGAGTACGTATACCAATAAAACAAATTTAAAAAATTTTTTTAAGGGCCATCAAAATCAGTATTTGTAGTAGGTATATGGCAACACCAAGAAGGTGTTGACCGATCTTTCTCATCTTCTAACTTGACCTTACGTCCTTACAATTGCAACGAAGTATTATTCTAACCGTAGGTAATTCGTTCTTATACCAAATTTCAATCTTCTAGCTACAAGCGTTCTCCAGTTATTGTCCGTTGGCTCAAAACTAATAGGGATACCATAAGTACTTAAAATCTTACGTTCTAGAAATTTTCCAGAATTAGATTTGAATTCTACACACCAAAATACGTGCTAATTGATATATCACAAACCGTGACAGTGTGACACAAAATTGCTGCACCCTAGTGTAATTAATAAATTATACATTTACAGTTAGACATGAGTCAAAAAATAATTTTCAGCTGTTTATACTAACCAAATTACTGTTATTATTAAAATTAGGATATCAAACTTTATTCGCTTATTTTTTGAACTATGGTCTGGTCATCTGTTTTTGTTTTGTGATGACAAAAAACAAATGTAAACAAATCATTCATTTGATAAACAAAAAACTAGACATATTCATATAAATGTTGTTTTTTTAATGCAACCCTATGAGATAGAAAACTTAAAAAGCGTGATGCTACAAAAAGCATTTCTAGTCGCATAAAGTTTTAATTTTTAATTTTTTGCTCCATTATGTTTAACAGAAAAAAATCCCTTGAATAAATTAATGAACAAAAACTCGAAAACCATCTGTGCAATTTAGCGCACACATTTTGTCAATTACATCCAGTTGCCATCAAATGGAAAAATACGGAAATGGAATTGTTGTTCCATTTACATGAAACACGCAAAAAAATGAAATAAATTCTAGACATGTATATTGCATATTGGGTGTTGCTTCTCCAATATCGTGGCTAGACTAGAACTCGTCTTCACTTTCATGGAGCTGATCCAACGCTAATCGCACTCTAGTGTGACAACATTTGGCAGCAACATTTTGAAGATCGCAACTCGATCGGAAGATCGGAAGTGAGTCGTAGCCTCTGTTTCTGTTTGCTTTCTTATCACCGCTGACGCTGAAGCAGCCCAAGGCAAATATCAGTTTTTTGTTTTGCCTTATCGAATCTGCAAACACTTGCGAAACCGCGAAACGCCCAGGGGAAGGAGATTGGAGAACCCATCTGAAGAATGAAGCAAATGAGATACTGAGCGCGTAGAATTTACGTTGATAAGCAAAAAACTATGAAGTAATTATGAATAGTATTTTTTTTTAAATATACATTTTGTGAGTCGGGACTCTAAAAGTTGAATCGCACCCAAACCCCCATTGCCGGGGGGTCGTTTGGAGTGGGGTTTCGCAATAGGAATTAAAAAAGATCCCCAGGCGCACCACCTGCTCCAAAAGGCCTGCAACTTTCGCAAGCACGAGACCGTTAAAAACTTGTTGCTAAAACGCGAGGAATAACAATTGCTGATTTTCAGAATCAAACGACATCGGGTGCTTGAAGCAGAAGGTGCTAAGGAAGCAGTGAGTGAATCACAAAAACATTAAAACGAATATCATTTTTCGAAATTATAAGTGAAAAGTTTTGTGGTTTTCGGAAGAATTCAAACAACAGAGAGATTTTACTAAAATTTTACTATCGGAAAGAGTGTAAACATTTTTAATAGAAATTTATACACCTATACACTAAAATTAAATTGCATGAAATTATTTTGTTTTAGATTTAATTAAAATTTGTGTTGTGCTTAGTTAACGAATTGTTTGTGTTCTTGTGCTTTTGTTTTGTTAAAGTCCGCTTTTGATTTTTGTTAATTTTGTGCAATGGATCTCAAAATACATTCTAATATGGAGGTAAAAACGAAATCATCGTTTGCTCCAAATGATCCTATGAAGGATACTTCACGATATACAGTAAGTGTATTTCTATGTTTGTTTTCATTTTCTATAATGCATTTTTGTTTAACTTAAATAAAATCATTATTTTACCCTATTTTTCATAGCTATCAGATCTTCCTCCTTTGGCCAGATTGTCGCAAAAAATGACACAGGATTTGAAAATTTCGGAGAATTACACCATTGAACCGATGACGGAGAATGACTCGGAAGAGGTTCTGACATTCCTCAAAAGGTTCTTCTTCAAGGTATTTCTGTTTAAACATTAATCCTGATACAATATATTTTTGTCATTTTAATTAATATTTTCAAATATTGTCATAATTAATATTCTGAGCATGTGTCATAAATCAAAACTTGATGGTCTTTATCTAATGTGAGAAAACGCGTTCAATACAGAAAAATTGTTTTTGCATGACGCGAATTTATGACTTAGTGTACATTGCATGGAGAACAAAGAGAGCTTTTCGCCTTTAATTGTTTGAAGAGAGAATCGTAATTAGATGCCAGTAATCAATGATTAGAAGTGTGAATAAGTTTCAATTGAACTGGCGTAATCGAGCTTCACTTTAAACTGCAGATTTTGTAACAATTATATATTCTAATAGTCACACTCAATTTAAGAATTCCTTTGTATCTGAAGGCAAAGTAGTGCCCCCGCCAATACAAGCCAACGAAAGCGCAGGGCACTACCTACCTACCTTTTCTCGAAGCGTTTTGTCGTATTTTTGTACCCTTATAGATTCTGTCTGGACTGTGCCAGAAAGTCAAAATTCTCAGGATATGATGAAAATGGAGTACTTATTGAACGTGCCAAGTTTCAAATGTATAGCTATTATACTTTATAGATTATTATAATATCTAAAATACCCAGATTTCGTCACTCACTGACTGATGATCATCAAAACTGTTAGGATACTTCCTGAAGTCATAGAAAACTGAAATTCGGTGTGAAAGTTAGGATTAGCAAACAGACAACATAAAAATTAAGAAATTTGTACATTTTGCCCTCCCATCTCTTAAAATAGGGGGATGAAAGTTTGTATGGAACTTTCGTCAATTTTCAAGCTAGGAACATAAAATATTGGTATTTAGAATATTGGTTACAAACAGACAGACACTCCTATGGGCTTATGAACAGAAAGTAATTCACTAACTAGGCGCTAATTTTGTGCCAATACGTCCTTCAGTAACGAAACGGCCAAGCCACACATTTTGACTAAGGTGTAGGGTTTGTAGAGAACTTAAGACTAGAATTCATGCAGAACGCTATACGCTTTGATGAGAGTTACAGAGTGTTAAGCTAGAGCGTGCAGAGCTAGGAGCTGGCTCTCGATATGATCTGATAACTTTTTTACAGTGCAAGCAATATCATCTTGGCGTTATTTTACATGAAAATGTTCTTGATGGGATCAACATTTTTAAGTGAAATATGTCCGAAGGAGAAAGAGTAATGTCCTTAAAGCATACAATATGACTTTTACTTGTGCACGTCCCCAACCTTGAGTAGTAAATAAATGCGAAAAGAAAAACTTGTTTTAAATTTAACCAAAATTGTCAATATTTTTTTTCTACAGATTTTCATTATTTTGCGAGTCTAATTTTAAAACAAACATTAAAAGAAATCTATTTTTAACTGAATATTTATGCAAATTAGCTCAAAACATTCCATATTCATATTATTATTGAACGAAAATAGCTTGTTTTTGTATTAGTGTAACATATTTACGCATATGTCAGTATATAATATGTTTTTATGCATTAATGTATGTATTAAAAATTTTTTAAACATACACCAATTTTATTTATATTTTTATTTGTATTTTATATCAACTAAAATATATAGATATGTAAAGGTACCTAATATAAAAATTTACATATATAATTCACAAAACCATAGTTGCAATATTAATTGATTCAAAAAAGTTGTAAAATTTCATCCTTGCAACACCAAATAGGTGTATGAGAATCACAAAACCGTTACTCATTAAGACTCTGTCTTTTTTTATAAACATTCAGTTTATTCTCAACAATCCTCTACTTTTCGTATTTCGTTGTTCTTTTATTTTATTTTATTTTTTGAGCATAGCGCAAAAAAAATTATATCTGTACAAAGAATCTCAACCAAGCCCTTTTTACCCTAAAAAAAAAATAAATATATATATATATATGTATAAATCCGCAAGAAGCCAAGGCCAGGAACAATGCCACTTCGATTTGCCCGTGTGCTGCGTGGTTCTCAGCATCAATTATTATAAAAAAATAAGAAATGAAAGAATACAATCAGCAAAAATGAAGGTCACTGGTGGCTAAATAAATCCACACTCCCTCGACGGCTGCTGCAGTCTGCAGCATTATGAGCAGAGGAACTAGTTTTTAAACAGCATCACGCATTGATCGCTAAACGGATCTTATCTGCCATCTACAGGTGTTTGCCATACCTAGGGGTGTGCGCGAGATTCGAAATTGATAGCCTCGACTGGGATGCAAAACCGATCCAGTCTTTATCTAATCTAAATGGCTAGTAATTGGACATAAGTTTCAGTTTGTACCAACATATCGTATGTGCGATTTGTAAATTTTATCTTAATTGCGTCCAATATTCTGTTAATTTTCTTGATTTATTTTTAAAAATTTAATGTTTTCGATAAACTCCAACGCGAACCACTGAAATCTGGATTATCATAGTTAACATAGTTATGAAAATGAAAGCAGTTTACTAAATATTACTGGTTCATAATC
This sequence comes from Leptogaster cylindrica, assembly GCA_963082835.1. Taxonomy (NCBI): domain Eukaryota; kingdom Metazoa; phylum Arthropoda; class Insecta; order Diptera; family Asilidae; genus Leptogaster; species Leptogaster cylindrica. The sequence goes on from OY720106.1 coordinate 6,248,998, forward strand.
AAAGTCCAAATTCATTCGTATTAGTTCTCAATCGTAATTGAGTAATCAGTCTAATCAATGCATATTCATCTAGAATAGTTTAATTAGCAGGTTTACAACATTTTTATACGAATAAAAAAACCACTTAGAATTTCAGTATTAAAAAACCAAGCCGTAAAAAAAGTGTTTTTTACTAAAATTCATCTACATAGTAGGAATTTTCAAAATGGTGATAATTAAAATTAATTAGAAAAGAAAAGATGACTTGATTTTATGATAATTTTTTTTATGCGCAGTGGAAAACGATGTCATTTTTGCATTATACTGAAAGATTTTATTCGTTCCTTCTGTGATAGCAGGATAAAACTTTGATAGAATGTATTGTCCTCGACCACGAGTCTATTTGTAAAGTTTCAACTCGATCGGATGACGGGAAGTGTGTTAAGTAGCTGTTGAACGGTTTTGCTTAAAACGGCATAAATCCACAAATAAATAAACAATTAAGTTTTCGTGAAGTTATTATAGATGAATCAATAACATTTGTGACTCGTAATTTTCGTTACTACAACACACCAAGGTGCAAATTGAAAACATTGATTTATATTTCGTAATGATTTTTTTTTCACGCACTGTGATAATTACCGCAAAGAGAAGCAAATCAGCGTTCATTTGCGGATTGATTATAACCAAGTAACAGTCACTGAACAAGTAAAAATGTCGAGAGAAATGTAATTCACACTTCTTAAAAAGTCAACCGGGATTGTGGAGTATTTTTTAAATTTCAATGTCAATGTCCGATGCCTATAACCTTGAAATCGGGGATAACTGAATTTTTCAACTGCATATTTATATTTTATTGATTCTTAATCAAAGCAAAGAACCTTTTATTACCGAAGCATAATTTAATTTTACTTTGTTGTAATCAGAAAAAAATAGAAAACAGTTCTTGGAAAATTTTTGTTTTGGAATAAATATTGAATTAACCTTGAAATTTGAATGTTAAGTTATTAAAATTCTTGTTTACACAATTTTTTCCTAATTGTATTTCATTACTAATTTGAAATTTCGTAATACTTAATGCGCTAAAGAAAATCAGCCAATCAGGGTAATTTGTTGTAACTAATAAAACATGCAATTGCTTTTCAAGGGTCACTCCATAATCCATATGAAGTGGTCCAGAAATAATTTAATTCGTTACAAATTTCTTTATTTTTTTACCATGAAAAACACCATCTGTTGAAAGTACAAAAATGCACTTAAGTACTTTATTTTTAAAAGTTTTATTTTGCTAATGGCGGCCATTTTTATGCCAGTGGAATGCCCATTTTAAGCGATTTGAAGACTGCGGGAAAGCAATTAATATCTCCACTTCCCTTCATCCTAGAGCATTCAAACAAAAACCAATCTCTTCAGAAGGATGTAAACTCAATTAAAAGTCGGGAAGGATGTGCCAAAACTTTGGTCTAACGGTCCAAAAATTTGTTTAAAGTTGACGATTTTTTACTTACAATACTCCATTTTCAAACTAAAAAAATTAAATGGGGATAGGTGATTACGTTTACAATTTTTTCGTTGGATAGATATAGGACGGTTCTGCAAATCTACAAAGCTTCAAGCTAGTTTTTTAATATTTCTTTTTTTTTAAATTACTTGATTTTTCAAAAAACTTTCAAATTTTAAAGCCCTATATTTCTATTGGCTACAGGCGAAAAAATTTGTAATTTGACTCAATTTTAGTACTTCATAAGAGGAACGGATAGTCCAAATTTTGTTTTGTATAGAATAAATTATTTAATTTACAGATATGTACGAGTATGTAGAGTCTTGAAAAATGGAAAATAATATGTATCAAATCACTACCAGGTCAGGGTCATTCCATGGGAAATCATCCAATGATGGCCGCTCGACTATTTTTCTTTTTCTTTATTTTTTTTTTTATATATTATTCCTTCATAGAGAAGCCACTCAGAAAATGATATATGAAAAAATATTCATACCTTTGTTTTTCGTCAGAGGTTATTTGTTCAATATGGCCGATTTTCAATTTCATGAAAATTGTACTTTGGGGAAAGTTATATATCTCTTGATAGGTAAAAGATAATCTGTAAAATAAAAACCAAATTTTAGGTATTAATATGCGATACTTTTCTGTATAAAACACTTTGTGTTTATAAATTAAAATAGTTAAATAATAATTATTAAATTATGATTTATTTTGTATATGAAGAAGCTATTTCTTAATGTTTAAAGTTTTACCATTGATTACTGTAGCTACACAGAGTTTATAGAAAAAATAATTTAACTTGAAGTTTTTTATGTGTTTTACTTTCATATTTCAAACTAAATTACATATATTTAATTTATTAGTTTTATTATTAATACATAGATATATTCTTTCCTTCAGATAAATGATATTGTCTACATTTTTAAATTGTTTCTAAATAAGTTATTGAAAGCTTTATTGTTAAAAGGGTCGGTCTACCTTTTGAGTCGTTATTAAAATCATTTAAATTTGTAGAGTAGGTATACGAATTAAGTTAAACTACTTCACAAAAACACAAATTTAAAATGCATTCACGATTGTTCGTTTAAAATCTTGGAACGTCTTCTGGCATTCTGTAGTCTCAACATATAATTTTACTTTGTATTTTTTTATTTACAGGATGAGCCTCTGAATACATTTATAAATCTCGGTGAGTGCAAAGAACTGGAAGAGTATTCTCTAAAATGCATTCCCGAGCACTGCTCTTTCAAAGCGGTTAATGAGAAAGGAGAAATCATTGGAGTGCTCCTTAATGGATTATTGAAGCGACCTGTAAGTAATTTGTTTGCGCCTCTTGAAAGCGTTTCAAATGTTATTTTCCTATTCAGAGCAAATTGTTTCATTCATATACAATTTTGAATTAATATTTAACAGTTTGGTATACGTGTAAGTTTAACTTTTAATTATTATTCAATGATTTTACAGCCACCAAATCATCAACCAGAAAAACAAGCGGACAAATGCAAGCATCCAAAATTCAAGCTGATTCTCGGTTTAATGGATTACATTGACACACAATTCGATATATTCAAAATTTATCCCAATGAGGACACAATCGTTGATGGAAAGATCGTCTCCGTTGACACAAACTACCGTGGAATGGGAATCGCAGGTCGTCTGATCCAAAGAAGTCTGGAGTACATGAGAGCAAATAAGATAAAAGTCCTTCATGTATTATGTTCAAGTCATTTTTCGGCAAGAGTTTTAGAAAAAATGGACTTCAAGGAAGTGTATTGTTTAAACTATGCCGATTACAAAGTCAATGATTCTGTGGTATTTAGGCCAGAGCCTCCTCATAAAGCAGCTAGAATTCTAGTGACTGAAATTTGAGATACTTATCATTATTTATTATGGCTGTTTCTAATGTGTTAATTATGTAAATGTAATTCAAGAATTCGACTGGACAAAGTCAATTAAAAATTGTGTTATTAATCAATGGATTTATTAGAGTTAGGAGTTAAAATTTTTCATTTGTAGTGTAAGAAAACAATATTGGAAATTTCAATTTTATTTAAAATTCTTAAGAATTTTTTTAAATAAAAGTTTTGTGCTCAATTGTATATACAATTTACATAAATACTGCATAAATGTGTCCTATTCCTCGTGACTATGTTCTTCATTGGCAACTGATGAAAGTTACAGATTTAAATAAATAAGTTACCATCTATTATTTTTAATTTAAATTGTTGCAAATTATAGTAAATGCAAAATAAAAGTTCATTAATAAAAATACTAAATGTCTTAATATCATCCCACCATTTTACAAATGTAGTGGATGGATGGTGGAGACTAGAGAGGCGCGCCCTGGAGGAGCTTTTAGGCAGCATAATCCCGGAAAACCTGATCGGGGTTATGCTGGAAAGCGAGGAGGCGTGGTGGAGGATTACCAAAAAGAGAGGGACCTTGCAGAGGCCCAGGAAGAGGTGGTCCCGTAAGGGACCAGTCACAAGGCACCACCACGAAGTTATGTCGGTGATGACGGTTCCATGGTGGTGGTGGGCGAAAAGAGTGGGGTTTTAGCCGGTAGGCCTTCTTCGGAAGGGAGTCCGGCACGTCGGGTGAGCTTTCGGGCTCAGTGCGTAAATGCATTTCCCCACTCTCCAAAAAAAAAAAAAAAAAATATCATCCTACCATCGCCCATCTGCAAAGTATTCAAAATATTTTACCTATATTTTTTTTTTAAATACACACACACACATAAAGAAATGAAATGATAATATATTGATATGGAAAAAGAATGAAAAAATTAATTAAAAGTACCATACAAAAATATTTTCTAAACTGTCCTTACTCGAGATTTGAAACGCACAATATCCAAAAAACATAATTTGTAGAATAACAAATAAAATCTAATATGGACAAACACAAAAAACTTATCTCAAAACATTTTTTAATGTACATAGAATATATAATTAACACAGAAATATAAACTAATTAATTGATAGTTGTGTATTAGATTTATTTATGATAAATAAGAAGTGCAAAATTCCTTTTCAATGATTGCTACAAAAAATTAACTTTTTTGATATGATTGGTTTGAATAAATTATACTTTTCTTACGTTTTTTATATCTTGCACTAACCGCAGAGTTAAATTAAGCATTCACTGACTAGTTGAATGTATAATTAATTCCCTTTACAACAAAAAGTATATTTAAACTCTTGACGTCATTCAAAATCCGATATCCAATTGATAAAAAAATCAATAACATTATGAAAGCTTTTATATGATTCACGTAACGTTAATTACCAATTTACCCTGTACTTAATGTTTAGTTATTAAATGCAAAGTATTACTTTGTTTTGGTTTTATATCAGGAAAACTTTAAGCAAAAGCATTTAAACAATTCCTGAAACAAAATTACGAAATTTGATACCATAAAAAATGTGCAACCACAAAGAAGGGGAATTAAAATAAACAAGTCTATCCAAAACCAACAATTCACTTCTCAGAGTAAAAATAATTAAATAAACCGTAGTGTGGAAGTAAAACTTGGTGTCAACTAAAAATTGCAGAAATGAATAATCAGTAAAAACAATCGCCGCAGACAGACAGGTCAGTGACCCAAGGCGGCAATTATTGCTGAAAACGGCTAAAAAGCATGTAGACATAAAAAACGATTATAATTAAATAATTATTTACCCATGAATGCTCACAATAAAAGATCTTATTTTACAGGCATTCGCACAGGCATTCCTGATGGGACTTTGATTATACCGAACCTTAACAATATCATTGCATGTTATTGAGTTTATTTAAAAAAAAAAAAAAAAAAAAAAAAAAAAAACTAGAATACGAATATAAATAATTTATTTAAAATTTTCGAAGCGTTTGTACATTTTTGATCTAATTAATCTAAATTTTTCAAATCTAATTTAATCGCTTTCTCTAAGAATTTTGTCGGTAAATCTTTCCAACTGTTTTGTGTTTCCATATTTTTCGGCGTTCGCTCGAACCTTCGCGAGCTCAACACCTGCTTCCTTAGACACTTCGTCCAATCGATCTCTTCGGAAGGTAAAAGAATGTCTATAAAAGCTGAAGTCTTCATTAGCAATATAAAAAATAGCAAATGCATTACCTCACTAAAGCGAATTCGAACGCTGTAAAAACAGTTGCAATTACAAATAAAATTACAACAATTCTTATGTTGGACACTTTTCCGAGTCCTTTAATCCCGTAGTATGGTCCCGGATCGGGATTTGCACTGGCACTGTAAAACGCATCCCATGACCTAGATTTTACGGCAAATCACTTAATTTCTCTTATATTCAAGTTTAACAGCGAAAAGGTGGCAAAATTGTCCGATGGTTAATTTAAAACTGTTAACAACAATGTTATGTGTCCAATGCCTGTGGTGGTTACGCTTTTATTGTTATTGATAATACTTCATTAATTTTAAACAGTTCAGCAACAATTAACTTTTTCAATTGATATTTATAAGCAATATCGTAAATTTGAAGGACCAGTAGCTATTTGCATAATTACTATAATAATTGATTGTTGTAAAATTAATTAAGAAAACAGAAAAAACAGCATTTTTATTTAAACAATTCTGGAATGTAACAAACGCCTCAAATTGATAATTACGGAATGTAGAAAATTTAATGGAACGAGCAAGACAATTTGCAATATGTAATTAAATCGATGCAATGAATCAATTAAATACTCACTCTGTTCTTTGTGTTGTCTCATTTGGCCTATAATGGTTTTGCAGACTCAAATCATATGATTCCCGGGAATCCTTATTATACAAAATATTGTAAGCTTCTTTAATTTTCAGAAAATTGGCAGTGTGTATAGGATCACTGGCTGGGCCCTGCATATCTGGGTGGTACTGAATAGAAGTAAAGAAAAATATAAAAAATATAAACTAAAGTAATTATTATTTAATTTAAAATATTATTACATACACTTATTTATATAAATAAACACATTTGCAATTAAGATTTTTATTGGTGGAATGTGTTCATTTAACTGAAAAACAATTAATTTGACTTTATAAGGACTTTCTTGAAATGAGACATTTAAAAACATCGACGGGAGGAATAGACAAAAAAATTTACCATTTTCCTTTGTTTGTTAGATCAAAAATAATAATTATAATGACTGAATTGATGACCCAATAATATAGAAATTGAACAATCTGTTTTCCTACTTTTGTCAATAGTAATTGATTGACGAATTGTTTCAAAATAGCACTAGGAATATTAATTTATTCACCATAATAATAATAATTGGCAGTTTTTGGTTTGGTTTGATTAAAAAATACGGAATTGTTTCTTGCCGATGATGGATATACTCGAATGTTTTGTAGTAAAAAAGTTCAAGCTTTTTTCAAGTCGCAAACAGCTAAAAGGGGAAATTCTTTCCTCCACCGCTAACGAAAAGAACACTCACCCGTAACTCAACAATGAAAATGTGAATGTGACGTCAGAGGGGTTTGACTTTGACATTTGTTCTTGCGGCCGATTCTGCGAAACAAAACAAAAAGTCAACTCCCTTCTTTGGATTTTCTCAAGGGTTCTGAGGGATCTGACTTTTTAGGTTGTGGTCTGCGGTAACCCGCCTCCCAAAGCGATTCCAGAAATAAATGCTATGTTCAGCTATTGAAATAGTGTGGCGTCGCGTCGGTAAGAATATTCGATAAATGCAATGTGGAACATATTATTTTGTCTACTTTTTTTAGCTATTACAAATATTGTATTGAGCTATTGTAAAAACGCATCTGGCGACATAACTGCGAGATTCAAAGTGACACTTCATTAAAAAGTGGTACGAAATTTACCGGTTGTCGCCAGGAGCGCTGTTAAATAGATAGATAGATAAAAATATAAGTTCCACTCAGAATTTATCGAATTTACTTACCGCTACGTCATTATTTTGAAGACATCAAGATAGATTTTTTTTTAATTACGATTTTGGCAATCCTTAGAAATTACGGGAAATATTAAGTAAAATAGGCACTATGTAGCAATATGTAGTCTTCAAATATTGCATAATTCGATGAAAATAATTTTAATCTCACCAGAAAAGTATCAAAAAAAAAGGTAAACAGAACCAATGTCACTGAAAATTTCCTAACACTGCAACCGTATACTTTTGCATTTAATAATATACGTATCCTGTATATATTTTTAATGTATTTGTTACCTTTTTAGATAATTTCAGGAACGAATTTCTTATTTCTTTAGCATTGCAATCGGGCTTCAAATTCAATATGTCATAATGGGTTTTTTGGCTGGAGTACCTGCTCCTACTGAAAAACTCTACCGTAAATACTATTTTATATTTAAATGTACTATTTACATGTTTTGCGCAATAAAAACATTGCTTTTTCCAAAAGTTTTAAACATCAAAACGAAAATAGTTTGGATATGAGTGTTGACAGTTGGCTGATAGTCCTGTCATTTGATAGTCATACTGGCATTTCGCATTTTCTCAGCAGCTGATGAGGTGGTAAAATTTCAGGAAATTTTACGGGAAATTTAGTTTTACTTTGACAGATGCAATTTATCCATTTACTGCGAACGAAACAAATCCAGCTCAATTTCAAAATGTAGATTGTTATGTATGTAGCATGCATATTTTGCAACATGCTGTTGGTGCCTGCGCTAATGAGCAGGCAGGGACTAGCACCTGGAGGCTGTTCCTTACGGCCGCCAGATGACAGTCCCGTCAAGACAGCTGTTGCCAGGAAGCGCCCGGCTAAAGAGCTTCCCCCTGTCGGCAATGGGACGCGCACGAGCTTGACGGCTAGCATGGCGGTAGGTGTGGGGGGGGTTGGCCCAAAAACGTCCGCGCCGACCAGGGTCTTGACCCGCATAACGAAGGGTCTCGTGCTTCATGGGAACGAACCACCGAGGTTCGCGACGGGGGTACCTGGAAAAAAAAATGACGACGACGGGGGAAAACATGGTCGGACCTACCTGCACTGAGGGGGGGACGAAGATGTTGATGTCCCCTTGGACTGCCCCTAACCTCCCTCTATTCCCTCCCAGGTCCCTAAGTGGGAAGGGAATCCTATTGGTGTCAACCCCCTCTGAAAATTAAAGTTTATATAGGCATGCGGCAACAAGAGGGGAGAGAGAAACTCAAAAACAGACTTTTACTCCATATTGTCCTCCTTTATTTTTACAAAAGATAATTCACGTTTTTACACCCTATATCTCTACCTTGAAATACCAAAAAAAAACTCCTCCTTTACATCATCAGTGCTCAAAAAGACTATCAAAATGTGAAGGGCGGACTCAGCCGCTTACATCTCCTCCCAAGCAAACACGCTTAATTGCCTCCGAATTCGACGTCGCAGAAAAGTTATTGACAAAACTAATTTAAAACGTAAGGGGCCGAAGTGTGATCACATTTCGTCGTTACGCATTTCGTGTGAAAATTATCGTGCACTTTAAGGAAAATTTGTCGTCGCCAATTTGGGGGGAGATTGATCCCTTGACCGCGTCTGGGGATGGGGTTTCGTAGGCGGATCACGCCAGATCACCCATTCGCGGGGGGAGTTTGGCGCACCGCAAGTGTCACCACTTCACTCACAATTGCTTGTACAGTTAATTTACAGCGTCACTTATTGATTCCGGAATTCAATTATGATCAGATATGCACATATATATAGAGATAACAACTAGCTTGACTAAACAGAGGAAGCGACTCAAACTCTAGGAGGAGCAAGAAAATTTGAGAAACTATTCTACAAAAAGCAACTACTGAAATTAGATAAATAGAGGAGGACTTGCCGGTTTTCCCTCGTTGACTCCGATGGGGGGGGGTTTGGGGCCAAAAAGAAAGAGGGGCTGCTTGCTGGTCCTCGCGGTGGCGCTTCCCTTCAGGAATTTCCTCTTCCTTCCTTGCTCTCCCTCAGGGTGAAACTATCGCACTGTTTTTTTTTCTTTTATTTTTTCCTTTTTATAATAACATATTGTTTCGACGATGCAAAACAACAATTGGAACAATAGTACTTTGGAATTTCCTGCAGGACACTCTGTTCAACGTTCTTCGCTCCGCAAACCACTGTTCTACTATAATCAAATAGTATTCACCTAATTGCGTTTATTTTTTTTTTTTTTCTTTTTTTTTTTTTTTTTTTTTTTCGACTAAAATAACAAATTTGAGTTGTAGTTGGACTTTTGTTTAATCAATTCACTTGTGTGAAGCTGTTACAAACTGTTTACGTGAACAGGTTTCAGGAACTTAAATTTTGTAAGTCTGTGTTTAATATTACTTAATTTTCAATATTTCATAAAATTCACTGCACTTAAAAAACTGCCTTCGGCTGCAATCTTTCCCCGGCGATTCGATCGTAATTCCCTCTCAAAAACAACCGTGCATTCCGCAAGTCTAGCACTGACTCTCCGCTACCCAGACTCGCCGGTGCCCGTTTCCCCACGCAGTCGCATCAGCCTTTCTTCTTCTCTCCCGCATGCGCATTGGATCGAACATTCTCGAATTGGAATGTCAGTCCCGGTTCGCCACCAGTCAGGCCACATTGGGCCAATAGGAATCGGCCAGATCATGGCCGCCGAGCTGGGACTGCTTCCCCTCACTCGACTGTCATGCCGGTGTTGTCAACTGTCGGAGGAGAAATCCTGCACGTGGGTAGCTGATTTGGGAGGTTAGCTTATTCAGCCACCGATGACCGTGAAATTTTCCCGTAGACTTGTTAATCAGCTGACAGTGGTTCAGCTGTCAGGTGCAGGAAGGTTCTCCTCCGTCACACCGATCACAACAGGGTCAGCTCGCCGGGAAGCCTGCGCATCCGGGGAGTTGAAGAAAAGGTCGGTGTGGTGATGGTGGTGCCCAATTTGTGGCTCGACCCACGCCCGAGCTCTCATACTCTGACTGAGCTAACTGGACCTCGCCTCAGAACTTTCAGCTCGCCCAGCCCTAATGAGAGGCTAGTGAAATGCCCTGATATGGTCATCCCCTCAGGTGAGTGAGCCTCCCCTACCCTAATGAGAGGTAGCTTCGGCCCCTCCGTCCCAACTGGATGATGGTGCGCGTCTAATTGTCGTGGTTGTCGCTAATTGGCTCCATGTGAGGTCATCTTTCTCGCGGTTCCGATTGGACAGTCCGTCCTTCGATAGGAAGTGAAGGAGAATCTATGGTGTAAAGGAAGGCGTCATTTCATTTACTCCAAAAAAAAAGGTTTGCGTTGCCATATTGATACGTATATATATTTCAAAATTAAAATTTTTCAAAATTAAGAACTCAGCCTCCCGTTTTCCTTGGGGGGAAAGTTTATACGAATTTCAACAGCCCCTTCCCCTGGGGGGGGGAAGAAAAAAGAAAAGAAGAAAAAAAAAGAAAAAAAAATTCAACGTATTGTGGACGTTTAGCGCCTCAAAGCCTCGACCAGTTGGTGAGCTGCCATCTCCTTGGCCATCCAGGGGTTGGGGTGAGTGGCTACGGAGGACATGTTGCCCGCCGTGACGCCCCATCGGTCTCCGCTGATGCGGTACCCCACCAGGAGGTAGGTCGGTGCGGACACTCCCAGCTCTTTTGCCAGCTCTCGCAGTTCGGAGGATGGGGTCCCCTTATCGGCCCTTCTGCGGGGTGCTCCCACGGCTATTCCCTTGGGACCGACTCGGGGTCCCACAGCGGCTATTGGTCGGGGTGCGACGGCGCGTGGTTTCCTCATTCGAGGCCTTTCGCGTCGGTTAGTTGCCGTCGGGAAACGATAGGCCGTCTTCCAAATGGCGAGTTGCGCCGTCGCCTGTTGTGCGTCCTTTACGCTTTTGCCGCTCCGGGTGTAAGTTTCGCTCCCCAGCTCCAGTGTGGTGGTGTATGTTTTGTCGTTGCGGGGTCCGGTTTCGTTCACGACTGTGAACCTGGCCCGGATTCCCAACGCCTGCGCCAGGTCGTTCACCTTGCATTTGTACGTCTGGCCGACTTTTAATTCCATTGGGTCCATATCTACAACAAAAAGGATGTATTATTATATTGACTTAGCTTGCGACTTGCTATGCTGCATTTCTCTGAATACTCATGCAAGTGGTTCAAGTGCTGCGTCAAGCTGTTAGGTGATAGATATAGAAGTGAGAATAAGAGGTGGTAGAAGAAGGCTGATAGGTATAGATAGTTGGAAGTTTGAACGATTCTTGCTCCTCTCTACGTCCGGATATCTTTAGCGTGGAACATACCGAGACGGTTGCCCTGCAGATCCTCCAGTTCGTATAAGGAGTTACCTTTTCGGGCACGCACACGGCACTTCAAAAATTTGCGGAAGAATTTCGCACTTTGCTGTTTATCTGCATTGCTTAGTTGGAAATTTCGCCGGTAAACTTCCTGTCCTGGTGAAAAGCTAACTTCCTTTGCTCGTTGATTGTAGATTTTTGCTCCCTTGGCATGGGCACGTTCAAGATTCTGTCGAGCCTGGCTTCTCATCATCTTCAGGAGTTCGGGCTGTTCAACTTCGATATCTTCGTTCAGGCAGTTTAGTCTCCGCAAGAGTTTGTAGGTGCTGCCGTGCGTGACCATGTGCTGCCCGAATAGCAGCTTATATGGAGCGAATCCTGTAGCTTGATGTACGCTACTCCTCAAAGCGCCGGTTACGAGACTCAGATGTACGTCCCATTTGTCGTGTTCGGCTTTGATATATGCTCTGAGGGCCGCAAGGATCGAACGGTTGACTCGTTCGGAGGGGTTCTCCTGTGGCGAGTACAACCCAGTCTTCATGTGATTGACTCCATATCGTTCCAATAGTCTTTTGAATTGGACTGCTTTGAACTGCGTCCCATTGTCGGTGACAATCGTCTCGGCAGTCCCCATCAGGTGAAAGATCTCTTCTTCAACGTATCTGCAGATGCTAGCAGTGGTGGCTCGTCGTAGGGGCTTCGTAAGAACGAATTTCGTCAGGTGGTCCAGCGCAACCAGAACGTAGGCATGTCCACTGGTGGATCGGGGATATGGTCCAAGCAGATCCACGCAAACTCGTTGCCATGGCCTGCTAGTGTCTGCCTGTCGTCCCATTGGAGGTCTTAGAATTGTATTCGGTGCCTTGCATTCTTTACAGGTGTCGCAACTCAGTACGTAGCGTCGAATGTCAGCAGTCATCCCGGGCCAGTAGAAGTATCGTTTAAGTCGTGCGATCGTTTTCCCAATTCCACCGTGAGCTGCGTTTGGTGGATCGTGTGCGCGAGTTATGGTGTCTTGGATCAATTCTTCCGGGATCCATAGCTTCCAAGCGTCATCGTCCACCATCGGGTCACCGGTTCGGGGCTTCGTCCTGTGGTACACATATCCGTCAACAACCATCAGATCGGGCAATCGGTCTTCGTGTATTTCGATATTTTGTATCAATTGGAGATACGATTCCGATTGGAAGGCAGGGGAGCTGAGATCGATCTCAGGAAGAACTTCCTCTGTCTCCGTGATGGCGTTGCATTCTATCCTGGATAGTGCATCAGGAACGACGTTAAGACTTCCTTTCCGATGCTCGATGGTGAAGTCAAAACGCTGGAGCCGCAAACTCCATCTCGCTAGTCGTCCACTCAATTCTTTCTGTGACATTAGCCATTTCAGGCTCGCATGATCGGTGATGATCTTAAACGGTAGTAATTCTACGTAAGGCCGGAACTTCTCCACGCTGATGATGGCTGCTAGGCATTCAAGTTCCGTCACTGAATAGTTTCGTTGTGCCGAGTTTAGTTTCTGAGAAACGTACGCAATTGGCCTCTCGTTTCCTTCGTCGTCCAGCTGTAAAAGAACTCCCCCTACTCCCTGGATACTGGCATCGCACTGGATGATGAAAGGCTTGGAGAAGTCGGGGCTAACCAAAACTGGAGCAGAGGTCATCGTAGTTTTCAATTTTTCAAACGATTTCTGAGCTTCCTCGTTCCACGTGAATTGTGTTGATTTCTTTAAGGTGTCCGAGATTGGTCCAGAAAGGTCGGCGAAATTAGGGATAAATCTTCGATACCATCCTGCCATTCCTAAAAATCGTCGCACCTGGCGAACGGTCTTCGGCGGAGGGTACTCTACAATTGCCTGCACCTTGCTTGGATCAACCCGGACTCCATCTTCTCCAATGATGAAACCCAAGTACTTCGTTTCTTTTAAACAAAATTTACTCTTTTCCACGTTGATGGTGAGACCCGCTTTCTCCAAACAGTTCGCCACCCGTGCTAGAAGTTCCAAGTGAGAATCAAAGTCTTTCGAAAGAATTAATAAGTCATCAAGATACACCAGTACCTGTTCTCGTAAATCATAAGGTATCACTTTATCCATCAATCGACACATGGTCTGCGGTGCGTTGCACAACCCGAATGGCATAACTGTGTAGTGATACAGAGGACGTCCAGGTACGGTGAACGCTGTTTTATCTCTCGACTCAGGATCGAGAGGTATCTGCCAAAATGCGTCTTTCAGGTCTAAACTGGTGATAAATTTCGCCGAGGGAAGTCTACTTAGCATGCCGTCGATCTGCGGTAAGGGGTAGGCATCCTTCTTCGTCACCGCATTAACCTTTCGAGCGTCGAAGCATAAACGTACTTTCCCTGGCTTACGCACAAGTACAACAGGTGAACTCCAGGGGCTCTCGCTCTCCTCGATCACACCTAAGGACAACATTCGATCCAATTCGGCGTCCATTAGTTTTTGCACAGCTGGTGAAATGGGATAGAATCTTTGCTTAATCGGTTTTGCATCTCCGACGTCAATTTGATGTTGGAGTACATTTGTCTTTCCCAGTCCTCGTGCTGAAAATGATGGAAACAATGCCTTGGCGCGTGCTAATCTTTGTTGATCCCGTAGGCTTAACACATGTTCGTTGTTGTCAGCTTTCTCGGGTGGTGGTGTTACGTCCAATGCCGAGTTAAAGCCGAGTACGTCGGGGGCCAGGCCGAAAGTCCTCCAAAAGTCGATTCCCAGATACAATTCCTGTGTGAGACTCGGGACTATGAAGAGTTTAATTGGCTTGGTCTCTCCCCTGAATGTGATGTTGACGTGAGCATGACCGAGGACTTCCGGTCGGGCTCCATTAGCAACTTCGATGACGGATCGATATTGTGACCAACGAATATTAGCTTGTTGAAGACGGTCCTTTGCTCCTTTTCCCAAAATGCTTATTGATGCCCCGCTGTCCAAAAGTCCAACAAGTTTTTGACCGAAGATACTTACTTCGGCATAAGGGCGTATGTCGGTAGGAACCTTGGTGAAGGCCGTGGCTAATATTCGTCGGTTCCTTTTTACTCGTTTCCAGAATCTCCGGAGTCGCAATGTCGAACGTCGTGGCTTATGGGGACGGATGTTGTTTCCCATTTGACCAGGTATCGTTGGAACATGAATTTCCTCCGCAAAGATTCTTTCCCTCGCTGCGTTATATTCTCGAAGCCGTTGGTGATAAGGCTTTAAAGGAAAACGTCGAGGTTCGCTGAAATTAGAATTATTGATGGGATTTGTACGTTCTGATTGTGCTGGACGTTGCAGGATTGAGATGTTGTGATCGTCCAGTACAGGTAAAGTCGTATTTGATATTTTATTTTGTTCTTGCAGGTGTATGTTTAAGTCCGATGAGGAATCCTCCGGGGTCGTCGGAACATCGTCCGAAGAACTTAGCGTGGCTGGGTCCTGTGTCGGGGGCTGGTGTTGTTGCTCCCGACTCGCTGTTGGTTTTTTCGAGTGCAATTGGGACATCGCGGTTTGATGACGTCTTTCTGTCCGCAGCCATAGCAGAAATATCCTCTGGGCTCATGCGGGCAGTCTTGGTAGCCATGTCCAATAGCGTCGCAATTCCAGCATTTCCAATTCGAAGTATCCCTATTGGGATTGATGGCGTTCAGTTCTTCGGTCGGTTCCGGTGGTGTCGCTTCATCTCCCTCGAACGCAGGTTCCTCCTCGTATGTCGTCGGGTACATTGCTTCTTCAATCCGATACGAACGTTGATGCGACGGCGGCGGTCCGGGTCGAGTCCTTGTACGGGTGACCATTACCTGGGTCACTAAACTCCTCAGCTGAGCGATGGTGAATGTTTGCTGTAAACAGATTTGTTCCTGGATGTAAGGTAGTAAATTCGCTCGTACTGTATCCACAAATTCAGGCTCTCCCATAGGAACTTGCAGTTGGTTGCAGAATTTCAGCATGTCCTGATGAAAGGATGCAAAGGATTCGCCGGGTCGCTGTCGTCGTGCATACATCATTCGCCGGATGTCTACATCTCGCATATGTTCACCCCAATCGGAACGTAAAGCGTACTTGATTGAGTCCCAATTGGGTGTAGGATTACTTCTCAGGTATGTCCAGTACCAATCAGTGAGCGGCCCGCTCAACAGCTGGTGCATCCCTCCGACTAGTGTGGCAAAATCTCCCGATAAGGTGTTACGGGTAAGAGTTTCCGCTCGGAAGATGAATTCCTCGACGCTCAATTTGCTATTGTTGCCATCGTACTGTAATCGCCAATTCCTAATGGGACTGGTCGATCGTCGTGGTTGTGGTTGAGGCCTATAGGATTGCTGTCGGGGTTCCTGCTGTCGAGTAGGGGCTCGAACTGTTTCGTGGTAGGGTGGGGGTGCATCGTTCGCTGCCCAAGCGAGTTGGTCCGGCGAGCGATTGCTTACTGTGCTGGGAATGGAACGGGGAGCTGCAGGCCAGTTCCGTCGCTCCTGTGTCATGTCCGGTAATCGAGAGGCCAGCTGCTGTTGACGGGATCTCTGTGGTGGTGGAGGGCTTCGACTGCGTCGGATTTCTTCCCTCACCATGGCTGTTATCTGTCTTTGTAGCATCTCCATCTGTGTATCGATGTCCGAATGCATTGTCCTATTTGATCGCGGTCTATCAGCTGGTCTCCCAGTTCCATTGTCTTCCCCTCTTCTCGGAAGTTCCAAGTTTGTGTTACGGCCGGTACGCGGATGAAATTCCGGAATGTCTCCATTCCTTTGTTGTTGATCGTCCGGTTCCGTCCACAGGGGATGATCTACATGGATCTCCGGGGGGATAGGGGTGTTGTTTCGGATCTGTCCCGGTGGGGTACGGGGTAGCGCGAACGATGATGTCATGGCTGCAGCTTCCCGCTCCTGTTGGCGTGTCACCACTCCAACCCTAGGAACAGCTCCTGTATTCTCCGTCATTGTGAAAATAAAATTCAGAAAAAATCGCAAAAAAAAATCGAATTCGTAACGTGTGAATATGCTCCCTTATTCGGGGTATCTCATAAACCAAAAAAAAATAAAGTCCTGAAAAAAAAATTTCGGTCCTCCTTGGACCACCAAAATAATATTTCAAAAAAAATCAAAAGAAAACCAACACGAATCTTTTGCTCGTGTAATATATATTTATTTGGGTTGTTTATTTTAGTTTTAATTTTATTTTATTTTATTTTTGTTTTATTTTCAGACCAAAAAAAAATAGTTAGACGGGGAAAGTAAAAGTACTGTCGAACAGCGAAAGGATAATACTAAGAATCTCTTAATAGCCTAAGGATTAAGTGTAAAATAAATCTTGAAGAATCTAAATAAAGTTTCAAACAAATTTATCCAAAAAAAAAATCTTGTGCTCTCAACAAAACCAAAGGAATTCCTCAAAAGAAATTCAAAACTCAAAAAAAACTGAAAGTTCTACCATTAAATCAAAAGAACCAAAGGAATTTCTCAATGAAATTCTAAAAAAACTCGAAGTCAAAATTCTCATACGAAGGAGTTCTCTCTCCCTCCTTCCGCATGCAAGAGGGTTGACACATATGAGCCCGCAAGTGTTCAAAAGAAAAAATCGCAACGTAAAGTCAATTGAAAAACTCGCAGCCCAAAACAAACTTAATTTCCTCAGTGCTTTCCGATCATGTTTCCTCCCTGGAAAAGGAAAAGTGAGGGGAGGGGACATCTCAAGCTTTACATGTCTTCCGTTATAGTTCCAACAGTAATGCTCACTCCTTGGTCAGGTAGCTAGCTCCATAGCCAACTCCTGCGTTACCAACTAGGGGAGAATACCGTGTCACCACTCCTTCGTCCATGCTCCGCCTAGAAAAGACCCTCCTAAATGGACAATGTTCCAGCTCGGACCTCTCAATAAACTTGGGACAGCTTCAGCTAGCACCATTGCCAACAGGCTGCATGGTCCCGTAATCATTTAAAAGTTAATTAAACAAAATAAAATGTAAACAAAAGTTTTGAGTAGGTCCAAGGTGAGACACCGGCCACTGAGGCCTCGATAGGAAATGAAAAGGATTAGAAAATTGGAGCACAAAGCTCAAAAGGAAAGGATTAGAAAGCGATTGCATTCACCCAGAGCAATCATGAGTCGACTTGATGAAAACGTAAATAAAAAAATGTAATTAGAATTCAATTTGCTTTGCAACCGATACAAACGCAAATGTAAACAATCGAAAAAGAATCAAGAATCAAAATAGAAAAACTCAAGGATCATCAGATCAAACGCGAAAATACTTGGATGCCGACTCACACGCATGCTCTGCGCGAACGCAAACACTTTTGGCCCCACGTTGGGCGCCACTTTATGTTATGTATTTAGCATGCATATTTTGCAACATGCTGTTGGTGCCTGCGCTAATGAGCAGGCACCAACAGCATGTTGCAAAATATGCATGCTACAATCATAACAAGATATCAACTCAAAGAAATATTGCTATTACATTTCGCCTTAATTTCACAACTTTTCCATATTTTTCGGCGTAGTGACCTAACCTAACTTAAGGCCAGGGTAACATTACCGACGATAACTGTTTAATTTTTCAGGGGAACAGATTGACTTTCGCGATTTGTGGCAGCATTTATATTTTTGTATCAATTTTAATTGTAAATCAGCACTAAATTTGAATTGCAACGTTCATCAAATTGACACATGCATGTCAGCATATGTCAAATTGTGAAGTTGTAAACAATGAAATTAACAGAGATTTCTTGATTAATATAGTGTTGTGAAGTGTAAAAACGTGATAAATGTGTTTAAGTGGACTTGTGGCGGGTTTTAATGGTTTTCGCAACTAAATTTTGTGGATAGAATACGGAAAAAAACGGAAAAATTACATGAAATTTTTTCATCGTAAATTGTATTTTTTTCCAAAAGTATATACGTCGCTTAACTTTTTTTTGCATATTCTTGGTTTTTTAACTAAAATACATGTCTCCACAAAATTTCATTGAAATCCGCCCCAGGTCGCGAAAGTCAACTTTTGCCTTTTCAGGTTTCGATTAGGTTTCCCAATCCCATAAAACGGAACTGGTTATTAACCACTTAATTTTCACAAAAACACACAAAATGTTCGTTCGAACAACCCTACCGAGCCATCAAAGTTGTTTACATTTCGGTTTAAATGGTTGATAATAAAAACAGCAATTGAGTTAAAAAGCCACCGGCAGTTATTTGTGCACACTTTCGAAATTAAATAGCTGCCTTAACATTGTCACTTAATTAGTCGTCAATAACAAGAGGAAAAGCAAAAAGAAAGGCAAAAAGTAATTTGACAACGACACGCGGTGTTCCCAAGCGGTCCCCCATCTAAGTACTAACCGCGCCCTATGCTGCTTGACTTCGGTGATCGGACGAGAACCGGTACTTGTTTTGTTTTGTTTTAAAATAGCATTTATTTTAGCAAATACAATAATAATATATCTCACAGACAAAATGCTTAATTCTGTATTATTAAATTTCTTAACTAACCTATAAATCCTATGCAGATATTCATAGCTAAACTGTTTCCATAATTAAAGTCTTTCAACATCCATAATTCATATATAATCCAAATTACCTTTTTGATGTACTGAAATTTATGTTTACAAGAAAATGGCATACAAAAAACTTGATTATACTGATTTCTTTTGGTTTTTGTTTTTTTTTGTTTTTTTTTTTCTTAATATATATAACCTACGCTACCCTAATTCTATAGATCCTACCTACACACTATGAGCCAGAAGAGGAGCATTCAATCCCTTCAAGGGTAGGTTACGTGATTCGAAGCAGGGGTCCATGGGTCCCACCGAGGTAAGATGATCAGGCCCCCACTCCCAAACCCGTCAGCCCCTACCTACTTTACCTTTACTAACTACGTCAGCACTGCTATAACTTTACTTTACACTGGGTGCATCGAAACCATTGAGAGCTTTTATAATGCTATCTGTTTTTTTTTTTTTTTTTTTTTTTTTGCAAAAATTATTCCTCTATTGCACCCACCAGAACTTATATGGAGCCTTGAGGGCTGGTACTGAAACGGATCATTTCATTTAAGTAGTTGTCTGCGCTGTATAATACCGATTTATTTCTCGTGCCTCTGTGGATGTGGTAGAGAATAGGGATCCCGGACGTGGTTTGTATCATTCTCTTTCTATCTAGGTATATGAATGCCTCTGGGGGGATGAAACCATTTATTCTAGAACGCTCGTGATACAGATCATTTGGATAATACGCCCCGGAGATTAAATTGTTTTTGTTATCCATATCTCTCAAGACGTGACCTCTTATCAATTTTATGATAAAGTTGTCTATCCTATTGATACCTGCCAACCCGTAGAGCACCGCATTTGAATAGTGTTTAGTATATTCAGAATCTGGGGTCCTGTACTTGGATAAACATGCCCGAATACAATGTCTCTCGAACACCCTTATCCTTTCCATATAAAATGGGGCTATGTTGAACCAAACCGGACATGCGTATGTTAGCATTGGTCTGACTAGAGACTGGTAGCATACTATTTTGACTCGTGGGTCTAGATTCTTGCTATAGAACAATCGTCTGGTTATCTGGAAAGTCTTATAAGCATTTTCAAGTAGCTTGTCAACCTGGTTATTGAAAACAAGACATTTATCAAGCCACACTCCTAAATATCTGACCACTGTTTTTTGCTCCAACACTTTTCCAGTCTGGCTCTTAAGCACCAACCTTTTCAAGTTTTTTCTGGTGTCACGGTTTGCTCTATGAGTTGGCTGCCTGAATAGGATTACTTCGCATTTACCATAATTTATCTTCATCTTCCACTTATTGGCGTAGTTTTCGATGTTTTCGAAGTCACGTTGCAAAAGTATTTGGATAACTTTTACTTTTGGTGCTGTTCGATATGCAATTAGATCATCCGCGTACGGTATAGCATGTTGGAGGGAGTTTACAAGATCACTCGTATAAATATTGAAGAGTAGAGGGGATAACACCGCGCCCTGCTGCAACCCGTTCTTAATCTGGAAGGTTATGCTAGAAGTCAGCCTACCACTGCTTACGACAAATTTCCTCTGCATAATCATCTTATGGATCATGTAGAGTAGATGACCCCGCATTCCATATGTAATTAATTTATAAATTAGGCCTTCTAGCCAAACCGTATCGAAAGCCTTCTCGAAATCTACAAGGCAAGCTCCTGTGCATTGTCCTTTGCTTCTGTTCCATTGTATGTCTGACACTAGCTTGGAAGCCGCATGAATAGTGCTATGGCCCGCTTTGAAACCAAACTGCTTGTCCGGTATGATATTCCTCTCGTCCGTCCAGATTAGTATATACTTTTGCAGCACCCTTTCAAACAACTTGCTTATGTTAGGTAGCAAGCTAATGGCTCTTAAGTTTGATGGGTTGGTTCTGTCTTTACCTTTCTTTGGAATAGGATACACGACTGCTGTCTTCCAATGCTCCGGATAGTGAGCATTATTCAGAGCATTGTTAAAAAGAACCGTGTAGGAGTCCGTTATAATTTGGGGCATGTGTCGCAACACTATATTCGGAATCCCATCAATTCCGGAAGATTTTTTCGAATTTGTTCTTCGGAAGAGGAGGGCAAGCTCTCCTTTACCAACAAAAATGGGTCCTGCTGTGTCGTCCTTCACATCGTCAGCTGGGTTATCCTCGTTGAAAACGGTGCGAGACCGTCTATCGGCGTTCCAAGCCCTTATTTCGTTGAGGAGACGGAAGTGGCTGAGCAACGCGCGATTTTCCAGGTCCCGATCCGGTCGCACCGGGGTGTTCATGGAGTACACGCTCTGGTAAAATGCGCCCATTACATCCACCTTCGCCTGCTCCTCCTCCACGAGGAACGTATTCGTATCCAGAGCCAGCTCACCAGGGTCTAATCCTGCCTCTCTGATATATTCCTCGCTCTGTTCCGTTCTTGGGATGCATAAACTCTCAATTTTGTTCCGGTCCCTCCTCCTGAACACTCGGTTTATATCGGGAAACATACTCGAACTACTGGAATTTATTGCTTTTATTTTATTGTTCCAGTACTTGTTGATTGATTTAGTGTAGTTATCCTTTATAAGTTTTTGGATAATCCTTAATTGAGATTTCAGAGAAGCAAGTCGAGAGCCCTGTGTATCTATTAGCTGTCGCTGTAAATTTCGCAAATTTGTTAGCAACCTGCTCTTGTGTTTTCGTAATGCGTCTATAGTACGGTTACGGTAGCAATCCTCATTGCCCGTCAGTTGAGTTCTAGGTATCGTCCTGTCCATTGTTTGCCGCGTAAGATCGTCAAGATCCTTGAGGTGTTGATCGATCTCTGTGTTCGTTAAGTTTCTGTTTGTCGGGATGTGTATGTTTGTCTGTGCTGTCCTGCGCATAAACCAGTTAAGCATAAACCGTTGTGGTCACTGTCGTAATACACTGTTCGTAGGCAGTTCACGTCAGTTTCGTTCGTCTGAGTTAGGTCTAGTCTTCTGTCCACCAATGCAAGATCCAGGTACGACCCGCGGCTTGGAAACGAAGGACTGTCCGTTGCTAGAAGTGCCACTTTGTTCTGGATACGGTTAGCAACCCACCAGTTGTTCAGCAGTGTGCCTCGGGTGTTGTTCAAGATATTGTTCCAAGCTGTGTGCTTTGCGTTTAGATCTCCGGCCAATATAAAATAATTTGAGTCTAATTCCAGGTGGAGGGTTTGGAAGAGCACAGTGAGTTCATCAATAAAAATGGGCTGTTGTAGAGCTAGAGGAACACTTGGCGCATATAACGAACCCATGTACAGCCTCTTGCCACTACGGAGAGGAATGCAGATCAAGCAGACTTCCACTACTTGAAACTTGTGGATTGCTTTGTCGTAAACAGAGGTAAATTTTATGTTGTTCATGATTATAATCGCTACTCCTCCACCCTGCGTGGAGTTGGGGCGATCTTTTCTAATTACCACATAACCTTGGAAATCCAGTTTGTGTTTGTGGTTTAATTTTGTTTCGTTTACCAGAAGTATATCAGGATTCTCTCGTTGCAGCAGGTCGAGGAGATTCGCTCTCCTCTCCACCCTGATTAAAGAATTTACATTCACCGCGATGATCTTGAGACTATTTTCTCCGGGAAGCACCGCGGTCATGGTTTACGGGCCGCTCGCTTCTGGGAATAGGGTGGAATAGATAACTTCTATTCTCTCTGCCTGTTCGTTTAATCTCTGATTAAGCTGGGCTATTTGATTAAATATCGCCGTAAGCATAGATTTTGTGTCTGTGTCTGGACCTGTGGGAGGGGAAGGATTGCTCTTTGGGGCTGCTTGTGAGGAACTAGGATTCTGATTCTGACCTGCTGCCATCTGGGCATAAGATACAGTTGGAGCTACATAATTTTTGAACATAGACTGCTTCTGCCGCTTGTCGTCATCTAATTTTTGCTTTCGAGCGCGGATTTTCTCGCGCAGCTCTACGTGACGAGGGCATCCCCTGAAGCTGGCGGGGTGTCCATATTTCCTGCAGAGAACACAAAACAATTTGCTTGTGTCGTCTACCCTTTCCTTACTCAAGGGGCACTGTCCTGGCTCGTGGCTTTTATCACATTTTACGCAGCGGAATGGCATTCGGCAGTTAGCTGCTGCGTGTCCGTGGCGTTGGCATCGCATGCATTGCAAGACAGTGTCCCTTTTGTTCAGTTTTTCCCATGAGACCATCTGATGGTTCAGGTGCTTAATTTCCCTGAGTTTCCCGAGACTGCTTTCGGGGGCGAGTTGCACTAGGAACATGGGTAGTTTTCTCTTGCTTTCCCTAGAGGCACGAGTGCTGAAGCGTTTGACCGACATAAACTTAAGTTTTTCACCTTCTTTTGTTTTTAATTCTTCTAATAAATGATCCGGCTCAGTTTCCGGGTCAATTCCCTTTAAAAGGATAGTTTGGGAGCGTTCACACTTAGCTGTGTAGGTAAAATATTGTGTTTTTGCTCTTTCGAGACATTTTTTTATTTTATTATACTGCTCCATGGTTTGTACATGAAGACTGTGTCGATTTTCACTAAATCGCCTAATTAACTAGTAAGGAAGCAATTGGTCACACCAATTACGTGATACCCTAGATGTAGAAAAATATACTCATTCTTATATCAACATTTTTGTATAAAAACGACTTAGGCTTATATGGCAACACTAAGAAGGAGTTGTCCGATTTTGCTCATCTTCGAACTTGACCTTGCAATTTAAATCAAATATTATTGTACCAAATTACAAGTCTCTAGCTACAAGCGTTCTCGAGTTATCGTCTGGACAGACAGACACACAGACAGACAGACAGACAGACAGACAGACAGACAGACAGACGGACATGCATAAAACGGTTTCTTTTCACTTCCCAATCATGAATATATAGTTCTTTCTTTTCTGCGACGATTATTTCTTGGCGTTGCAAACGTTCGCTCAAAACTAATATATCTAGGGTATAAAAACCCTGACTTTAAGGCTATCTTACATAAATCTACCGTGGCCTGTGACGATTGATAGGAGATGTTAATTGGGGGTACCTTAGTTTTAGTAATTTGTGGCTTGTGTGATGATGTTGTTGTCGTCTTCTTGGTTGTTGCAGTCTTCTTGTTTGGTGTCGTCTGCCGGGTTGTAGTTGATGTTGATGTCGATTGCCTAGTTGGTGTCTGCTTGGGGTTTGTCGTTACCGCTGTTGTTCCCTGTATTGATGGGGTCTTTGGCCTCGCTTGGTTTTTCGTCATCATCCTCGCTATCACTTCCTCCAGTTTTGCTGCATCTTCCTCGTTGTCGATGCTCAGTTCTTTAAATGCATTATTTGTACCTTTGTACTCTGCTGGCTCGAATTCGTACGAAGAACTGTCGCTTTCCACGGGAGTACCAGTATTCGATGTATTAACTTTATCTTTTCGCCTCTGTACAAGGCGCGGCTTTTTGGAAATTCTCCTCCTTTTGGACATTCCGCTGGAGGTGCCGTTTTCGTCACTCACTGTGGTTTTATTCAACGTGTCCATGGCAGCTGCATGGAAACCCGGTCGGCTCTGTAGAAGATTCCCTTAATTTTAGTTAAAAAAGTGAATAGCCGACAGTGGACTCGAACTCGTAGTCTTCTGCGCCTGGTTTGTTTCGCCCAACCCGTGGAGCTATTTGTTCCGTTGGGAAATTATTGCCTGAATAGTTTTCTCAGCTTCTTTCTATTAAATCCGAGATGATTCAAATTATTCGAATTTTAATATGTTCGGCAAGTTTTCTCGCCTAATTAGCAGAATAATAGTACTTCCGCTGATATTATCTGCTGCACTTCTCACTTCGCGATGACTTTTCTGTTAATAACTTTATTTTAATTAATTTAAATTACGCACTTCAAATTTAACGTCTGCTCAGAGTCAGCTGAGATTTGACACTACGAGAACCGGTACGTAAAGCATGGTATGGACGTTGCCAAATGAAATTACCGTTACTCGGTATTTATAGCATTCATTTACACGTGTTTTATCCTGTTTTAGCAGAATTCCGGCATTTTTTACTGCACGCGAAACCAATAGCAGTTGTGGAATGATGCCCTGATTTACGAAAACGGTTTTCGAAGGGGGACAAATAAGCTTATGCGGTTTGTTTCGCGAGGAGTTAGCAAGCCGTTTTGTGTGTTATTTGTGAACGCTTTCGAAAATAAAAGAGCAGTACTTAAATTAACATTGTCACTTAAATAGTTGACAATAAAGAGGAAAAATAACATAGAAATGCAAAAAGTTATTTGACAACGACACGCGGTGTTCCCAAGCGGTCCACCATCTAAGTACTAACCGCGCCCTATGCTGCTTGACTTCGGTGATCGGACGAGAACCGGTACTTTTTATTTTTATTTTAATAGTTGTTTATTTATACTCCAATTTATACATTTTCTAACATAGTTTGATCTTTACTAATAATAAACACTTAGTTCTACTTTTTAATTTTACTTAATAGTTTACTGAGCAATTGCTTGCTTCTCTAAACCGACTTAGTTATTTTAATCTTATCTTTAATTTTTACATTATCATTTTGTTTTTATCATTTACATAGTTTCCTTCAAGGTCTCATATTTTTTTACTTAAGTTCTTTTATGTGAGAAAGGAGTGTAAAACTCAAACGTTTACTTTTTTACATTTGAACACTTAACCTAATAACAAAACCTAATCCTAATTTAAATCAAAAATAACTATTTACAAAAAAGAAATAATTTATTTTATCATAAGATAAAATTAACCTAACTAATTTTATGACTGACGTCTTAGTTTCTTATTTATTAATTTAACCACCAGTATCTACATCTGGTCCTTATAGTTGTTTTTTTGTCTCTTTCTGTAATAGTCCTGTCGTATCTCCAATTTTGTGAAATTGTATTGTCGTCTGTGTTTAATGGTATCGTAATTTTTTTGTTTTGCGCTCTTCTGTACCAGTGGTATATTATCGGTATTCCATTGATATCTTGTATTCTACCTGTTTTGTCTAGGTGGAGAAACGCTTCTGGTGGTGCATACTTTGTTGTAAAACTGTTTTCTATATATGTTTCTTGAATTATTGTTGGTCCTTGAATCAAATTATTGCTAAAGTTTTGAGATGCTCTTAAGTAATGATTTCTAATTGTTTTAATTATAAAGTTGTCAATTCTAATGATTTTTGCTTTATTGTATAATATTTTATTTGAAATGTGTTTTAAAATTTCATTGTCTATTAATTTATAGTACGTGTTTGTGCATGTCCTTAAACAATGTCTTTCAAAAATTCTTATTCTTTCCATGTAGCTGGGGCTTATGTTCCACCAAATAACGCATCCGTATGTCAAAATAGGTCTAATTAGAGATTGGTATGCAATAATCTTTACTCTCTGATTTAAGTGTTTTGAAAAGAATAATCTATTAATTTTTTTGAATGCATTTCTTGCTTTTTCTATTTGGGAGTTTACGTGTGTTGTGTTGTTTAATGTTTGGTTTAACGTTATCCCCAGGTATTGCACTTGTTTTTTTTGTTTAACTAGTGTATTATTGTATTTGTTGGTTATTTTAAATTCCCTTAAATGTTTTCTGTTCTTTTTACTGATTAATGCTATTGTTTCCCTGAATATAATTGTTTCACACTTCTCAGTATTTATCTTAATTTTCCAATTGTTGCAATAGTCGGTGATGTAGTTGAAATCTTCTTGTAATTTTTTGTTTATATTTTGGATCGTTTTGTCTGTTCTGTAGATGATTGTGTCGTCAGCAAATGAAATTATGTTTAAGTTCATGTTTTCATTATTGTAACGGTAGTTGTTGGTGATATCACTTGTGAAGATATTGTATAATAGTGGGGCATTAATTGTTCCTTGTTGTAGCCCGTTTTTAACTATATATGTTCTCTCTGGCATATTGTTTCCGTACTTTATTTGAAATTTTCTGTTTGTTATCATACTATGTATCATGCGAACTGTGTATTGTTTAAAGTTATATTTTATAAGTTTGTGTATCAATCCTTCAGTCCATACACTGTCAAAAGCCTTTTCGAAGTCAATCAAGCAGGCGCCGGTATATTCGTTTTTGTTTAAACCCCAGTTTATGTCAGATACTAGTTTATTAATTGCGTGTATCGTGGAGTGTCCTTTTCTGAAGCCGAATTGCGTGTCTGGAATTATCTCTAATTTTGTACATTCTTTTTGTATTCTATTGTTTATTATGCATTCAAACACTTTGCTTACGTTTGTTAATAAGTTGATGGCTCTATAATGGTTAGGGTTTGAGGGGTCTTTACCTTTTTTGGCGATTGGTATTACTACTGCGGTTTTCCATATATCTGGGAAGTATTGGATGTTGAGCATATTGTTAAATATTGTGACATATTGTTGTATTAGTATATCGGGTATTTTCTTTAGTATGAAATTCGGTACCTCATCATTTCCTGTTGATTTCTTATTGTTGAGTCCTTTGAATATGTTATATACTTCGTCGAATGTTGTGAAAAACTCTTTATTATTTGATGTTGTTCTATCAGTGGTTGTGAAGTCGCACAGTTTCTGTGTGTCGTTTTGTTTGTCCGAGTGCAATTGGTTTTCAAACTGAGTTATGTATTCTTTTACTATATTTTCAGTGATGTGTGCTTCTCTATTCCTAATTGTGATGTTTTTCTCATAATTGTTTTCAAATATTTTTGCAATTGCTTTTAATTTGTCGTTTTCGTCTTCTATTGTGATGTTATTGTTTGTGTCTATATGTGTGTTGCTAATATCAATTTGTGCTTCGTTTATTAATGTTCTGTCTCTATTTTGCAATTTTAGTGATGGAATTATAAATTTTTCATATTTGTTGTTTCTGAATATTTTGTTTATGTTGTCATACATATCTCTCTTGTTTGTTGTTATTTGATTTATTTTGGTGTTCCAATAATTGTTGATCGATATTTTGAATTGTTCCTTTATAAGTTGTTTAGTATTTTTTAATTGGGCTTTTAATTCTATTAATTGTATGTTATTATGATTATTTAGTTGTCTATATATATTTTTGATTTTTGTTAATAATTTGCTCTTGTGTTTTTGTAATTTTAATATGGTGAAGTTCTGGTAGCATTCCATAGAGTTTTTTTGTTTGTACCTCGGTACTGAAATGTTTATAGCATTAGTGATAATGTTATTGTATTTCGTTAGAATTTCGTCTATTTGTTCCTCTTTTAAGTTTATGTTTTCGTTAATGATTAGTTCGTCAGCATTTTGTTGCATTGTGTTTTTGATATAGTCCCTAAATTTTTTGAAATCTGCTTTTTTATAATTAAGTTTTTGTGTCTGGTTTTCTTCTAGTATTTCAATATCCGATTGTGTACTGATTTTAAATGTTACCGCGTAATGGTCACTATCAAAAGCTATTGTTTTTAATGAGTTTTTGTTTGTTATATCATTACTAGTTTTATTGTCTATTTTAATTCTATTATCTATGATGGCTACATCCAAGTATGAGTTTCCTCTTGGGAAGGAGGCTGATTCTGTGGCTAATAATGATGCCCTATATAATATATCTGCGTTATGTAGCCATGTGTGCAGTTGATTTCCTCTTGTGTTGTATGCTGCGTTACCCCAGCTTCCATGTTTGGCATTCAGATCGCCTGCTAGTATATAATGGTTGTTTTTATCCTGTAGTTTTAATAATACAAATAGTTTTTCCATTTCCTCGATGAATTTTGTATTGATATTAGTTTTGGTACTATATGCAGAAATAATATATAGTTTTTTGTTTGTGTTGTTTTGCTTTATTTTGATTTCTATTATGCTGGTCTCTAAAACTTCAAAGTTGACTATTTCATTTATTAAAATTGTAATATATGGATGTAGTATAGCAGATATTCTCTAGTCTACTACAGTAATGTTCAAGTACTTGTCATCGACAAGAACAGTTTACAGTAAGCCAGCAGTTCACTATAAACCGCCTAACAAGGCACATTAAATAAATAGCTTGCCTCCTCCGTCCGAGTTTTATTCAAAACCCTTAAATAAAATAATACATGGCGCAGCCGGTAAAGTGGAATAAAGTTTAAACATAGTGTTGATGGGCCGAACAAAACCCAAACTTGAGGTAGAAAAGTATAAATTTGATAAAAAAGTGCGACCACGAGGTAGGCCACCAAAGCAGCTTATAATTAAAGTGAACTCAAACATGGACTACATACGGAGAGTAGACAAGCTGGATCTTGAAGGGAATGTCGCCGAAAATTGGAAAAGGTTTAAGACCAATTTTGAAATTTTTGCTGGAGCCATAGAACTAGAGGGAAAATCGGAAAAAGTAAGGGTCAACACATTTCTTAATGCCGTTGGACCTGAGGCCATCGAAGTATTTCACTCCTTCGGACTATCCCAAGAGGATGCTGCTAAATATGATACAGTAGTGAAATCATTTGATGATTTTTGTCAGCCTAAGAAACGTGAGGTGTATGAGGCATTCATCTTCTACAGTAGGCAGCAACAAACGAACGAGCCATTCGACAATTTTTTAATGGACCTAAAAAAATTGGTACGTACCTGTGGTTTCAATGATCAAGATCGCATGATTCGTGATAGAATAGTGATGGGTGTAAAGGACAGTCAACTGCAAAAACGGATGTTAGAAGCAGATAGTCTGGACCTGGCAAAGGCAATTGAGATGGCGAGAGCAGCGGAGGCGACAAGAAAGCAGATAACGGAGATGCAGAAGCCGTTTGCAAGCAGAGCTCTGGATGCAGTAACTTCCAACAATTTCAAAGCTAAGTACAATCATTTTGATAATTGCAAAGAGAAAAGTCAGAATATGCCTAAAAATAATCAGATGAAATATTGTAGTGGTAACCGAAATGAGAAATGTGGTAAATTCAAAAGTAATTACTGTAATACTAATGATCGTAAATATCCAAACTCTGGAAGTAATAATATAAACTGTAAATTCTGTAAGCAAAAACATGAATATCGGAAATGCCCCGCATATGGCAAGATTTGTAATAATTGCGGGAAAGTGAACCATTTTGCAGTAGCGTGCGCGGTTAAAAATGTAAAAGCGTTAGAAATGCAATTTGCTAATCAAGATGAGCTTTATATTGACGGGATTATAAGCAAAGATGAACAAAATTTTCGTGTCCAAAAAAATAGTTGGTTTCAACAAATAAAAGTCGAGGATAAATTTATTAATTTTAAATTAGATACGGGTGCTGAAGTTAATGTGCTGCCATTGCGATATCTTCATGAGTATCAAAATATGACAATTGAAAAAAGCGAAAGCCGCCTACAGGCTTATGGTGGAATTAATTTAAATGTTTTGGGTATAGTAGAGCTTAAATGTATATTTAAAAACATTGTTGCGATGCAAAAGTTTACCATTATTGATACGGACTCAACGCCAATCATAGGGCTACCGGGATGCATTGATTTCAAATTAATACAACGAATTAATAGCGTTTCAGAGCATAACAAGACTGACTTCATTGAAAATAATAAAATTGTATTTGAAGGATTAGGCTGTTTTGCTGAGGATATTGACATAAAACTTAAAAATAATGCTGAAGCTAGCATAAAACCCGCAAGGCGAATACCGCTTTCATTAATAAATAAAGTACGCAATGAGCTAAGTGATATGGTTGAAAGAAAAATAATTGAGAAGGTTACGGAACCAGTTGATTTTGTGTCTAACCTGGTAATAGTTGAGAAGAAGAATGGAAAATTAAGACTATGTATTGATCCTCAGGATCTTAATAAAGCTATTAAATTTGAAAATTACCCGATACCGACATTTGAACAATTAGCTGCAAAATTAAATGGAAAGCGTTTTTTCACGGTCCTAGACCTTAAAGAAGGCTATTGGCAAATGAAATTAAGCCAAGAAGCAAGTAAATTATGCTCCTTCAATACACCTTTTGGGTGTTACAAGTTTCTGCGCCTTCCTTTTGGCTTAAGCATAGCCCCTGAGCTTTTCCAAAAATATAATGAAAAAAATTTTGAAAACATACCAGGTGTAGTGGTATATTTTGATGACGTCTTGATTGCTGCAGAAACCTTAGAAGAGCATAATAAAATATTATATCAGGTTATTAAGAGAGCGATTACGTTAAATATTAAATTCAATAAAGACAAGGTTCAATATTGTGTGAATAAGGTGAAATATCTAGGTCATGTAATCTCAGAAGCGGGGATATCATGTGATCCAGATAGAATATTAGCGATTCAAAAAATAAGTCCACCGAAAGACAAGAAAGATCTCCAAAAATTGTTAGGTATGATCAATTATGTTAGGAACTACGTACCAAATTTAGCAGAAGTATCCAATCCATTGCGTGAGTTATTAAAAAATAAAGTCTTGTTTCAGTGGCTTCCGGCGCATGACATGTGTTTAAAGAAAATTAAAAATATTATTAGCAATGCTCCGACACTGAAGACTTTTGACCCACAAAAAGAAATTACTATTGAAACAGATGCATCAAAATTTGGAATAGGTTGTTGCCTAATGCAGGAAGGTAAACCTGTTTCATTCGCATCACGAAGTTTGACCGATGCTGAAGTTAGATATGCTCAAATCGAGAAAGAGTTACTTGCCGTAGTTTTTGCTTGCCAAAAATTCCACTATTATATATATGGAGAAAAATTTCCATTAAAAGTGATCATAAACCCCTTGTGAGTATAATGAAGAAAGATGTAAATGCTATTCCGTCAGCTCGACTTCAAAGAATGAAGTTGAGATTAAGTAAATACGTTATTAACTTGGAATATTGTCCTGGAAAATATTTATACATTGCTGATCTCTTATCAAGATATTTTAATAAAGAAGATAAGACAGTTGAAATTGAAGACATGAACGAGTTCATACACTCTCTAAATATGAGCGATCCTAAAAAAGAAGAATTTAAGCTAGAAGTTGCGCGTGACCCCAGTCTAAAAGAACTAAAAGAAGTTTTAAACAATGGATGGCCTAACAATAAATCTCAAATCGCTGAAAGTATAAGAATTTATTACAAATTTAGAAATGAATTATTTTTGGAAGATGACTTAATATTCCTAAATGAAAGAATTATAGTACCAGAAGTTCTCAGAAAAAATATTCTTCAATTATTACATCAAACACATCTTGGAGTAGAAAAAACTAAAGCGAGAGCTAGAACTTTAGTGTATTGGCCTAGAATGAATGAAGATATTGAGAATCTCATAGTTAAATGTGAAATTTGTCAGAAATTCCGTAAGTCAAACATAAAAGAACCAATGCTTTCTCATTCAGTTCCAACTCTTCCGTTCCAAAAAATTGGGGTAGATATATTTTATTTTGAAAATAAAGACTACCTAGCAGTTTCTGATTATTATTCACGCTACATCGACATCTTATTATTGAAAAATAAAACAGCAAATGAATTAGTAATTAAATTAAAACAAATTTTCGCGAATCACGGAATACCAAAAGAAATAGTATCAGACAATGTACCATTCAATTCGTTCTATTTCAAAAATTTTTGTAATACGCATGATATTAAACTAACAACATCAAGTCCTATGTATTCTCAAGGTAATGGATTCGCAGAAAAAACAGTTGACATATGCAAAAATATATTGAAGAAATCCAAAGAGAGCAATACTGAACTCTGGTTGGCTCTTCTTGAGTATAGAAATACGCCGTTAAAAGAAATAAATGCATCTCCTGTAGAACTACTGATGAGTCGAAAAACAAGAACACTAATTCCAGCAAGAACAGAATTGTTTTCGCCCAATATTGTACCCAAAATAAATAAAAATATTGAATTAAAAAATTTGAAAAGAAAGTACTACTATGATAGAAGCGCAAGGGCAGCCCAAACCTTCTCTAAAGGCAACAAAATATGGTGCAAAGAAGGGAAAAAATGGCTAAAAGCACAAATAATTGACTTGGCAGGTAGTCCTCGATCATTTTGGATTGAATTACTAAATGGCCAGGTATTACGAAGAAATACAAAGTTTTTAAGGAAACGCCTGGAATAAATAACTTCACTTTCCTACAATTAAAAAAAAAAAAAAAAAAAAAAAAAAAAAAAGGGAAAGAAAGAAGAAAATGAAGTTGTAGTATTGAATTCTGGCCTAAAGCAAATAAGTTCATCATTTGTAAAATCATTGTAAAAATTAAATCTTGTAATATTTGGATTCTAAGCTAAAGTAATAATTTTTAAATTCTTTGTAAATGCAAACATTAAAAAGGGGAAGGTGTAATATATGGATGTAGTATAGCAGATATTCTCTAGTCTACTACAGTAATGTTCAAGTACTTGTCATCGACAAGAACAGTTTACAGTAAGCCAGCAGTTCACTATAAACCGCCTAACAAGGCACATTAAATAAATAGCTTGCCTCCTCCGTCCGAGTTTTATTCAAAACCCTTAAATAAAATAATACAAAAATTTGCTTGTAACTATATGGTTTTTTGATTAGTATTGCTGTTCCTCCTCCTTGTATGGAATTTTTTCTGTCCTGTCGTATAATATTATAGTTAATAAAAGTAATTTTGTGTCTTGGGTTGAGTTTGGTCTCACACAGTAGCATTATGTCTGGTTGGTGTCGTTTTAGAAATTGTAGTAGATTAGATCTCTTATTTGTTTGAAATAATGGAATTGGTGTTAACCGAAATGATATGTAAATAATTTTTCTTTATGATTCTGTCCATTTTTGGTTGTGATTCTATTTGTGATGTCTCCTGTAGTTTTCTTTTCTTTGTTTATATCTGGTCCAGTATTTCATATAAAGCATCAATTCTTTGTATTTGTTTATCTAATGTTGATTTGTATTCTATTATTGATTTATGCATGTTAATTAACATGGTTTTAATTTCGTTTAGTTCTGTTGTGTTCTGCTGCTGTAAGTCATTTTTAACAACATTTGCGAATGACATGTTTTTGTTTATGTATGTATTGTGCCTAACTGCTTTTGTGATTTCTTGTATTTTTTTGGGGTTTTCCTGTGTTTTTTTGTTGTTTTCCTTTCTAATATTCATTTTGTTTTTTAGTTCTATATATCTTGGGCATCCTCTGTAGGAAGCAGGGTGTCCATTTGATTTGCACAGTACGCAGTGTAATATATTGCGATTGCTTGTTTCGTCTTTTTTTATAGTGCACATACCCGGCTCATGTGCTAACGCGCACTTAACGCACCTGTACGGCAATTCGCAATTAGTTGCCGTGTGTCCTAAACGTTGGCATCTTTTGCACTGGATCACTTCGAATTATTTTATTTTTTCCCATCTTACCACTTGATGGTTCAAGTATTTAATTTTATGGATGTTATTAATTTTGCTGTCTGCTGATGTTTGCACTAAAAACATTGGTAGTTTCTGCTGTCTCTGTGCGTATTTTTTTGTTTGGAAATATTTTACTGTTAAAAATGTTATTTCATGGTCTTTAATTGTTTGTAATTGTTCAAGTATGTCTGTCGGGTCAGTATTGGGGTCTATTCCTTTTAATAATAACGTTTTTGGTTTTTCAGCCTTAGGCACATACGTAAAGAATTGTGTTTTTGCCTTTTGTAACGTTAGTTTTACTTTTTTATATAAGTCTATATTAGTTACATACAAAATGTGCTTAATATTATTTATGTTCTTAATCTTAAAGTCATTAGTTTTTATAATTTTTTTCATTAAATCTATGGTTTCGTTAATGTTTTGATTATAAATTACAAAAGGGGGTAATCCATATTTATCTTTTCTATTTGTTACCTTTGTTGTTGTCCCTTTTTCGTTCGTTGTCATATTCACGTCCGATGTCGCCATTGCTGTCCTTGTAATTAAGTCCACAGCTGTCAAAATTTTTCCATTCGCGTCTGCTTTGTTGGTCCCTCGTCTTTCCGTGTTGGCTCCACTAATGCGTCTTAGTAATTCCATTTCCTCTTCTGCGTTTTCATTTTCAGAGTTTTCTTCATTCTCTGACAGTAAGAAGAACCTATTCTCTTTGTCGATTATTTTGTCTTTTTGTGTTGTCTTTCTCGGAAGTTTGTCATTTAAACATCCATCACACTCATTATTGCTTCCACTCAAACCCTTTCGTTTCTTACCACTTTTCATCTTCAAATAAACTTTTCACTTTTTTTACGAACAGTAAATAATTAAACAAGAAGTAACTTTTTCGCAATTTCTTCTGTCAAACACTGTGACACGTCTGCTCGACTTCGCTGCTCAGATGAGTATGACGAGAACCGGTACGTAAAGCATGGTATGGACGTTGCCGAATGAAATTACCGTTACTCGGTATTTATAGCATTCATTTACACGTGTTTTACCCTGTTTTAGCAGAATTCCGGCATTTTTTACTGCACGCGAAATCAACAGCAGTTGTGGAATAATGCCCTCATTTATGAAAATGGTTTTCGAAGGGGGACAAATAAGCTTATGCGGTTTGTTTCGCGAGGAGTTAGCAAGCCGTTTTGTGTGTTATTTGTGAACGCTTTCGAAAATAAAAGAGCAGTACTTAAATTAACATTGTCACTTAAATAGTTGACAATAAAGAGGAAAAATAACATAGAAATGCAAAAAGTTATTTGACAACGACACGCGGTGTTCCCAAGCGGTCCACCATCTAAGTACTAACCGCGCCCTATGCTGCTTGACTTCGGTGATCGGACGAGAACCGGTACGTAAAGCATGGTATGGACGTTGCCGAATGAAATTACCGTTACTCGGTATTTATAGCATTCTTTTACACGTGTTTTACCCTGTTTTAGCAGAATTCCGGCATTTTTTACTGCACGCGAAATCAACAGCAGTTGTGGAATAATGCCCTGATTTACGAAAACGGTTTTCGAAGGGGGACAAATAAGCTTATGCGGTTTGTTTCGCGAGGAGTTAGCAAGCCGTTTTGTGTGTTATTTGTGAACGCTATCGAAAATAAAAGAGCAGTACTTAAATTAACATTGTCACTTAAATAGTTGACAATAAAGAGGAAAAATAACATAGAAATGCAAAAAGTTATTTGACAACGACACGCGGTGTTCCCAAGCGGTCCCCCATCTAAGTACTAACCGCGCCCTATGCTGCTTGACTTCGGTGATCGGACGAGAACCGGTACGTAAAGCATGGTATGGACGTTGCCGAATGAAATTACCGTTACTCGGTATTTATAGCATTCAGTTACACGTGTTTTACCCTGTTTTAGCAGAATTCCGGCATTTTTTACTGCACGCGAAATCAACAGCAGTTGTGGAATAATGCCCTGATTTACGAAAACGGTTTTCGAAGGGGGACAAATAAGCTTATGCGGTTTGTTTCGCGAGGAGTTAGCAAGCCGTTTTGTGTGTTATTTGTGAACGCTTTCGAAAATAAAAGAGCAGTACTTAAATTAACATTGTCACTTAAATAGTTGACAATAAAGAGGAAAAATAACATAGAAATGCAAAAAGTTATTTGACAACGACACGCGGTGTTCCCAAGCGGTCCCCCATCTAAGTACTAACCGCGCCCTATGCTGCTTGACTTCGGTGATCGGACGAGAACCGGTACGTAAAGCATGGTATGGACGTTGCCGAATGAAATTACCGTTACTCGGTATTTATAGCATTCTTTTATACGTGTTTTACCCTGTTTTAGCCGAATTCCGGCATTTTTTACTGCACGCGAAATCAACAGCTGTTGTGGAATAATGCCCTGATTTACGAAAACGGTTTTCGAAGGGGGACAAATAAGCTTATGCGGTTTGTTTCGCGAGGAGTTAGCAAGCCGTTTTGTGTGTTATTTGTGAACGCTATCGAAAATAAAAGAGCAGTACTTAAATTAACATTGTCACTTAAATAGTTGACAATAAAGAGGAAAAATAACATAGAAATGCAAAAAGTTATTTGACAACGGACACGCGGTGTTCCCAAGCGGTCCCCCATCTAAGTACTAACCGCGCCCTATGCTGCTTGACTTCGGTGATCGGACGAGAACCGGTACGTAAAGCATGGTATGGACGTTGCCGAATGAAATTACCGTTACTCGGTATTTATAGCATTCTTTTACACGTGTTTTACCCTGTTTTAGCAGAATTCCGGCATTTTTTACTGCACGCGAAATCAACAGCAGTTGTGGAATAATGCCCTGATTTACGAAAACGGTTTTCGAAGGGGGACAAATAAGCTTATGCGGTTTGTTTCGCGAGGAGTTAGCAAGCCGTTTTGTGTGTTATTTGTGAACGCTATCGAAAATAAAAGAGCAGTACTTAAATTAACATTGTCACTTAAATAGTTGACAATAAAGAGGAAAAATAACATAGAAATGCAAAAAGTTATTTGACAACGACACGCGGTGTTCCCAAGCGGTCCCCCATCTAAGTACTAACCGCGCCCTATGCTGCTTGACTTCGGTGATCGGACGAGAACCGGTACGTAAAGCATGGTATGGACGTTGCCGAATGAAATTACCGTTACTCGGTATTTATAGCATTCATTTACACGTGTTTTACCCTGTTTTAGCAGAATTCCGGCATTTTTTACTGCACGCGAAATCAACAGCAGTTGTGGAATAATGCCCTGATTTACGAAAACGGTTTTCGAAGGGGGACAAATAAGCTTATGCGGTTTGTTTCGCGAGGAGTTAGCAAGCCGTTTTGTGTGTTATTTGTGAACGCTATCGAAAATAAAAGAGCAGTACTTAAATTAACATTGTCACTTAAATAGTTGACAATAAAGAGGAAAAATAACATAGAAATGCAAAAAGTTATTTGACAACGACACGCGGTGTTCCCAAGCGGTCCCCCATCTAAGTACTAACCGCGCCCTATGCTGCTTGACTTCGGTGATCGGACGAGAACCGGTACGTAAAGCATGGTATGGACGTTGCCGAATGAAATTACCGTTACTCGGTATTTATAGCATTCATTTACACGTGTTTTACCCTGTTTTAGCAGAATTCCGGCATTTTTTACTGCACGCGAAATCAACAGCAGTTGTGGAATAATGCCCTGATTTACGAAAACGGTTTTCGAAGGGGGACAAATAAGCTTATGCGGTTTGTTTCGCGAGGAGTTAGCAAGCCGTTTTGTGTGTTATTTGTGAACGCTATCGAAAATAAAAGAGCAGTACTTAAATTAACATTGTCACTTAAATAGTTGACAATAAAGAGGAAAAATAACATAGAAATGCAAAAAGTTATTTGACAACGACACGCGGTGTTCCCAAGCGGTCCCCCATCTAAGTACTAACCGCGCCCTATGCTGCTTGACTTCGGTGATCGGACGAGAACCGGTACGTAAAGCATGGTATGGACGTTGCCGAATGAAATTACCGTTACTCGGTATTTATAGCATTCATTTACACGTGTTTTACCCTGTTTTAGCAGAATTCCGGCATTTTTTACTGCACGCGAAATCAACAGCAGTTGTGGAATAATGCCCTGATTTACGAAAACGGTTTTCGAAGGGGGACAAATAAGCTTATGCGGTTTGTTTCGCGAGGAGTTAGCAAGCCGTTTTGTGTGTTATTTGTGAACGCTATCGAAAATAAAAGAGCAGTACTTAAATTAACATTGTCACTTAAATAGTTGACAATAAAGAGGAAAAATAACATAGAAATGCAAAAAGTTATTTGACAACGACACGCGGTGTTCCCAAGCGGTCCCCCATCTAAGTACTAACCGCGCCCTATGCTGCTTGACTTCGGTGATCGGACGAGAACTGGTACGTAAAGCATGGTATGGACGTTGCCGAATGAAATTACCGTTACTCGGTATTTATAGCATTCTTTTACACGTGTTTTACCCTGTTTTAGCAGAATTCCGGCATTTTTTACTGCACGCGAAATCAACAGCAGTTGTGGAATAATGCCCTGATTTACGAAAACGGTTTTCGAAGGGGGACAAATAAGCTTATGCGGTTTGTTTCGCGAGGAGTTAGCAAGCCGTTTTGTGTGTTATTTGTGAACGCTATCGAAAATAAAAGAGCAGTACTTAAATTAACATTGTCACTTAAATAGTTGACAATAAAGAGGAAAAATAACATAGAAATGCAAAAAGTTATTTGACAACGACACGCGGTGTTCCCAAGCGGTCCCCCATCTAAGTACTAACCGCGCCCTATGCTGCTTGACTTCGGTGATCGGACGAGAACCGGTACGTAAAGCATGGTATGGACGTTGCCGAATGAAATTACCGTTACTCGGTATTTATAGCATTCATTTACACGTGTTTTACCCTGTTTTAGCAGAATTCCGGCATTTTTTACTGCACGCGAAATCAACAGCAGTTGTGGAATAATGCCCTGATTTACGAAAACGGTTTTCGAAGGGGGACAAATAAGCTTATGCGGTTTGTTTCGCGAGGAGTTAGCAAGCCGTTTTGTGTGTTATTTGTGAACGCTATCGAAAATAAAAGAGCAGTACTTAAATTAACATTGTCACTTAAATAGTTGACAATAAAGAGGAAAAATAACATAGAAATGCAAAAAGTTATTTGACAACGACACGCGGTGTTCCCAAGCGGTCCCCATCTAAGTACTAACCGCGCCCTATGCTGCTTGACTTCGGTGATCGGACGAGAACCGGTACGTAAAGCATGGTATGGACGTTGCCGAATGAAATTACCGTTACTCGGTATTTATAGCATTCATTTACACGTGTTTTACCCTGTTTTAGCAGAATTCCGGCATTTTTTACTGCACGCGAAATCAACAGCAGTTGTGGAATAATGCCCTGATTTACGAAAACGGTTTTCGAAGGGGGACAAATAAGCTTATGCGGTTTGTTTCGCGAGGAGTTAGCAAGCCGTTTTGTGTGTTATTTGTGAACGCTTTCGAAAATAAAAGAGCAGTACTTAAATTAACATTGTCACTTAAATAGTTGACAATAAAGAGGAAAAATAACATAGAAATGCAAAAAGTTATTTGACAACGACACGCGGTGTTCCCAAGCGGTCCCCCATCTAAGTACTAACCGCGCCCTATGCTGCTTGACTTCGGTGATCGGACGAGAACCGGTACGTAAAGCATGGTATGGACGTTGCCGAATGAAATTACCGTTACTCGGTATTTATAGCATTCATTTACACGTGTTTTACCCTGTTTTAGCAGAATTCCGGCATTTTTTACTGCACGCGAAATCAACAGCAGTTGTGGAATAATGCCCTGATTTACGAAAACGGTTTTCGAAGGGGGACAAATAAGCTTATGCGGTTTGTTTCGCGAGGAGTTAGCAAGCCGTTTTGTGTGTTATTTGTGAACGCTATCGAAAATAAAAGAGCAGTACTTAAATTAAAATTGTCACTTAAATAGTTGACAATAAAGAGGAAAAATAACATAGAAATGCAAAAAGTTATTTGACAACGACACGCGGTGTTCCCAAGCGGTCCCCCATCTAAGTACTAACCGCGCCCTATGCTGCTTGACTTCGGTGATCGGACGAGAACCGGTACGTAAAGCATGGTATGGACGTTGCCGAATGAAATTACCGTTACTTGGTATTTATAGCATTCATTTACACGTGTTTTACCCTGTTTTAGCAGAATTCCGGCATTTTTTACTGCACGCGAAATCAACAGCAGTTGTGGAATAATGCCCTGATTTACGAAAACGGTTTTCGAAGGGGGACAAATAAGCTTATGCGGTTTGTTTCGCGAGGAGTTAGCAAGCCGTTTTGTGTGTTATTTGTGAACGCTATCGAAAATAAAAGAGCAGTACTTAAATTAACATTGTCACTTAAATAGTTGACAATAAAGAGGAAAAATAACATAGAAATGCAAAAAGTTATTTGACAACGACACGCGGTGTTCCCAAGCGGTCCCCCATCTAAGTACTAACCGCGCCCTATGCTGCTTGACTTCGGTGATCGGACGAGAACCGGTACGTAAAGCATGGTATGGACGTTGCCGAATGAAATTACCGTTACTCGGTATTTATAGCATTCTTTTACACGTGTTTTACCCTGTTTTAGCAGAATTCCGGCATTTTTTACTGCACGCGAAATCAACAGCAGTTGTGGAATAATGCCCTGATTTACGAAAACGGTTTTCGAAGGGGGACAAATAAGCTTATGCGGTTTGTTTCGCGAGGAGTTAGCAAGCCGTTTTGTGTGTTATTTGTGAACGCTATCGAAAATAAAAGAGCAGTACTTAAATTAACATTGTCACTTAAATAGTTGACAATAAAGAGGAAAAATAACATAGAAATGCAAAAAGTTATTTGACAACGACACGCGGTGTTCCCAAGCGGTCCCCCATCTAAGTACTAACCGCGCCCTATGCTGCTTGACTTCGGTGATCGGACGAGAACCGGTACGTAAAGCATGGTATGGACGTTGCCGAATGAAATTACCGTTACTCGGTATTTATAGCATTCATTTACACGTGTTTTACCCTGTTTTAGCAGAATTCCGGCATTTTTTACTGCACGCGAAATCAACAGCAGTTGTGGAATAATGCCCTGATTTACGAAAACGGTTTTCGAAGGGGGACAAATAAGCTTATGCGGTTTGTTTCGCGAGGAGTTAGCAAGCCGTTTTGTGTGTTATTTGTGAACGCTATCGAAAATAAAAGAGCAGTACTTAAATTAACATTGTCACTTAAATAGTTGACAATAAAGAGGAAAAATAACATAGAAATGCAAAAAGTTATTTGACAACGACACGCGGTGTTCCCAAGCGGTCCCCCATCTAAGTACTAACCGCGCCCTATGCTGCTTGACTTCGGTGATCGGACGAGAACCGGTACGTAAAGCATGGTATGGACGTTGCCGAATGAAATTACCGTTACTCGGTATTTATAGCATTCATTTACACGTGTTTTACCCTGTTTTAGCAGAATTCCGGCATTTTTTACTGCACGCGAAATCAACAGCAGTTGTGGAATAATGCCCTGATTTACGAAAACGGTTTTCGAAGGGGGACAAATAAGCTTATGCGGTTTGTTTCGCGAGGAGTTAGCAAGCCGTTTTGTGTGTTATTTGTGAACGCTATCGAAAATAAAAGAGCAGTACTTAAATTAACATTGTCACTTAAATAGTTGACAATAAAGAGGAAAAATAACATAGAAATGCAAAAAGTTATTTGACAACGACACGCGGTGTTCCCAAGCGGTCCCCCATCTAAGTACTAACCGCGCCCTATGCTGCTTGACTTCGGTGATCGGACGAGAACCGGTACGTAAAGCATGGTATGGACGTTGCCGAATGAAATTACCGTTACTCGGTATTTATAGCATTCATTTACACGTGTTTTACCCTGTTTTAGCAGAATTCCGGCATTTTTTACTGCACGCGAAATCAACAGCAGTTGTGGAATAATGCCCTGATTTACGAAAACGGTTTTCGAAGGGGGACAAATAAGCTTATGCGGTTTGTTTCGCGAGGAGTTAGCAAGCCGTTTTGTGTGTTATTTGTGAACGCTATCGAAAATAAAAGAGCAGTACTTAAATTAACATTGTCACTTAAATAGTTGACAATAAAGAGGAAAAATAACATAGAAATGCAAAAAGTTATTTGACAACGACACGCGGTGTTCCCAAGCGGTCCTCCATCTAAGTACTAACCGCGCCCTATGCTGCTTGACTTCGGTGATCGGACGAGAACCGGTACGTAAAGCATGGTATGGACGTTGCCGAATGAAATTACCGTTACTCGGTATTTATAGCATTCATTTACACGTGTTTTACCCTGTTTTAGCAGAATTCCGGCATTTTTTACTGCACGCGAAATCAACAGCAGTTGTGGAATAATGCCCTGATTTACGAAAACGGTTTTCGAAGGGGGACAAATAAGCTTATGCGGTTTGTTTCGCGAGGAGTTAGCAAGCCGTTTTGTGTGTTATTTGTGAACGCTATCGAAAATAAAAGAGCAGTACTTAAATTAACATTGTCACTTAAATAGTTGACAATAAAGAGGTAAAATAACATAGAAATGCAAAAAGTTATTTGACAACGACACGCGGTGTTCCCAAGCGGTCCCCCATCTAAGTACTAACCGCGCCCTATGCTGCTTGACTTCGGTGATCGGACGAGAACCGGTACGTAAAGCATGGTATGGACGTTGCCGAATGAAATTACCGTTACTCGGTATTTATAGCATTCATTTACACGTGTTTTACCCTGTTTTAGCAGAATTCCGGCATTTTTTACTGCACGCGAAATCAACAGCAGTTGTGGAATAATGCCCTGATTTACGAAAACGGTTTTCGAAGGGGGACAAATAAGCTTATGCGGTTTGTTTCGCGAGGAGTTAGCAAGCCGTTTTGTGTGTTATTTGTGAACGCTATCGAAAATAAAAGAGCAGTACTTAAATTAACATTGTCACTTAAATAGTTGACAATAAAGAGGAAAAATAACATAGAAATGCAAAAAGTTATTTGACAACGACACGCGGTGTTCCCAAGCGGTCCCTCATCTAAGTACTAACCGCGCCCTATGCTGCTTGACTTCGGTGATCGGACGAGAACCGGTACGTAAAGCATGGTATGGACGTTGCCGAATGAAATTACCGTTACTCGGTATTTATAGCATTCATTTACACGTGTTTTACCCTGTTTTAGCAGAATTCCGGCATTTTTTACTGCACGCGAAATCAACAGCAGTTGTGGAATAATGCCCTGATTTACGAAAACGGTTTTCGAAGGGGGACAAATAAGCTTATGCGGTTTGTTTCGCGAGGAGTTAGCAAGCCGTTTTGTGTGTTATTTGTGAACGCTATCGAAAATAAAAGAGCAGTACTTAAATTAACATTGTCACTTAAATAGTTGACAATAAAGAGGAAAAATAACATAGAAATGCAAAAAGTTATTTGACAACGACACGCGGTGTTCCCAAGCGGTCCCCCATCTAAGTACTAACCGCGCCCTATGCTGCTTGACTTCG
The DNA here is from genome assembly GCA_963082835.1 of Leptogaster cylindrica. Lineage (NCBI taxonomy): Eukaryota > Metazoa > Arthropoda > Insecta > Diptera > Asilidae > Leptogaster > Leptogaster cylindrica. Next base: position 6,292,875 of record OY720106.1, read on the forward strand.
GTGATCGGACGAGAACCGGTACGTAAAGCATGGTATGGACGTTGCCGAATGAAATTACCGTTACTCGGTATTTATAGCATTCATTTACACGTGTTTTACCCTGTTTTAGCAGAATTCCGGCATTTTTTACTGCACGCGAAATCAACAGCAGTTGTGGAATAATGCCCTGATTTACGAAAACGGTTTTCGAAGGGGGACAAATAAGCTTAAGGGGTTTGTTTCGCGAGGAGTTAGCAAGCCGTTTTGTGTGTTATTTGTGAACGCTATCGAAAATAAAAGAGCAGTACTTAAATTAACATTGTCACTTAAATAGTTGACAATAAAGAGGTAAAATAACATAGAAATGCAAAAAGTTATTTGACAACGACACGCGGTGTTCCCAAGCGGTCCCCCATCTAAGTACTAACCGCGCCCTATGCTGCTTGACTTCGGTGATCGGACGAGAACCGGTACGTAAAGCATGGTATGGACGTTGCCGAATGAAATTACCGTTACTCGGTATTTATAGCATTCATTTACACGTGTTTTACCCTGTTTTAGCAGAATTCCGGCATTTTTTACTGCACGCGAAATCAACAGCAGTTGTGGAATAATGCCCTGATTTACGAAAACGGTTTTCGAAGGGGGACAAATAAGCTTATGCAGTTTGTTTCGCGAGGAGTTAGCAAGCCGTTTTGTGTGTTATTTGTGAACGCTTTCGAAAATAAAAGAGCAGTACTTAAATTAACATTGTCACTTAAATAGTTGACAATAAAGAGGAAAAATAACATAGAAATGCAAAAAGTTATTTGACAACGACACGCGGTGTTCCCAAGCGGTCCCCCATCTAAGTACTAACCGCGCCCTATGCTGCTTGACTTCGGTGATCGGACGAGAACCGGTACGTAAAGCATGGTATGGACGTTGCCGAATGAAATTACCGTTACTCGGTATTTATAGCATTCATTTACACGTGTTTTACCCTGTTTTAGCAGAATTCCGGCATTTTTTACTGCACGCGAAATCAACAGCAGTTGTGGAATAATGCCCTGATTTACGAAAACGGTTTTCGAAGGGGGACAAATAAGCTTATGCGGTTTGTTTCGCGAGGAGTTAGCAAGCCGTTTTGTGTGTTATTTGTGAACGCTATCGAAAATAAAAGAGCAGTACTTAAATTAACATTGTCACTTAAATAGTTGACAATAAAGAGGAAAAATAACATAGAAATGCAAAAAGTTATTTGACAACGACACGCGGTGTTCCCAAGCGGTCCCCCATCTAAGTACTAACCGCGCCCTATGCTGCTTGACTTCGGTGATCGGACGAGAACCGGTACGTAAAGCATGGTATGGACGTTGCCGAATGAAATTACCGTTACTCGGTATTTATAGCATTCATTTACACGTGTTTTACCCTGTTTTAGCAGAATTCCGGCATTTTTTACTGCACGCGAAATCAACAGCAGTTGTGGAATAATGCCCTGATTTACGAAAACGGTTTTCGAAGGGGGACAAATAAGCTTATGCGGTTGGTTTCGCGAGGAGTTAGCAAGCCGTTTTGTGTGTTATTTGTGAACGCTATCGAAAATAAAAGAGCAGTACTTAAATTAACATTGTCACTTAAATAGTTGACAATAAAGAGGAAAAATAACATAGAAATGCAAAAAGTTATTTGACAACGACACGCGGTGTTCCCAAGCGGTCCCCCATCTAAGTACTAACCGCGCCCTATGCTGCTTGACTTCGGTGATCGGACGAGAACTGGTACGTAAAGCATGGTATGGACGTTGCCGAATGAAATTACCGTTACTCGGTATTTATAGCATTCATTTACACGTGTTTTACCCTGTTTTAGCAGAATTCCGGCATTTTTTACTGCACGCGAAATCAACAGCAGTTGTGGAATAATGCCCTGATTTACGAAAACGGTTTTCGAAGGGGGACAAATAAGCTTATGCGGTTTGTTTCGCGAGGAGTTAGCAAGCCGTTTTGTGTGTTATTTGTGAACGCTATCGAAAATAAAAGAGCAGTACTTAAATTAAAATTGTCACTTAAATAGTTGACAATAAAGAGGAAAAATAACATAGAAATGCAAAAAGTTATTTGACAACGACACGCGGTGTTCCCAAGCGGTCCCCCATCTAAGTACTAACCGCGCCCTATGCTGCTTGACTTCGGTGATCGGACGAGAACCGGTACGTAAAGCATGGTATGGACGTTGCCGAATGAAATTACCGTTACTTGGTATTTATAGCATTCATTTACACGTGTTTTACCCTGTTTTAGCAGAATTCCGGCATTTTTTACTGCACGCGAAATCAACAGCAGTTGTGGAATAATGCCCTGATTTACGAAAACGGTTTTCGAAGGGGGACAAATAAGCTTATGCGGTTTGTTTCGCGAGGAGTTAGCAAGCCGTTTTGTGTGTTATTTGTGAACGCTATCGAAAATAAAAGAGCAGTACTTAAATTAACATTGTCACTTAAATAGTTGACAATAAAGAGGAAAAATAACATAGAAATGCAAAAAGTTATTTGACAACGACACGCGGTGTTCCCAAGCGGTCCCCCATCTAAGTACTAACCGCGCCCTATGCTGCTTGACTTCGGTGATCGGACGAGAACCGGTACGTAAAGCATGGTATGGACGTTGCCGAATGAAATTACCGTTACTCGGTATTTATAGCATTCTTTTACACGTGTTTTACCCTGTTTTAGCAGAATTCCGGCATTTTTTACTGCACGCGAAATCAACAGCAGTTGTGGAATAATGCCCTGATTTACGAAAACGGTTTTCGAAGGGGGACAAATAAGCTTATGCGGTTTGTTTCGCGAGGAGTTAGCAAGCCGTTTTGTGTGTTATTTGTGAACGCTATCGAAAATAAAAGAGCAGTACTTAAATTAACATTGTCACTTAAATAGTTGACAATAAAGAGGAAAAATAACATAGAAATGCAAAAAGTTATTTGACAACGACACGCGGTGTTCCCAAGCGGTCCCCCATCTAAGTACTAACCGCGCCCTATGCTGCTTGACTTCGGTGATCGGACGAGAACCGGTACGTAAAGCATGGTATGGACGTTGCCGAATGAAATTACCGTTACTCGGTATTTATAGCATTCATTTACACGTGTTTTACCCTGTTTTAGCAGAATTCCGGCATTTTTTACTGCACGCGAAATCAACAGCAGTTGTGGAATAATGCCCTGATTTACGAAAACGGTTTTCGAAGGGGGACAAATAAGCTTATGCGGTTTGTTTCGCGAGGAGTTAGCAAGCCGTTTTGTGTGTTATTTGTGAACGCTATCGAAAATAAAAGAGCAGTACTTAAATTAACATTGTCACTTAAATAGTTGACAATAAAGAGGAAAAATAACATAGAAATGCAAAAAGTTATTTGACAACGACACGCGGTGTTCCCAAGCGGTCCCCCATCTAAGTACTAACCGCGCCCTATGCTGCTTGACTTCGGTGATCGGACGAGAACCGGTACGTAAAGCATGGTATGGACGTTGCCGAATGAAATTACCGTTACTCGGTATTTATAGCATTCATTTACACGTGTTTTACCCTGTTTTAGCAGAATTCCGGCATTTTTTACTGCACGCGAAATCAACAGCAGTTGTGGAATAATGCCCTGATTTACGAAAACGGTTTTCGAAGGGGGACAAATAAGCTTATGCGGTTTGTTTCGCGAGGAGTTAGCAAGCCGTTTTGTGTGTTATTTGTGAACGCTATCGAAAATAAAAGAGCAGTACTTAAATTAACATTGTCACTTAAATAGTTGACAATAAAGAGGAAAAATAACATAGAAATGCAAAAAGTTATTTGACAACGACACGCGGTGTTCCCAAGCGGTCCCCCATCTAAGTACTAACCGCGCCCTATGCTGCTTGACTTCGGTGATCGGACGAGAACCGGTACGTAAAGCATGGTATGGACGTTGCCGAATGAAATTACCGTTACTCGGTATTTATAGCATTCATTTACACGTGTTTTACCCTGTTTTAGCAGAATTCCGGCATTTTTTACTGCACGCGAAATCAACAGCAGTTGTGGAATAATGCCCTGATTTACGAAAACGGTTTTCGAAGGGGGACAAATAAGCTTATGCGGTTTGTTTCGCGAGGAGTTAGCAAGCCGTTTTGTGTGTTATTTGTGAACGCTATCGAAAATAAAAGAGCAGTACTTAAATTAACATTGTCACTTAAATAGTTGACAATAAAGAGGTAAAATAACATAGAAATGCAAAAAGTTATTTGACAACGACACGCGGTGTTCCCAAGCGGTCCCCCATCTAAGTACTAACCGCGCCCTATGCTGCTTGACTTCGGTGATCGGACGAGAACCGGTACGTAAAGCATGGTATGGACGTTGCCGAATGAAATTACCGTTACTCGGTATTTATAGCATTCATTTACACGTGTTTTACCCTGTTTTAGCAGAATTCCGGCATTTTTTACTGCACGCGAAATCAACAGCAGTTGTGGAATAATGCCCTGATTTACGAAAACGGTTTTCGAAGGGGGACAAATAAGCTTATGCGGTTTGTTTCGCGAGGAGTTAGCAAGCCGTTTTGTGTGTTATTTGTGAACGCTATCGAAAATAAAAGAGCAGTACTTAAATTAACATTGTCACTTAAATAGTTGACAATAAAGAGGAAAAATAACATAGAAATGCAAAAAGTTATTTGACAACGACACGCGGTGTTCCCAAGCGGTCCCTCATCTAAGTACTAACCGCGCCCTATGCTGCTTGACTTCGGTGATCGGACGAGAACCGGTACGTAAAGCATGGTATGGACGTTGCCGAATGAAATTACCGTTACTCGGTATTTATAGCATTCATTTACACGTGTTTTACCCTGTTTTAGCAGAATTCCGGCATTTTTTACTGCACGCGAAATCAACAGCAGTTGTGGAATAATGCCCTGATTTACGAAAACGGTTTTCGAAGGGGGACAAATAAGCTTATGCGGTTTGTTTCGCGAGGAGTTAGCAAGCCGTTTTGTGTGTTATTTGTGAACGCTATCGAAAATAAAAGAGCAGTACTTAAATTAACATTGTCACTTAAATAGTTGACAATAAAGAGGAAAAATAACATAGAAATGCAAAAAGTTATTTGACAACGACACGCGGTGTTCCCAAGCGGTCCCCCATCTAAGTACTAACCGCGCCCTATGCTGCTTGACTTCGGTGATCGGACGAGAACCGGTACGTAAAGCATGGTATGGACGTTGCCGAATGAAATTACCGTTACTCGGTATTTATAGCATTCATTTACACGTGTTTTACCCTGTTTTAGCAGAATTCCGGCATTTTTTACTGCACGCGAAATCAACAGCAGTTGTGGAATAATGCCCTGATTTACGAAAACGGTTTTCGAAGGGGGACAAATAAGCTTAAGGGGTTTGTTTCGCGAGGAGTTAGCAAGCCGTTTTGTGTGTTATTTGTGAACGCTATCGAAAATAAAAGAGCAGTACTTAAATTAACATTGTCACTTAAATAGTTGACAATAAAGAGGTAAAATAACATAGAAATGCAAAAAGTTATTTGACAACGACACGCGGTGTTCCCAAGCGGTCCCCCATCTAAGTACTAACCGCGCCCTATGCTGCTTGACTTCGGTGATCGGACGAGAACCGGTACGTAAAGCATGGTATGGACGTTGCCGAATGAAATTACCGTTACTCGGTATTTATAGCATTCATTTACACGTGTTTTACCCTGTTTTAGCAGAATTCCGGCATTTTTTACTGCACGCGAAATCAACAGCAGTTGTGGAATAATGCCCTGATTTACGAAAACGGTTTTCGAAGGGGGACAAATAAGCTTATGCAGTTTGTTTCGCGAGGAGTTAGCAAGCCGTTTTGTGTGTTATTTGTGAACGCTTTCGAAAATAAAAGAGCAGTACTTAAATTAACATTGTCACTTAAATAGTTGACAATAAAGAGGAAAAATAACATAGAAATGCAAAAAGTTATTTGACAACGACACGCGGTGTTCCCAAGCGGTCCCCCATCTAAGTACTAACCGCGCCCTATGCTGCTTGACTTCGGTGATCGGACGAGAACCGGTACGTAAAGCATGGTATGGACGTTGCCGAATGAAATTACCGTTACTCGGTATTTATAGCATTCATTTACACGTGTTTTACCCTGTTTTAGCAGAATTCCGGCATTTTTTACTGCACGCGAAATCAACAGCAGTTGTGGAATAATGCCCTGATTTACGAAAACGGTTTTCGAAGGGGGACAAATAAGCTTATGCGGTTTGTTTCGCGAGGAGTTAGCAAGCCGTTTTGTGTGTTATTTGTGAACGCTATCGAAAATAAAAGAGCAGTACTTAAATTAACATTGTCACTTAAATAGTTGACAATAAAGAGGAAAAATAACATAGAAATGCAAAAAGTTATTTGACAACGACACGCGGTGTTCCCAAGCGGTCCCCCATCTAAGTACTAACCGCGCCCTATGCTGCTTGACTTCGGTGATCGGACGAGAACCGGTACGTAAAGCATGGTATGGACGTTGCCGAATGAAATTACCGTTACTCGGTATTTATAGCATTCATTTACACGTGTTTTACCCTGTTTTAGCAGAATTCCGGCATTTTTTACTGCACGCGAAATCAACAGCAGTTGTGGAATAATGCCCTGATTTACGAAAACGGTTTTCGAAGGGGGACAAATAAGCTTATGCGGTTGGTTTCGCGAGGAGTTAGCAAGCCGTTTTGTGTGTTATTTGTGAACGCTATCGAAAATAAAAGAGCAGTACTTAAATTAACATTGTCACTTAAATAGTTGACAATAAAGAGGAAAAATAACATAGAAATGCAAAAAGTTATTTGACAACGACACGCGGTGTTCCCAAGCGGTCCCCCATCTAAGTACTAACCGCGCCCTATGCTGCTTGACTTCGGTGATCGGACGAGAACTGGTACGTAAAGCATGGTATGGACGTTGCCGAATGAAATTACCGTTACTCGGTATTTATAGCATTCTTTTACACGTGTTTTACCCTGTTTTAGCAGAATTCCGGCATTTTTTACTGCACGCGAAATCAACAGCAGTTGTGGAATAATGCCCTGATTTACGAAAACGGTTTTCGAAGGGGGACAAATAAGCTTATGCGGTTTGTTTCGCGAGGAGTTAGCAAGCCGTTTTGTGTGTTATTTGTGAACGCTATCGAAAATAAAAGAGCAGTACTTAAATTAACATTGTCACTTAAATAGTTGACAATAAAGAGGAAAAATAACATAGAAATGCAAAAAGTTATTTGACAACGACATGCGGTGTTCCCAAGCGGTCCCTCATCTAAGTACTAACCGCGCCCTATGCTGCTTGACTTCGGTGATCGGACGAGAACCGGTACGTAAAGCATGGTATGGACGTTGCCGAATGAAATTACCGTTACTCGGTATTTATAGCATTCATTTACACGTGTTTTACCCTGTTTTAGCAGAATTCCGGCATTTTTTACTGCACGCGAAATCAACAGCAGTTGTGGAATAATGCCCTGATTTACGAAAACGGTTTTCGAAGGGGGACAAATAAGCTTATGCGGTTTGTTTCGCGAGGAGTTAGCAAGCCGTTTTGTGTGTTATTTGTGAACGCTTTCGAAAATAAAAGAGCAGTACTTAAATTAACATTGTCACTTAAATAGTTGACAATAAAGAGGAAAAATAACATAGAAATGCAAAAAGTTATTTGACAACGACACGCGGTGTTCCCAAGCGGTCCCCCATCTAAGTACTAACCGCGCCCTATGCTGCTTGACTTCGGTGATCGGACGAGAACCGGTACGTAAAGCATGGTATGGACGTTGCCGAATGAAATTACCGTTACTCGGTATTTATAGCATTCATTTACACGTGTTTTACCCTGTTTTAGCAGAATTCCGGCATTTTTTACTGCACGCGAAATCAACAGCAGTTGTGGAATAATGCCCTGATTTACGAAAACGGTTTTCGAAGGGGGACAAATAAGCTTATGCGGTTTGTTTCGCGAGGAGTTAGCAAGCCGTTTTGTGTGTTATTTGTGAACGCTATCGAAAATAAAAGAGCAGTACTTAAATTAAAATTGTCACTTAAATAGTTGACAATAAAGAGGAAAAATAACATAGAAATGCAAAAAGTTATTTGACAACGACACGCGGTGTTCCCAAGCGGTCCCCCATCTAAGTACTAACCGCGCCCTATGCTGCTTGACTTCGGTGATCGGACGAGAACCGGTACGTAAAGCATGGTATGGACGTTGCCGAATGAAATTACCGTTACTTGGTATTTATAGCATTCATTTACACGTGTTTTACCCTGTTTTAGCAGAATTCCGGCATTTTTTACTGCACGCGAAATCAACAGCAGTTGTGGAATAATGCCCTGATTTACGAAAACGGTTTTCGAAGGGGGACAAATAAGCTTATGCGGTTTGTTTCGCGAGGAGTTAGCAAGCCGTTTTGTGTGTTATTTGTGAACGCTATCGAAAATAAAAGAGCAGTACTTAAATTAACATTGTCACTTAAATAGTTGACAATAAAGAGGAAAAATAACATAGAAATGCAAAAAGTTATTTGACAACGACACGCGGTGTTCCCAAGCGGTCCCCCATCTAAGTACTAACCGCGCCCTATGCTGCTTGACTTCGGTGATCGGACGAGAACCGGTACGTAAAGCATGGTATGGACGTTGCCGAATGAAATTACCGTTACTCGGTATTTATAGCATTCTTTTACACGTGTTTTACCCTGTTTTAGCAGAATTCCGGCATTTTTTACTGCACGCGAAATCAACAGCAGTTGTGGAATAATGCCCTGATTTACGAAAACGGTTTTCGAAGGGGGACAAATAAGCTTATGCGGTTTGTTTCGCGAGGAGTTAGCAAGCCGTTTTGTGTGTTATTTGTGAACGCTATCGAAAATAAAAGAGCAGTACTTAAATTAACATTGTCACTTAAATAGTTGACAATAAAGAGGAAAAATAACATAGAAATGCAAAAAGTTATTTGACAACGACACGCGGTGTTCCCAAGCGGTCCCCCATCTAAGTACTAACCGCGCCCTATGCTGCTTGACTTCGGTGATCGGACGAGAACCGGTACGTAAAGCATGGTATGGACGTTGCCGAATGAAATTACCGTTACTCGGTATTTATAGCATTCATTTACACGTGTTTTACCCTGTTTTAGCAGAATTCCGGCATTTTTTACTGCACGCGAAATCAACAGCAGTTGTGGAATAATGCCCTGATTTACGAAAACGGTTTTCGAAGGGGGACAAATAAGCTTATGCGGTTTGTTTCGCGAGGAGTTAGCAAGCCGTTTTGTGTGTTATTTGTGAACGCTATCGAAAATAAAAGAGCAGTACTTAAATTAACATTGTCACTTAAATAGTTGACAATAAAGAGGAAAAATAACATAGAAATGCAAAAAGTTATTTGACAACGACACGCGGTGTTCCCAAGCGGTCCCCCATCTAAGTACTAACCGCGCCCTATGCTGCTTGACTTCGGTGATCGGACGAGAACCGGTACGTAAAGCATGGTATGGACGTTGCCGAATGAAATTACCGTTACTCGGTATTTATAGCATTCATTTACACGTGTTTTACCCTGTTTTAGCAGAATTCCGGCATTTTTTACTGCACGCGAAATCAACAGCAGTTGTGGAATAATGCCCTGATTTACGAAAACGGTTTTCGAAGGGGGACAAATAAGCTTATGCGGTTTGTTTCGCGAGGAGTTAGCAAGCCGTTTTGTGTGTTATTTGTGAACGCTTTCGAAAATAAAAGAGCAGTACTTAAATTAACATTGTCACTTAAATAGTTGACAATAAAGAGGAAAAATAACATAGAAATGCAAAAAGTTATTTGACAACGACACGCGGTGTTCCCAAGCGGTCCCCCATCTAAGTACTAACCGCGCCCTATGCTGCTTGACTTCGGTGATCGGACGAGAACCGGTACGTAAAGCATGGTATGGACGTTGCCGAATGAAATTACCGTTACTCGGTATTTATAGCATTCATTTACACGTGTTTTACCCTGTTTTAGCAGAATTCCGGCATTTTTTACTGCACGCGAAATCAACAGCAGTTGTGGAATAATGCCCTGATTTACGAAAACGGTTTTCGAAGGGGGACAAATAAGCTTATGCGGTTTGTTTCGCGAGGAGTTAGCAAGCCGTTTTGTGTGTTATTTGTGAACGCTATCGAAAATAAAAGAGCAGTACTTAAATTAACATTGTCACTTAAATAGTTGACAATAAAGAGGAAAAATAACATAGAAATGCAAAAAGTTATTTGACAACGACACGCGGTGTTCCCAAGCGGTCCCCCATCTAAGTACTAACCGCGCCCTATGCTGCTTGACTTCGGTGATCGGACGAGAACCGGTACGTAAAGCATGGTATGGACGTTGCCGAATGAAATTACCGTTACTCGGTATTTATAGCATTCATTTACACGTGTTTTACCCTGTTTTAGCAGAATTCCGGCATTTTTTACTGCACGCGAAATCAACAGCAGTTGTGGAATAATGCCCTGATTTACGAAAACGGTTTTCGAAGGGGGACAAATAAGCTTAAGGGGTTTGTTTCGCGAGGAGTTAGCAAGCCGTTTTGTGTGTTATTTGTGAACGCTATCGAAAATAAAAGAGCAGTACTTAAATTAACATTGTCACTTAAATAGTTGACAATAAAGAGGAAAAATAACATAGAAATGCAAAAAGTTATTTGACAACGACACGCGGTGTTCCCAAGCGGTCCCCCATCTAAGTACTAACCGCGCCCTATGCTGCTTGACTTCGGTGATCGGACGAGAACCGGTACGTAAAGCATGGTATGGACGTTGCCGAATGAAATTACCGTTACTCGGTATTTATAGCATTCATTTACACGTGTTTTACCCTGTTTTAGCAGAATTCCGGCATTTTTTACTGCACGCGAAATCAACAGCAGTTGTGGAATAATGCCCTGATTTACGAAAACGGTTTTCGAAGGGGGACAAATAAGCTTATGCGGTTTGTTTCGCGAGGAGTTAGCAAGCCGTTTTGTGTGTTATTTGTGAACGCTATCGAAAATAAAAGAGCAGTACTTAAATTAACATTGTCACTTAAATAGTTGACAATAAAGAGGAAAAATAACATAGAAATGCAAAAAGTTATTTGACAACGACACGCGGTGTTCCCAAGCGGTCCCCCATCTAAGTACTAACCGCGCCCTATGCTGCTTGACTTCGGTGATCGGACGAGAACCGGTACGTAAAGCATGGTATGGACGTTGCCGAATGAAATTACCGTTACTCGGTATTTATAGCATTCTTTTACACGTGTTTTACCCTGTTTTAGCAGAATTCCGGCATTTTTTACTGCACGCGAAATCAACAGCAGTTGTGGAATAATGCCCTGATTTACGAAAACGGTTTTCGAAGGGGGACAAATAAGCTTATGCGGTTTGTTTCGCGAGGAGTTAGCAAGCCGTTTTGTGTGTTATTTGTGAACGCTATCGAAAATAAAAGAGCAGTACTTAAATTAACATTGTCACTTAAATAGTTGACAATAAAGAGGAAAAATAACATAGAAATGCAAAAAGTTATTTGACAACGACACGCGGTGTTCCCAAGCGGTCCGCCATCTAAGTACTAACCGCGCCCTATGCTGCTTGACTTCGGTGATCGGACGAGAACCGGTACGTAAAGCATGGTATGGACGTTGCCGAATGAAATTACCGTTACTCGGTATTTATAGCATTCATTTACACGTGTTTTACCCTGTTTTAGCAGAATTCCGGCATTTTTTACTGCACGCGAAATCAACAGCAGTTGTGGAATAATGCCCTGATTTACGAAAACGGTTTTCGAAGGGGGACAAATAAGCTTATGCGGTTTGTTTCGCGAGGAGTTAGCAAGCCGTTTTGTGTGTTATTTGTGAACGCTTTCGAAAATAAAAGAGCAGTACTTAAATTAACATTGTCACTTAAATAGTTGACAATAAAGAGGAAAAATAACATAGAAATGCAAAAAGTTATTTGACAACGACACGCGGTGTTCCCAAGCGGTCCCCCATCTAAGTACTAACCGCGCCCTATGCTGCTTGACTTCGGTGATCGGACGAGAACCGGTACGTAAAGCATGGTATGGACGTTGCCGAATGAAATTACCGTTACTCGGTATTTATAGCATTCATTTACACGTGTTTTACCCTGTTTTAGCAGAATTCCGGCATTTTTTACTGCACGCGAAATCAACAGCAGTTGTGGAATAATGCCCTGATTTACGAAAACGGTTTTCGAAGGGGGACAAATAAGCTTATGCGGTTTGTTTCGCGAGGAGTTAGCAAGCCGTTTTGTGTGTTATTTGTGAACGCTATCGAAAATAAAAGAGCAGTACTTAAATTAACATTGTCACTTAAATAGTTGACAATAAAGAGGAAAAATAACATAGAAATGCAAAAAGTTATTTGACAACGACACGCGGTGTTCCCAAGCGGTCCCCCATCTAAGTACTAACCGCGCCCTATGCTGCTTGACTTCGGTGATCGGACGAGAACCGGTACGTAAAGCATGGTATGGACGTTGCCGAATGAAATTACCGTTACTCGGTATTTATAGCATTCATTTACACGTGTTTTACCCTGTTTTAGCAGAATTCCGGCATTTTTTACTGCACGCGAAATCAACAGCAGTTGTGGAATAATGCCCTGATTTACGAAAACGGTTTTCGAAGGGGGACAAATAAGCTTATGCGGTTTGTTTCGCGAGGAGTTAGCAAGCCGTTTTGTGTGTTATTTGTGAACGCTATCGAAAATAAAAGAGCAGTACTTAAATTAACATTGTCACTTAAATAGTTGACAATAAAGAGGAAAAATAACATAGAAATGCAAAAAGTTATTTGACAACGACACGCGGTGTTCCCAAGCGGTCCGCCATCTAAGTACTAACCGCGCCCTATGCTGCTTGACTTCGGTGATCGGACGAGAACCGGTACGTAAAGCATGGTATGGACGTTGCCGAATGAAATTACCGTTACTCGGTATTTATAGCATTCATTTACACGTGTTTTACCCTGTTTTAGCAGAATTCCGGCATTTTTTACTGCACGCGAAATCAACAGCAGTTGTGGAATAATGCCCTGATTTACGAAAACGGTTTTCGAAGGGGGACAAATAAGCTTATGCGGTTTGTTTCGCGAGGAGTTAGCAAGCCGTTTTGTGTGTTATTTGTGAACGCTTTCGAAAATAAAAGAGCAGTACTTAAATTAACATTGTCACTTAAATAGTTGACAATAAAGAGGAAAAATAACATAGAAATGCAAAAAGTTATTTGACAACGACACGCGGTGTTCCCAAGCGGTCCCCCATCTAAGTACTAACCGCGCCCTATGCTGCTTGACTTCGGTGATCGGACGAGAACCGGTACGTAAAGCATGGTATGGACGTTGCCGAATGAAATTACCGTTACTCGGTATTTATAGCATTCATTTACACGTGTTTTACCCTGTTTTAGCAGAATTCCGGCATTTTTTACTGCACGCGAAATCAACAGCAGTTGTGGAATAATGCCCTGATTTACGAAAACGGTTTTCGAAGGGGGACAAATAAGCTTATGCGGTTTGTTTCGCGAGGAGTTAGCAAGCCGTTTTGTGTGTTATTTGTGAACGCTATCGAAAATAAAAGAGCAGTACTTAAATTAACATTGTCACTTAAATAGTTGACAATAAAGAGGAAAAATAACATAGAAATGCAAAAAGTTATTTGACAACGACACGCGGTGTTCCCAAGCGGTCCCCCATCTAAGTACTAACCGCGCCCTATGCTGCTTGACTTCGGTGATCGGACGAGAACCGGTACGTAAAGCATGGTATGGACGTTGCCGAATGAAATTACCGTTACTCGGTATTTATAGCATTCATTTACACGTGTTTTACCCTGTTTTAGCAGAATTCCGGCATTTTTTACTGCACGCGAAATCAACAGCAGTTGTGGAATAATGCCCTGATTTACGAAAACGGTTTTCGAAGGGGGACAAATAAGCTTATGCGGTTTGTTTCGCGAGGAGTTAGCAAGCCGTTTTGTGTGTTATTTGTGAACGCTATCGAAAATAAAAGAGCAGTACTTAAATTAACATTGTCACTTAAATAGTTGACAATAAAGAGGAAAAATAACATAGAAATGCAAAAAGTTATTTGACAACGACACGCGGTATTCCCAAGCGGTCCCCCATCTAAGTACTAACCGCGCCCTATGCTGCTTGACTTCGGTGATCGGACGAGAACCGGTACGTAAAGCATGGTATGGACGTTGCCGAATGAAATTACCGTTACTCGGTATTTATAGCATTCATTTACACGTGTTTTACCCTGTTTTAGCAGAATTCCGGCATTTTTTACTGCACGCGAAATCAACAGCAGTTGTGGAATAATGCCCTGATTTACGAAAACGGTTTTCGAAGGGGGACAAATAAGCTTATGCGGTTTGTTTCGCGAGGAGTTAGCAAGCCGTTTTGTGTGTTATTTGTGAACGCTATCGAAAATAAAAGAGCAGTACTTAAATTAACATTGTCACTTAAATAGTTGACAATAAAGAGGAAAAATAACATAGAAATGCAAAAAGTTATTTGACAACGACACGCGGTGTTCCCAAGCGGTCCTCCATCTAAGTACTAACCGCGCCCTATGCTGCTTGACTTCGGTGATCGGACGAGAACCGGTACGTAAAGCATGGTATGGACGTTGCCGAATGAAATTACCGTTACTCGGTATTTATAGCATTCATTTACACGTGTTTTACCCTGTTTTAGCAGAATTCCGGCATTTTTTACTGCACGCGAAATCAACAGCAGTTGTGGAATAATGCCCTGATTTACGAAAACGGTTTTCGAAGGGGGACAAATAAGCTTATGCGGTTTGTTTCGCGAGGAGTTAGCAAGCCGTTTTGTGTGTTATTTGTGAACGCTATCGAAAATAAAAGAGCAGTACTTAAATTAACATTGTCACTTAAATAGTTGACAATAAAGAGGAAAAATAACATAGAAATGCAAAAAGTTATTTGACAACGACACGCGGTGTTCCCAAGCGGTCCTCCATCTAAGTACTAACCGCGCCCTATGCTGCTTGACTTCGGTGATCGGACGAGAACCGGTACGTAAAGCATGGTATGGACGTTGCCGAATGAAATTACCGTTACTCGGTATTTATAGCATTCATTTACACGTGTTTTACCCTGTTTTAGCAGAATTCCGGCATTTTTTACTGCACGCGAAATCAACAGCAGTTGTGGAATAATGCCCTGATTTACGAAAACGGTTTTCGAAGGGGGACAAATAAGCTTATGCGGTTTGTTTCGCGAGGAGTTAGCAAGCCGTTTTGTGTGTTATTTGTGAACGCTATCGAAAATAAAAGAGCAGTACTTAAATTAACATTGTCACTTAAATAGTTGACAATAAAGAGGAAAAATAACATAGAAATGCAAAAAGTTATTTGACAACGACACGCGGTGTTCCCAAGCGGTCCCCCATCTAAGTACTAACCGCGCCCTATGCTGCTTGACTTCGGTGATCGGACGAGAACCGGTACGTAAAGCATGGTATGGACGTTGCCGAATGAAATTACCGTTACTCGGTATTTATAGCATTCTTTTACACGTGTTTTACCCTGTTTTAGCAGAATTCCGGCATTTTTTACTGCACGCGAAATCAACAGCAGTTGTGGAATAATGCCCTGATTTACGAAAACGGTTTTCGAAGGGGGACAAATAAGCTTATGCGGTTTGTTTCGCGAGGAGTTAGCAAGCCGTTTTGTGTGTTATTTGTGAACGCTATCGAAAATAAAAGAGCAGTACTTAAATTAACATTGTCACTTAAATAGTTGACAATAAAGAGGAAAAATAACATAGAAATGCAAAAAGTTATTTGACAACGACACGCGGTGTTCCCAAGCGGTCCCCCATCTAAGTACTAACCGCGCCCTATGCTGCTTGACTTCGGTGATCGGACGAGAACCGGTACGTAAAGCATGGTATGGACGTTGCCGAATGAAATTACCGTTACTCGGTATTTATAGCATTCTTTTACACGTGTTTTACCCTGTTTTAACAGAATTCCGGCATTTTTTACTGCACGCGAAATCAACAGCAGTTGTGGAATAATGCCCTGATTTACGAAAACGGTTTTCGAAGGGGGACAAATAAGCTTATGCGGTTTGTTTCGCGAGGAGTTAGCAAGCCGTTTTGTGTGTTATTTGTGAACGCTATCGAAAATAAAAGAGCAGTACTTAAATTAACATTGTCACTTAAATAGTTGACAATAAAGAGGAAAAATAACATAGAAATGCAAAAAGTTATTTGACAACGACACGCGGTGTTCCCAAGCGGTCCTCCATCTAAGTACTAACCGCGCCCTCTGCTGCTTGACTTCGGTGATCGGACGAGAACCGGTACGTAAAGCATGGTATGGACGTTGCCGAATGAAATTACCGTTACTCGGTATTTATAGCATTCATTTACACGTGTTTTACCCTGTTTTAGCAGAATTCCGGCATTTTTTACTGCACGCGAAATCAACAGCAGTTGTGGAATAATGCCCTGATTTACGAAAACGGTTTTCGAAGGGGGACAAATAAGCTTATGCGGTTTGTTTCGCGAGGAGTTAGCAAGCCGTTTTGTGTGTTATTTGTGAACGCTATCGAAAATAAAAGAGCAGTACTTAAATTAACATTGTCACTTAAATAGTTGACAATAAAGAGGAAAAATAACATAGAAATGCAAAAAGTTATTTGACAACGACACGCGGTGTTCCCAAGCGGTCCCCCATCTAAGTACTAACCGCGCCCTATGCTGCTTGACTTCGGTGATCGGACGAGAACCGGTACGTAAAGCATGGTATGGACGTTGCCGAATGAAATTACCGTTACTCGGTATTTATAGCATTCTTTTACACGTGTTTTACCCTGTTTTAGCAGAATTCCGGCATTTTTTACTGCACGCGAAATCAACAGCAGTTGTGGAATAATGCCCTGATTTACGAAAACGGTTTTCGAAGGGGGACAAATAAGCTTATGCGGTTTGTTTCGCGAGGAGTTAGCAAGCCGTTTTGTGTGTTATTTGTGAACGCTATCGAAAATAAAAGAGCAGTACTTAAATTAACATTGTCACTTAAATAGTTGACAATAAAGAGGAAAAATAACATAGAAATGCAAAAAGTTATTTGACAACGACACGCGGTGTTCCCAAGCGGTCCCCCATCTAAGTACTAACCGCGCCCTATGCTGCTTGACTTCGGTGATCGGACGAGAACCGGTACGTAAAGCATGGTATGGACGTTGCCGAATGAAATTACCGTTACTCGGTATTTATAGCATTCTTTTACACGTGTTTTACCCTGTTTTAGCAGAATTCCGGCATTTTTTACTGCACGCGAAATCAACAGCAGTTGTGGAATAATGCCCTGATTTACGAAAACGGTTTTCGAAGGGGGACAAATAAGCTTATGCGGTTTGTTTCGCGAGGAGTTAGCAAGCCGTTTTGTGTGTTATTTGTGAACGCTATCGAAAATAAAAGAGCAGTACTTAAATTAACATTGTCACTTAAATAGTTGACAATAAAGAGGAAAAATAACATAGAAATGCAAAAAGTTATTTGACAACGACACGCGGTGTTCCCAAGCGGTCCCCCATCTAAGTACTAACCGCGCCCTATGCTGCTTGACTTCGGTGATCGGACGAGAACCGGTACGTAAAGCATGGTATGGACGTTGCCGAATGAAATTACCGTTACTCGGTATTTATAGCATTCTTTTACACGTGTTTTACCCTGTTTTAGCAGAATTCCGGCATTTTTTACTGCACGCGAAATCAACAGCAGTTGTGGAATAATGCCCTGATTTACGAAAACGGTTTTCGAAGGGGGACAAATAAGCTTATGCGGTTTGTTTCGCGAGGAGTTAGCAAGCCGTTTTGTGTGTTATTTGTGAACGCTTTCGAAAATAAAAGAGCAGTACTTAAATTAACATTGTCACTTAAATAGTTGACAATAAAGAGGAAAAATAACATAGAAATGCAAAAAGTTATTTGACAACGACACGCGGTGTTCCCAAGCGGTCCCCCATCTAAGTACTAACCGCGCCCTATGCTGCTTGACTTCGGTGATCGGACGAGAACCGGTACGTAAAGCATGGTATGGACGTTGCCGAATGAAATTACCGTTACTCGGTATTTATAGCATTCTTTTACACGTGTTTTACCCTGTTTTAGCAGAATTCCGGCATTTTTTACTGCACGCGAAATCAACAGCAGTTGTGGAATAATGCCCTGATTTACGAAAACGGTTTTCGAAGGGGGACAAATAAGCTTATGCGGTTTGTTTCGCGAGGAGTTAGCAAGCCGTTTTGTGTGTTATTTGTGAACGCTTTCGAAAATAAAAGAGCAGTACTTAAATTAACATTGTCACTTAAATAGTTGACAATAAAGAGGAAAAATAACATAGAAATGCAAAAAGTTATTTGACAACGACACGCGGTGTTCCCAAGCGGTCCCCCATCTAAGTACTAACCGCGCCCTATGCTGCTTGACTTCGGTGATCGGACGAGAACCGGTACGTAAAGCATGGTATGGACGTTGCCGAATGAAATTACCGTTACTCGGTATTTATAGCATTCTTTTACACGTGTTTTACCCTGTTTTAGCAGAATTCCGGCATTTTTTACTGCACGCGAAATCAACAGCAGTTGTGGAATAATGCCCTGATTTACGAAAACGGTTTTCGAAGGGGGACAAATAAGCTTATGCGGTTTGTTTCGCGAGGAGTTAGCAAGCCGTTTTGTGTGTTATTTGTGAACGCTTTCGAAAATAAAAGAGCAGTACTTAAATTAACATTGTCACTTAAATAGTTGACAATAAAGAGGAAAAATAACATAGAAATGCAAAAAGTTATTTGACAACGACACGCGGTGTTCCCAAGCGGTCCCCCATCTAAGTACTAACCGCGCCCTATGCTGCTTGACTTCGGTGATCGGACGAGAACCGGTACGTAAAGCATGGTATGGACGTTGCCGAATGAAATTACCGTTACTCGGTATTTATAGCATTCTTTTACACGTGTTTTACCCTGTTTTAGCAGAATTCCGGCATTTTTTACTGCACGCGAAATAAACAGCAGTTGTGGAATAATGCCCTGATTTACGAAAACGGTTTTCGAAGGGGGACAAATAAGCTTATGCGGTTTGTTTCGCGAGGAGTTAGCAAGCCGTTTTGTGTGTTATTTGTGAACGCTATCGAAAATAAAAGAGCAGTACTTAAATTAACATTGTCACTTAAATAGTTGACAATAAAGAGGAAAAATAACATAGAAATGCAAAAAGTTATTTGACAACGGACACGCGGTGTTCCCAAGCGGTCCCCCATCTAAGTACTAACCGCGCCCTATGCTGCTTGACTTCGGTGATCGGACGAGAACCGGTACGTAAAGCATGGTATGGACGTTGCCGAATGAAATTACCGTTACTCGGTATTTATAGCATTCTTTTACACGTGTTTTACCCTGTTTTAGCAGAATTCCGGCATTTTTTACTGCACGCGAAATCAACAGCAGTTGTGGAATAATGCCCTGATTTACGAAAACGGTTTTCGAAGGGGGACAAATAAGCTTATGCGGTTTGTTTCGCGAGGAGTTAGCAAGCCGTTTTGTGTGTTATTTGTGAACGCTTTCGAAAATAAAAGAGCAGTACTTAAATTAACATTGTCACTTAAATAGTTGACAATAAAGAGGAAAAATAACATAGAAATGCAAAAAGTTATTTGACAACGACACGCGGTGTTCCCAAGCTGTCCGCCATCTAAGTACTAACCGCGCCCTATGCTGCTTGACTTCGGTGATCGGACGAGAACCGGTACGTAAAGCATGGTATGGACGTTGCCGAATGAAATTACCGTTACTCGGTATTTATAGCATTCATTTACACGTGTTTTACCCTGTTTTAGCAGAATTCCGGCATTTTTTACTGCACGCGAAATCAACAGCAGTTGTGGAATAATGCCCTGATTTACGAAAACGGTTTTCGAAGGGGGACAAATAAGCTTATGCGGTTTGTTTCGCGAGGAGTTAGCAAGCCGTTTTGTGTGTTATTTGTGAACGCTATCGAAAATAAAAGAGCAGTACTTAAATTAAAATTGTCACTTAAATAGTTGACAATAAAGAGGAAAAATAACATAGAAATGCAAAAAGTTATTTGACAACGGACACGCGGTGTTCCCAAGCGGTCCCCCATCTAAGTACTAACCGCGCCCTATGCTGCTTGACTTCGGTGATCGGACGAGAACCGGTACTTTTGTTTGTTTTTGTTTTAAAATAGCATTTATTTTAGCAAATACAATAATAATATATCTCACAGACAAAATGCTTAATTCTGTATTTTTAAATTTCTTAACTAACCTATAAATCCAATGCAGATATTCATAGCTAAACTGTTTCCATAATTAAAGTTTTTCAACATCCATAATTCATATATAATCCAAATTACCTTTTTGATGTACTGAAATTTATGTTTACAAGAAAATGGCATACAAAAAACTTGATTATACTGATTTTTTTTTTTTTTTTTTCTTAATATATATAACCTACGCTACCCTAATTCTATAGATCCTACCTACACACTATGAGCCAGAAGAGGAGCATTCCATCCCTTCAAGGGTAGGTTATTAATGAATGCTCGTCCTCTAGATCTCGCTAACGTGATTCGAAGCAGGGGTCCATGGGTCCCAACGAGGTAAGATTATCAGGCCCCCACTCCCAACCCCATCAGCCCCTACCTACTTATCCCTTTACTAACTACGTCAGCACTACCACAACTTTACTTTACACTGGGTGCATCGAAACCATGGAGAGTTTTTATAATGCTATCTGTGTTTTTTTTTTTTTTTTTTTTGCAAAAATTATTCCTCTATTGCACCCACCAGAACTTATATGGAGCCTTGAGGGCTTCCTTTTTGTCCCGTTCAGGGACACTGGTACTGAAACGGATCATTTCATTTAAGTAGTTGTCTGCGCTGTATAATACCGATTTATTTCTCGTGCCTCTATGGATGTGGTAGAGAATAGGGATCCCGGACGTGGTTTGTATCATTCTCTTTCTATCTAGGTATATGAATGCCTCTGGGGGGATGAAACCATTTATTCTAGAACGCTCGTGATACAGATCATTTGGATAATACGCCCCGGAGATTAAATTGTTTTTGTTATCCATATCTCTCAAGACGTGACCTCTTATCAATTTTATGATAAAGTTGTCTATCCTATTGATACCTGCCAACCCATAGAGCACCGAATTTGAATAGTGTTTAGTATATTCAGAATCTGGGGTCCTATACTTGGATAAACATGCCCGAATACAATGTCTCTCGAACACCCTTATCCTTTCCATATAAAATGGGGCTATGTTGAACCAAACCGGACATGCGTATGTTAGCATTGGTCTGACTAGAGACTGGTAGCATACTATTTTGACTCGTGGGTCTAGATTCTTGCTATAGAACAATCGTCTGGTTATCTGGAAAGTCTTATAAGCATTTTCAAGTAGCTTGTCAACCTGGTTATTGAAAACAAGACATTTATCAAGCCACACTCCTAAATATCTGACCACTGTTTTTTGCTCCAACACTTGTCCAGTCTGGCTCTTAAGCACCAACCTTTTCCAGTTTTTTCTGGTGTCACGGTTTGCTCTATGAGTTGGCTGCCTGAATAGGATTACTTCGCATTTACCATAATTTATCTTCATCTTCCACTTATTGGCGTAGTTTTCGATGTTTTCGAAGTCACGTTGCAAAAGTATTTGGATAACTTTCACTTTTGGTGCTGTTCGATATGCAATTAGATCATCCGCGTACGCTATAGTATGTTGGAGGGAGTTTACAAGATCACTCGTATAAATATTGAAGAGTAGAGGGGATAACACCGCGCCCTGCTGCAACCCGTTCTTAATCTGGAAGGTTATGCTAGAAGTCAGCCTACCACTGCTTACGACAAATTTCCTCTGCATAATCATCTTATGGATCATGTAGAGTAGATGACCCCGCATTCCATATGTAATTAATTTATAAATTAGGCCTTCTAGCCAAACCGTATCGAAAGCCTTCTCGAAATCTACAAGGCAAGCTCCTGTGCATTGTCCTTTGCTTCTGTTCCATTGTATGTCTGACACTAGCTTGGAAGCCGCATGAATAGTGCTATGGCCCGCTTTGAAACCAAACTGCTTGTCCGGTATGATATTCCTCTCGTCCGTCCAGATTAGTATAGACTTTTGTAGCACCCTTTCAAACAGCTTGCTTATGTTAGGTAGCAAGCTAATGGCTCTTAAGTTTGATGGGTTGGTTCTGTCTTTACCTTTCTTTGGAATAGGATACACGACTGCTGTCTTCCAATGCTCCGGATAGTGAGCATTATTCAGAGCATTGTTAAAAAGAACCGTGTAGGAGTCCGTTATAATTTGGGGCATGTGTCGCAACACTATATTCGGAATCCCATCAATTCCGGAAGATTTTTTCGAATTTGTTCTTCGGAAGAGGAGGGCAAGTTCTCCTTTACCAACAAAAATGGGTCCTGCTGTGTCGTCCTTCACATCGTCAGCTGGGTTATCCTCGTTGAAAACGGTACGAGACCGTCTATCGGCGTTCCAAGCCCTTATTTCGTTGAGGAGACGGAAGTGGCTGAGCAACGCGCGATTTTCCAGGTCCCGATCCGGTCGCACCGGGGTGTTCATGGAGTACACGCTCTGGTAAAATGCGCCCACTACATCCACTTTCGCCTGCTCCTCCTCCACGAGGAACGTATTCGTATCCAGAGCCAGCTCACCAGGGTCTAATCCTGCCTCTCTGATATATTCCTCGCTCTGTTCCGTTCTCGGGATGCATAAACTCTCAATTTTGTTCCGGTCCCTCCTCCTGAACACTCGGTTTATGTCGGGAAACATACTCGAACTACTGGAGTTTATTGCTTTTATTTTATTGTTCCAGTACTTGTTGATTGATTTAGTGTAGTTATCCTTTATAAGTTTTTGGATAATCCTTAATTGAGATTTCAGAGAAGCAAGTCGAGAGCCCTGTGTATCTATTAGCTGTCGCTGTAAATTTCGCAAATTTGTTAGCAACCTGCTCTTGTGTTTTCGTAATGCGTCTATAGTACGGTTACGGTAGCAATCCTCATTGCCCGTCAGTTGAGTTCTAGGTATCGTCCTGTCCATTGTTTGCCGCGTAAGATCGTCAAGATCCTTGAGGTGTTGATCGATCTCTGTGTTCGTTAAGTTTCTGTTTGTCGGGATGTGTATGTTTGTCTGTGCTGTCCTGCGCATGATCCTAGCAAAACGCGACCAATCTGCTTTTGCGTAGTTGTAGTGCCCAACCTGTACGTACTCTGTCAGTTCCATGTAGTCGTTCGGGATTCGTCCAGTTAAGCATAATCCGTTGTGGTCACTGTCGTAATACACTGTTCGTAGGCAGTTCACGTCAGTTTCGTCCGTCTGAGTTAGGTCTAGTCTTCTGTCCACCAATGCAAGATCCAGGTACGACCCGCGACTTGGAAACGAAGGACTGTCCGTTGCTAGAAGC
This sequence comes from Leptogaster cylindrica, assembly GCA_963082835.1. Classification (NCBI taxonomy): domain Eukaryota; kingdom Metazoa; phylum Arthropoda; class Insecta; order Diptera; family Asilidae; genus Leptogaster; species Leptogaster cylindrica. Next base: position 6,316,429 of record OY720106.1, read on the forward strand.
GCCACTTTGTTCTGGATACGGTTAGCAACCCACCAGTTGTTCAGCAGTGTGCCTCGGGTGTTGTTCAAGATATTGTTCCAAGCTGTGTGCTTTGCGTTTAGATCTCCGGCCAATATAAAATAATTTGAGTCTAATTCCAGGTGGAGGGTTTGGAAGAGCACAGTGAGTTCATCAATAAAAATGGGCTGTTGTAGAGCTAGAGGAACACTTGGCGCATATAACGAACCTATGTACAGCCTCTTGCCACTACGGAGAGGAATGCAGATCAAGCAGACTTCCACTACTTGGAACTTGTGGATTGCTTTGTCGTAAACAGAGGTAAATTTTATGTTGTTCCTGATGATAATCGCTACTCCTCCACCCTGCGTGGAGTTGGGGCGATCTTTTCTAATTACCACATAACCTTGGAAATCCAGTTTGTGTTTTTGGTTTAATTTTGTTTCGTTTACCAGAAGTATGTCAGGATTCTCTCGTTGCAGCAGGTCGAGGAGATTCGCTCTCCTCTCCACCCTGATTAAAGAATTTACATTCACCGCGATGATCTTGAGACTATTTTCTCCGGGAAGCACCGCGGTCATGGTTTACGGGCCGCTCGCTTCTGGGAATAGGGTGGAATAGATAACTTCTATTCTCTCTGCCTGTTCGTTTAATCTCTGATTAAGCTGGGCTATTTGATTAAATATCGCCGTAAGCATAGATTTTGTGTCTGTGTCTGGACCTGTGGGAGGGGAAGGATTGCTCTTTGGGGCTGCTTGTGAGGAACTAGGATTCTGATTCTGACCTGCTGCCATTTGGGCATAAGATACAGTTGGAGCTACATAATTTTTGAACATAGACTGTTTCTGTCGCTTGTCGTCATCTAATTTTTGCTTTCGAGCGCGGATTTTCTCGCGCAGCTCTACGTGACGAGGGCATCCCCTGAAGCTTGCGGGGTGTCCATATTTCCTGCAGAGAACACAAAACAATTTGCTTGTGTCGTCTACCCTTTCCTTACCCAAGGGGCACTGTCCTGGCTCGTGGCTTTTATCACATTTTACGCAGCGGAATGGCATTCGGCAGTTAGCTGCTGCGTGTCCGTGGCGTTGGCATCGCATGCATTGCAAGACAGTGTCCCTTTTGTTCAGTTTTTCCCATGAGACCATCTGATGGTTCAGGTGCTTAATTTCCCTGAGTTTCCCAAGACTGCTTTCGGGGGCGAGTTGCACTAGGAAAATGGGTAGTTTTCTCTTGCTTTCCCTAGAGGCACGAGTGCTGAAGCGTTTGACCGACATAAACTTAAGTTTTTCACCTTCTTTTGTTTTTAATTCTTCTAATAAATGATCCGGCTCAGTTTCCGGGTCAATTCCCTTTAAAAGGATAGTTTGGGAGCGTTCACACTTAGCTGTGTAGGTAAAATATTGTGTTTTTGCTCTTTCGAGACATTTTTTTATTTTATTATACTGCTCCATGGTTTGTACATGAAGACTGTGTCGATTTTCACTAAATCGCCTAATTAAAAACCCTGACCTTAAGGCTATCTTACATAAATCTACCGTGTCCTGTGACGATTGATAGGAGATGTTAATTGGGGGTACCTTAGTTTTAGTAATTTGTGGCTTGTGTGATGATGATGTTGTCGTCTTCTTGGTTGTTGCAGTCTTCTTGTTTGGTGTCGTCTGCCGGGTTGTAGTTGATGTTGATGTCGTCGGCTTGGTTGATGTCGATTGCCTAGTTGGTGTCTGCTTGGGGTTTGTCGTTACCGCTGTTGTTCCCTGTATTGATGGGGTCTTTGGCCTCGCTTGGTTTTTCGTCATCATCCTCGCTATCACTTCCTCCAGTTTTGCTGCATCTTCCTCGTTGTCCGTGCTCAGTTCTTTAAATGCATTATTTGTACCTTTGTACTCTGCTGGCTCGAATTCGTACGAAGAACTGTCGCTGTCCACAGGAGTACCAGTATTCGAAGTATTAATTTTATCTTTTCGCCTCTGTACTAGGCGCGGCTTTTTAAAGATTCGCCTTCTTTTGGACGTACCGCTGGAGGTGCCGTTGTCGTCACTCACTGTGGTTTTATTCAACGGGTCCATGGCAGCTGCATGGAAACCCGGTTGGCTCTGTAGAAGATTCCCTTAATTTTAGTTAAAAAAGTGAATAGCCGACAGTGGACTCGAACTCGTAGTCTTCTGCGCCTGGTATGTTTCGCTCAACCCGTTGAGCTATTTGTTCAGTTGCGAAATTATTGCCTGAATAGTTATTTTAGCTTCCTTCTACTAAATCCGAGATTATTCAAATTATTCGAATTTTAAAATGTTCGTCAAGTTTTCTCGCCTAATTAGCAGAATAATAGTACTTCCGCTTATATTATCTGCTGCACTTCTCACTTCGAGATGACTTTTCTGTTAATTACTTTATTTTAATTAATTTAAATTACGCACTTCAAATTTAACGTCTGCTCAGAGTCAGCTGAGATTTGACACTACGAGAACCGGTACTTAAAGCATGGTATGGACGTTGCCGAATGAAATTACCGTTACTCGGTATTTATAGCATTCATTTACACGTGTTTTACCCTGTTTTAGCAGAATTCCGGCATTTTTTACTGCACGCGAAATCAACAGCAGTTGTGGAATAATGCCCTGATTTACGAAAACGGTTTTCGAAGGGGGACAAATAAGCTTATGCGGTTTGTTTCGCGAGGAGTTAGCAAGCCGTTTTGTGTGTTATTTGTGAACGCTATCGAAAATAAAAGAGCAGTACTTAAATTAACATTGTCACTTAAATAGTTGACAATAAAGAGGTAAAATAACATAGAAATGCAAAAAGTTATTTGACAACGACACGCGGTGTTCCCAAGCGGTCCCCCATCTAAGTACTAACCGCGCCCTATGCTGCTTGACTTCGGTGATCGGACGAGAACCGGTACGTAAAGCATGGTATGGACGTTGCCGAATGAAATTACCGTTACTCGGTATTTATAGCATTCATTTACACGTGTTTTACCCTGTTTTAGCAGAATTCCGGCATTTTTTACTGCACGCGAAATCAACAGCAGTTGTGGAATAATGCCCTGATTTACGAAAACGGTTTTCGAAGGGGGACAAATAAGCTTATGCGGTTTGTTTCGCGAGGAGTTAGCAAGCCGTTTTGTGTGTTATTTGTGAACGCTATCGAAAATAAAAGAGCAGTACTTAAATTAACATTGTCACTTAAATAGTTGACAATAAAGAGGAAAAATAACATAGAAATGCAAAAAGTTATTTGACAACGACACGCGGTGTTCCCAAGCGGTCCCTCATCTAAGTACTAACCGCGCCCTATGCTGCTTGACTTCGGTGATCGGACGAGAACCGGTACGTAAAGCATGGTATGGACGTTGCCGAATGAAATTACCGTTACTCGGTATTTATAGCATTCATTTACACGTGTTTTACCCTGTTTTAGCAGAATTCCGGCATTTTTTACTGCACGCGAAATCAACAGCAGTTGTGGAATAATGCCCTGATTTACGAAAACGGTTTTCGAAGGGGGACAAATAAGCTTATGCGGTTTGTTTCGCGAGGAGTTAGCAAGCCGTTTTGTGTGTTATTTGTGAACGCTATCGAAAATAAAAGAGCAGTACTTAAATTAACATTGTCACTTAAATAGTTGACAATAAAGAGGAAAAATAACATAGAAATGCAAAAAGTTATTTGACAACGACACGCGGTGTTCCCAAGCGGTCCCCCATCTAAGTACTAACCGCGCCCTATGCTGCTTGACTTCGGTGATCGGACGAGAACCGGTACGTAAAGCATGGTATGGACGTTGCCGAATGAAATTACCGTTACTCGGTATTTATAGCATTCATTTACACGTGTTTTACCCTGTTTTAGCAGAATTCCGGCATTTTTTACTGCACGCGAAATCAACAGCAGTTGTGGAATAATGCCCTGATTTACGAAAACGGTTTTCGAAGGGGGACAAATAAGCTTAAGGGGTTTGTTTCGCGAGGAGTTAGCAAGCCGTTTTGTGTGTTATTTGTGAACGCTATCGAAAATAAAAGAGCAGTACTTAAATTAACATTGTCACTTAAATAGTTGACAATAAAGAGGTAAAATAACATAGAAATGCAAAAAGTTATTTGACAACGACACGCGGTGTTCCCAAGCGGTCCCCCATCTAAGTACTAACCGCGCCTTATGCTGCTTGACTTCGGTGATCGGACGAGAACCGGTACGTAAAGCATGGTATGGACGTTGCCGAATGAAATTACCGTTACTCGGTATTTATAGCATTCATTTACACGTGTTTTACCCTGTTTTAGCAGAATTCCGGCATTTTTTACTGCACGCGAAATCAACAGCAGTTGTGGAATAATGCCCTGATTTACGAAAACGGTTTTCGAAGGGGGACAAATAAGCTTATGCAGTTTGTTTCGCGAGGAGTTAGCAAGCCGTTTTGTGTGTTATTTGTGAACGCTTTCGAAAATAAAAGAGCAGTACTTAAATTAACATTGTCACTTAAATAGTTGACAATAAAGAGGAAAAATAACATAGAAATGCAAAAAGTTATTTGACAACGACACGCGGTGTTCCCAAGCGGTCCCCCATCTAAGTACTAACCGCGCCCTATGCTGCTTGACTTCGGTGATCGGACGAGAACCGGTACGTAAAGCATGGTATGGACGTTGCCGAATGAAATTACCGTTACTCGGTATTTATAGCATTCATTTACACGTGTTTTACCCTGTTTTAGCAGAATTCCGGCATTTTTTACTGCACGCGAAATCAACAGCAGTTGTGGAATAATGCCCTGATTTACGAAAACGGTTTTCGAAGGGGGACAAATAAGCTTATGCGGTTTGTTTCGCGAGGAGTTAGCAAGCCGTTTTGTGTGTTATTTGTGAACGCTATCGAAAATAAAAGAGCAGTACTTAAATTAACATTGTCACTTAAATAGTTGACAATAAAGAGGAAAAATAACATAGAAATGCAAAAAGTTATTTGACAACGACACGCGGTGTTCCCAAGCGGTCCCCCATCTAAGTACTAACCGCGCCCTATGCTGCTTGACTTCGGTGATCGGACGAGAACCGGTACGTAAAGCATGGTATGGACGTTGCCGAATGAAATTACCGTTACTCGGTATTTATAGCATTCATTTACACGTGTTTTACCCTGTTTTAGCAGAATTCCGGCATTTTTTACTGCACGCGAAATCAACAGCAGTTGTGGAATAATGCCCTGATTTACGAAAACGGTTTTCGAAGGGGGACAAATAAGCTTATGCGGTTGGTTTCGCGAGGAGTTAGCAAGCCGTTTTGTGTGTTATTTGTGAACGCTATCGAAAATAAAAGAGCAGTACTTAAATTAACATTGTCACTTAAATAGTTGACAATAAAGAGGAAAAATAACATAGAAATGCAAAAAGTTATTTGACAACGACACGCGGTGTTCCCAAGCGGTCCCCCATCTAAGTACTAACCGCGCCCTATGCTGCTTGACTTCGGTGATCGGACGAGAACTGGTACGTAAAGCATGGTATGGACGTTGCCGAATGAAATTACCGTTACTCGGTATTTATAGCATTCTTTTACACGTGTTTTACCCTGTTTTAGCAGAATTCCGGCATTTTTTACTGCACGCGAAATCAACAGCAGTTGTGGAATAATGCCCTGATTTACGAAAACGGTTTTCGAAGGGGGACAAATAAGCTTATGCGGTTTGTTTCGCGAGGAGTTAGCAAGCCGTTTTGTGTGTTATTTGTGAACGCTATCGAAAATAAAAGAGCAGTACTTAAATTAACATTGTCACTTAAATAGTTGACAATAAAGAGGAAAAATAACATAGAAATGCAAAAAGTTATTTGACAACGACATGCGGTGTTCCCAAGCGGTCCCTCATCTAAGTACTAACCGCGCCCTATGCTGCTTGACTTCGGTGATCGGACGAGAACCGGTACGTAAAGCATGGTATGGACGTTGCCGAATGAAATTACCGTTACTCGGTATTTATAGCATTCATTTACACGTGTTTTACCCTGTTTTAGCAGAATTCCGGCATTTTTTACTGCACGCGAAATCAACAGCAGTTGTGGAATAATGCCCTGATTTACGAAAACGGTTTTCGAAGGGGGACAAATAAGCTTATGCGGTTTGTTTCGCGAGGAGTTAGCAAGCCGTTTTGTGTGTTATTTGTGAACGCTTTCGAAAATAAAAGAGCAGTACTTAAATTAACATTGTCACTTAAATAGTTGACAATAAAGAGGAAAAATAACATAGAAATGCAAAAAGTTATTTGACAACGACACGCGGTGTTCCCAAGCGGTCCCCCATCTAAGTACTAACCGCGCCCTATGCTGCTTGACTTCGGTGATCGGACGAGAACCGGTACGTAAAGCATGGTATGGACGTTGCCGAATGAAATTACCGTTACTCGGTATTTATAGCATTCATTTACACGTGTTTTACCCTGTTTTAGCAGAATTCCGGCATTTTTTACTGCACGCGAAATCAACAGCAGTTGTGGAATAATGCCCTGATTTACGAAAACGGTTTTCGAAGGGGGACAAATAAGCTTATGCGGTTTGTTTCGCGAGGAGTTAGCAAGCCGTTTTGTGTGTTATTTGTGAACGCTATCGAAAATAAAAGAGCAGTACTTAAATTAAAATTGTCACTTAAATAGTTGACAATAAAGAGGAAAAATAACATAGAAATGCAAAAAGTTATTTGACAACGACACGCGGTGTTCCCAAGCGGTCCCCCATCTAAGTACTAACCGCGCCCTATGCTGCTTGACTTCGGTGATCGGACGAGAACCGGTACGTAAAGCATGGTATGGACGTTGCCGAATGAAATTACCGTTACTTGGTATTTATAGCATTCATTTACACGTGTTTTACCCTGTTTTAGCAGAATTCCGGCATTTTTTACTGCACGCGAAATCAACAGCAGTTGTGGAATAATGCCCTGATTTACGAAAACGGTTTTCGAAGGGGGACAAATAAGCTTATGCGGTTTGTTTCGCGAGGAGTTAGCAAGCCGTTTTGTGTGTTATTTGTGAACGCTATCGAAAATAAAAGAGCAGTACTTAAATTAACATTGTCACTTAAATAGTTGACAATAAAGAGGAAAAATAACATAGAAATGCAAAAAGTTATTTGACAACGACACGCGGTGTTCCCAAGCGGTCCCCCATCTAAGTACTAACCGCGCCCTATGCTGCTTGACTTCGGTGATCGGACGAGAACCGGTACGTAAAGCATGGTATGGACGTTGCCGAATGAAATTACCGTTACTCGGTATTTATAGCATTCTTTTACACGTGTTTTACCCTGTTTTAGCAGAATTCCGGCATTTTTTACTGCACGCGAAATCAACAGCAGTTGTGGAATAATGCCCTGATTTACGAAAACGGTTTTCGAAGGGGGACAAATAAGCTTATGCGGTTTGTTTCGCGAGGAGTTAGCAAGCCGTTTTGTGTGTTATTTGTGAACGCTATCGAAAATAAAAGAGCAGTACTTAAATTAACATTGTCACTTAAATAGTTGACAATAAAGAGGAAAAATAACATAGAAATGCAAAAAGTTATTTGACAACGACACGCGGTGTTCCCAAGCGGTCCCCCATCTAAGTACTAACCGCGCCCTATGCTGCTTGACTTCGGTGATCGGACGAGAACCGGTACGTAAAGCATGGTATGGACGTTGCCGAATGAAATTACCGTTACTCGGTATTTATAGCATTCATTTACACGTGTTTTACCCTGTTTTAGCAGAATTCCGGCATTTTTTACTGCACGCGAAATCAACAGCAGTTGTGGAATAATGCCCTGATTTACGAAAACGGTTTTCGAAGGGGGACAAATAAGCTTATGCGGTTTGTTTCGCGAGGAGTTAGCAAGCCGTTTTGTGTGTTATTTGTGAACGCTATCGAAAATAAAAGAGCAGTACTTAAATTAACATTGTCACTTAAATAGTTGACAATAAAGAGGAAAAATAACATAGAAATGCAAAAAGTTATTTGACAACGACACGCGGTGTTCCCAAGCGGTCCCCCATCTAAGTACTAACCGCGCCCTATGCTGCTTGACTTCGGTGATCGGACGAGAACCGGTACGTAAAGCATGGTATGGACGTTGCCGAATGAAATTACCGTTACTCGGTATTTATAGCATTCATTTACACGTGTTTTACCCTGTTTTAGCAGAATTCCGGCATTTTTTACTGCACGCGAAATCAACAGCAGTTGTGGAATAATGCCCTGATTTACGAAAACGGTTTTCGAAGGGGGACAAATAAGCTTATGCGGTTTGTTTCGCGAGGAGTTAGCAAGCCGTTTTGTGTGTTATTTGTGAACGCTTTCGAAAATAAAAGAGCAGTACTTAAATTAACATTGTCACTTAAATAGTTGACAATAAAGAGGAAAAATAACATAGAAATGCAAAAAGTTATTTGACAACGACACGCGGTGTTCCCAAGCGGTCCCCCATCTAAGTACTAACCGCGCCCTATGCTGCTTGACTTCGGTGATCGGACGAGAACCGGTACGTAAAGCATGGTATGGACGTTGCCGAATGAAATTACCGTTACTCGGTATTTATAGCATTCATTTACACGTGTTTTACCCTGTTTTAGCAGAATTCCGGCATTTTTTACTGCACGCGAAATCAACAGCAGTTGTGGAATAATGCCCTGATTTACGAAAACGGTTTTCGAAGGGGGACAAATAAGCTTATGCGGTTTGTTTCGCGAGGAGTTAGCAAGCCGTTTTGTGTGTTATTTGTGAACGCTATCGAAAATAAAAGAGCAGTACTTAAATTAACATTGTCACTTAAATAGTTGACAATAAAGAGGAAAAATAACATAGAAATGCAAAAAGTTATTTGACAACGACACGCGGTGTTCCCAAGCGGTCCCCCATCTAAGTACTAACCGCGCCCTATGCTGCTTGACTTCGGTGATCGGACGAGAACCGGTACGTAAAGCATGGTATGGACGTTGCCGAATGAAATTACCGTTACTCGGTATTTATAGCATTCATTTACACGTGTTTTACCCTGTTTTAGCAGAATTCCGGCATTTTTTACTGCACGCGAAATCAACAGCAGTTGTGGAATAATGCCCTGATTTACGAAAACGGTTTTCGAAGGGGGACAAATAAGCTTATGCGGTTTGTTTCGCGAGGAGTTAGCAAGCCGTTTTGTGTGTTATTTGTGAACGCTATCGAAAATAAAAGAGCAGTACTTAAATTAACATTGTCACTTAAATAGTTGACAATAAAGAGGAAAAATAACATAGAAATGCAAAAAGTTATTTGACAACGACACGCGGTGTTCCCAAGCGGTCCCCCATCTAAGTACTAACCGCGCCCTATGCTGCTTGACTTCGGTGATCGGACGAGAACCGGTACGTAAAGCATGGTATGGACGTTGCCGAATGAAATTACCGTTACTCGGTATTTATAGCATTCATTTACACGTGTTTTACCCTGTTTTAGCAGAATTCCGGCATTTTTTACTGCACGCGAAATCAACAGCAGTTGTGGAATAATGCCCTGATTTACGAAAACGGTTTTCGAAGGGGGACAAATAAGCTTATGCGGTTTGTTTCGCGAGGAGTTAGCAAGCCGTTTTGTGTGTTATTTGTGAACGCTATCGAAAATAAAAGAGCAGTACTTAAATTAACATTGTCACTTAAATAGTTGACAATAAAGAGGAAAAATAACATAGAAATGCAAAAAGTTATTTGACAACGACACGCGGTGTTCCCAAGCGGTCCCCCATCTAAGTACTAACCGCGCCCTATGCTGCTTGACTTCGGTGATCGGACGAGAACCGGTACGTAAAGCATGGTATGGACGTTGCCGAATGAAATTACCGTTACTCGGTATTTATAGCATTCTTTTACACGTGTTTTACCCTGTTTTAGCAGAATTCCGGCATTTTTTACTGCACGCGAAATCAACAGCAGTTGTGGAATAATGCCCTGATTTACGAAAACGGTTTTCGAAGGGGGACAAATAAGCTTATGCGGTTTGTTTCGCGAGGAGTTAGCAAGCCGTTTTGTGTGTTATTTGTGAACGCTATCGAAAATAAAAGAGCAGTACTTAAATTAACATTGTCACTTAAATAGTTGACAATAAAGAGGAAAAATAACATAGAAATGCAAAAAGTTATTTGACAACGACACGCGGTGTTCCCAAGCGGTCCGCCATCTAAGTACTAACCGCGCCCTATGCTGCTTGACTTCGGTGATCGGACGAGAACCGGTACGTAAAGCATGGTATGGACGTTGCCGAATGAAATTACCGTTACTCGGTATTTATAGCATTCATTTACACGTGTTTTACCCTGTTTTAGCAGAATTCCGGCATTTTTTACTGCACGCGAAATCAACAGCAGTTGTGGAATAATGCCCTGATTTACGAAAACGGTTTTCGAAGGGGGACAAATAAGCTTATGCGGTTTGTTTCGCGAGGAGTTAGCAAGCCGTTTTGTGTGTTATTTGTGAACGCTTTCGAAAATAAAAGAGCAGTACTTAAATTAACATTGTCACTTAAATAGTTGACAATAAAGAGGAAAAATAACATAGAAATGCAAAAAGTTATTTGACAACGACACGCGGTGTTCCCAAGCGGTCCCCCATCTAAGTACTAACCGCGCCCTATGCTGCTTGACTTCGGTGATCGGACGAGAACCGGTACGTAAAGCATGGTATGGACGTTGCCGAATGAAATTACCGTTACTCGGTATTTATAGCATTCATTTACACGTGTTTTACCCTGTTTTAGCAGAATTCCGGCATTTTTTACTGCACGCGAAATCAACAGCAGTTGTGGAATAATGCCCTGATTTACGAAAACGGTTTTCGAAGGGGGACAAATAAGCTTATGCGGTTTGTTTCGCGAGGAGTTAGCAAGCCGTTTTGTGTGTTATTTGTGAACGCTATCGAAAATAAAAGAGCAGTACTTAAATTAACATTGTCACTTAAATAGTTGACAATAAAGAGGAAAAATAACATAGAAATGCAAAAAGTTATTTGACAACGACACGCGGTGTTCCCAAGCGGTCCCCCATCTAAGTACTAACCGCGCCCTATGCTGCTTGACTTCGGTGATCGGACGAGAACCGGTACGTAAAGCATGGTATGGACGTTGCCGAATGAAATTACCGTTACTCGGTATTTATAGCATTCATTTACACGTGTTTTACCCTGTTTTAGCAGAATTCCGGCATTTTTTACTGCACGCGAAATCAACAGCAGTTGTGGAATAATGCCCTGATTTACGAAAACGGTTTTCGAAGGGGGACAAATAAGCTTATGCGGTTTGTTTCGCGAGGAGTTAGCAAGCCGTTTTGTGTGTTATTTGTGAACGCTATCGAAAATAAAAGAGCAGTACTTAAATTAACATTGTCACTTAAATAGTTGACAATAAAGAGGAAAAATAACATAGAAATGCAAAAAGTTATTTGACAACGACACGCGGTGTTCCCAAGCGGTCCGCCATCTAAGTACTAACCGCGCCCTATGCTGCTTGACTTCGGTGATCGGACGAGAACCGGTACGTAAAGCATGGTATGGACGTTGCCGAATGAAATTACCGTTACTCGGTATTTATAGCATTCATTTACACGTGTTTTACCCTGTTTTAGCAGAATTCCGGCATTTTTTACTGCACGCGAAATCAACAGCAGTTGTGGAATAATGCCCTGATTTACGAAAACGGTTTTCGAAGGGGGACAAATAAGCTTATGCGGTTTGTTTCGCGAGGAGTTAGCAAGCCGTTTTGTGTGTTATTTGTGAACGCTTTCGAAAATAAAAGAGCAGTACTTAAATTAACATTGTCACTTAAATAGTTGACAATAAAGAGGAAAAATAACATAGAAATGCAAAAAGTTATTTGACAACGACACGCGGTGTTCCCAAGCGGTCCCCCATCTAAGTACTAACCGCGCCCTATGCTGCTTGACTTCGGTGATCGGACGAGAACCGGTACGTAAAGCATGGTATGGACGTTGCCGAATGAAATTACCGTTACTCGGTATTTATAGCATTCATTTACACGTGTTTTACCCTGTTTTAGCAGAATTCCGGCATTTTTTACTGCACGCGAAATCAACAGCAGTTGTGGAATAATGCCCTGATTTACGAAAACGGTTTTCGAAGGGGGACAAATAAGCTTATGCGGTTTGTTTCGCGAGGAGTTAGCAAGCCGTTTTGTGTGTTATTTGTGAACGCTATCGAAAATAAAAGAGCAGTACTTAAATTAACATTGTCACTTAAATAGTTGACAATAAAGAGGAAAAATAACATAGAAATGCAAAAAGTTATTTGACAACGACACGCGGTGTTCCCAAGCGGTCCCCCATCTAAGTACTAACCGCGCCCTATGCTGCTTGACTTCGGTGATCGGACGAGAACCGGTACGTAAAGCATGGTATGGACGTTGCCGAATGAAATTACCGTTACTCGGTATTTATAGCATTCATTTACACGTGTTTTACCCTGTTTTAGCAGAATTCCGGCATTTTTTACTGCACGCGAAATCAACAGCAGTTGTGGAATAATGCCCTGATTTACGAAAACGGTTTTCGAAGGGGGACAAATAAGCTTATGCGGTTTGTTTCGCGAGGAGTTAGCAAGCCGTTTTGTGTGTTATTTGTGAACGCTATCGAAAATAAAAGAGCAGTACTTAAATTAACATTGTCACTTAAATAGTTGACAATAAAGAGGAAAAATAACATAGAAATGCAAAAAGTTATTTGACAACGACACGCGGTGTTCCCAAGCGGTCCCCCATCTAAGTACTAACCGCGCCCTATGCTGCTTGACTTCGGTGATCGGACGAGAACCGGTACGTAAAGCATGGTATGGACGTTGCCGAATGAAATTACCGTTACTCGGTATTTATAGCATTCTTTTACACGTGTTTTACCCTGTTTTAACAGAATTCCGGCATTTTTTACTGCACGCGAAATCAACAGCAGTTGTGGAATAATGCCCTGATTTACGAAAACGGTTTTCGAAGGGGGACAAATAAGCTTATGCGGTTTGTTTCGCGAGGAGTTAGCAAGCCGTTTTGTGTGTTATTTGTGAACGCTATCGAAAATAAAAGAGCAGTACTTAAATTAACATTGTCACTTAAATAGTTGACAATAAAGAGGAAAAATAACATAGAAATGCAAAAAGTTATTTGACAACGACACGCGGTGTTCCCAAGCGGTCCTCCATCTAAGTACTAACCGCGCCCTCTGCTGCTTGACTTCGGTGATCGGACGAGAACCGGTACGTAAAGCATGGTATGGACGTTGCCGAATGAAATTACCGTTACTCGGTATTTATAGCATTCATTTACACGTGTTTTACCCTGTTTTAGCAGAATTCCGGCATTTTTTACTGCACGCGAAATCAACAGCAGTTGTGGAATAATGCCCTGATTTACGAAAACGGTTTTCGAAGGGGGACAAATAAGCTTATGCGGTTTGTTTCGCGAGGAGTTAGCAAGCCGTTTTGTGTGTTATTTGTGAACGCTATCGAAAATAAAAGAGCAGTACTTAAATTAACATTGTCACTTAAATAGTTGACAATAAAGAGGAAAAATAACATAGAAATGCAAAAAGTTATTTGACAACGACACGCGGTGTTCCCAAGCGGTCCCCCATCTAAGTACTAACCGCGCCCTATGCTGCTTGACTTCGGTGATCGGACGAGAACCGGTACGTAAAGCATGGTATGGACGTTGCCGAATGAAATTACCGTTACTCGGTATTTATAGCATTCTTTTACACGTGTTTTACCCTGTTTTAGCAGAATTCCGGCATTTTTTACTGCACGCGAAATCAACAGCAGTTGTGGAATAATGCCCTGATTTACGAAAACGGTTTTCGAAGGGGGACAAATAAGCTTATGCGGTTTGTTTCGCGAGGAGTTAGCAAGCCGTTTTGTGTGTTATTTGTGAACGCTATCGAAAATAAAAGAGCAGTACTTAAATTAACATTGTCACTTAAATAGTTGACAATAAAGAGGAAAAATAACATAGAAATGCAAAAAGTTATTTGACAACGACACGCGGTGTTCCCAAGCGGTCCCCCATCTAAGTACTAACCGCGCCCTATGCTGCTTGACTTCGGTGATCGGACGAGAACCGGTACGTAAAGCATGGTATGGACGTTGCCGAATGAAATTACCGTTACTCGGTATTTATAGCATTCTTTTACACGTGTTTTACCCTGTTTTAGCAGAATTCCGGCATTTTTTACTGCACGCGAAATCAACAGCAGTTGTGGAATAATGCCCTGATTTACGAAAACGGTTTTCGAAGGGGGACAAATAAGCTTATGCGGTTTGTTTCGCGAGGAGTTAGCAAGCCGTTTTGTGTGTTATTTGTGAACGCTATCGAAAATAAAAGAGCAGTACTTAAATTAACATTGTCACTTAAATAGTTGACAATAAAGAGGAAAAATAACATAGAAATGCAAAAAGTTATTTGACAACGACACGCGGTGTTCCCAAGCGGTCCCCCATCTAAGTACTAACCGCGCCCTATGCTGCTTGACTTCGGTGATCGGACGAGAACCGGTACGTAAAGCATGGTATGGACGTTGCCGAATGAAATTACCGTTACTCGGTATTTATAGCATTCTTTTACACGTGTTTTACCCTGTTTTAGCAGAATTCCGGCATTTTTTACTGCACGCGAAATCAACAGCAGTTGTGGAATAATGCCCTGATTTACGAAAACGGTTTTCGAAGGGGGACAAATAAGCTTATGCGGTTTGTTTCGCGAGGAGTTAGCAAGCCGTTTTGTGTGTTATTTGTGAACGCTTTCGAAAATAAAAGAGCAGTACTTAAATTAACATTGTCACTTAAATAGTTGACAATAAAGAGGAAAAATAACATAGAAATGCAAAAAGTTATTTGACAACGACACGCGGTGTTCCCAAGCGGTCCCCCATCTAAGTACTAACCGCGCCCTATGCTGCTTGACTTCGGTGATCGGACGAGAACCGGTACGTAAAGCATGGTATGGACGTTGCCGAATGAAATTACCGTTACTCGGTATTTATAGCATTCTTTTACACGTGTTTTACCCTGTTTTAGCAGAATTCCGGCATTTTTTACTGCACGCGAAATCAACAGCAGTTGTGGAATAATGCCCTGATTTACGAAAACGGTTTTCGAAGGGGGACAAATAAGCTTATGCGGTTTGTTTCGCGAGGAGTTAGCAAGCCGTTTTGTGTGTTATTTGTGAACGCTTTCGAAAATAAAAGAGCAGTACTTAAATTAACATTGTCACTTAAATAGTTGACAATAAAGAGGAAAAATAACATAGAAATGCAAAAAGTTATTTGACAACGACACGCGGTGTTCCCAAGCGGTCCCCCATCTAAGTACTAACCGCGCCCTATGCTGCTTGACTTCGGTGATCGGACGAGAACCGGTACGTAAAGCATGGTATGGACGTTGCCGAATGAAATTACCGTTACTCGGTATTTATAGCATTCTTTTACACGTGTTTTACCCTGTTTTAGCAGAATTCCGGCATTTTTTACTGCACGCGAAATCAACAGCAGTTGTGGAATAATGCCCTGATTTACGAAAACGGTTTTCGAAGGGGGACAAATAAGCTTATGCGGTTTGTTTCGCGAGGAGTTAGCAAGCCGTTTTGTGTGTTATTTGTGAACGCTTTCGAAAATAAAAGAGCAGTACTTAAATTAACATTGTCACTTAAATAGTTGACAATAAAGAGGAAAAATAACATAGAAATGCAAAAAGTTATTTGACAACGACACGCGGTGTTCCCAAGCGGTCCCCCATCTAAGTACTAACCGCGCCCTATGCTGCTTGACTTCGGTGATCGGACGAGAACCGGTACGTAAAGCATGGTATGGACGTTGCCGAATGAAATTACCGTTACTCGGTATTTATAGCATTCTTTTACACGTGTTTTACCCTGTTTTAGCAGAATTCCGGCATTTTTTACTGCACGCGAAATAAACAGCAGTTGTGGAATAATGCCCTGATTTACGAAAACGGTTTTCGAAGGGGGACAAATAAGCTTATGCGGTTTGTTTCGCGAGGAGTTAGCAAGCCGTTTTGTGTGTTATTTGTGAACGCTATCGAAAATAAAAGAGCAGTACTTAAATTAACATTGTCACTTAAATAGTTGACAATAAAGAGGAAAAATAACATAGAAATGCAAAAAGTTATTTGACAACGGACACGCGGTGTTCCCAAGCGGTCCCCCATCTAAGTACTAACCGCGCCCTATGCTGCTTGACTTCGGTGATCGGACGAGAACCGGTACGTAAAGCATGGTATGGACGTTGCCGAATGAAATTACCGTTACTCGGTATTTATAGCATTCTTTTACACGTGTTTTACCCTGTTTTAGCAGAATTCCGGCATTTTTTACTGCACGCGAAATCAACAGCAGTTGTGGAATAATGCCCTGATTTACGAAAACGGTTTTCGAAGGGGGACAAATAAGCTTATGCGGTTTGTTTCGCGAGGAGTTAGCAAGCCGTTTTGTGTGTTATTTGTGAACGCTTTCGAAAATAAAAGAGCAGTACTTAAATTAACATTGTCACTTAAATAGTTGACAATAAAGAGGAAAAATAACATAGAAATGCAAAAAGTTATTTGACAACGACACGCGGTGTTCCCAAGCTGTCCGCCATCTAAGTACTAACCGCGCCCTATGCTGCTTGACTTCGGTGATCGGACGAGAACCGGTACGTAAAGCATGGTATGGACGTTGCCGAATGAAATTACCGTTACTCGGTATTTATAGCATTCATTTACACGTGTTTTACCCTGTTTTAGCAGAATTCCGGCATTTTTTACTGCACGCGAAATCAACAGCAGTTGTGGAATAATGCCCTGATTTACGAAAACGGTTTTCGAAGGGGGACAAATAAGCTTATGCGGTTTGTTTCGCGAGGAGTTAGCAAGCCGTTTTGTGTGTTATTTGTGAACGCTATCGAAAATAAAAGAGCAGTACTTAAATTAAAATTGTCACTTAAATAGTTGACAATAAAGAGGAAAAATAACATAGAAATGCAAAAAGTTATTTGACAACGGACACGCGGTGTTCCCAAGCGGTCCCCCATCTAAGTACTAACCGCGCCCTATGCTGCTTGACTTCGGTGATCGGACGAGAACCGGTACTTTTGTTTGTTTTTGTTTTAAAATAGCATTTATTTTAGCAAATACAATAATAATATATCTCACAGACAAAATGCTTAATTCTGTATTTTTAAATTTCTTAACTAACCTATAAATCCAATGCAGATATTCATAGCTAAACTGTTTCCATAATTAAAGTTTTTCAACATCCATAATTCATATATAATCCAAATTACCTTTTTGATGTACTGAAATTTATGTTTACAAGAAAATGGCATACAAAAAACTTGATTATACTGATTTTTTTTTTTTTTTTTTCTTAATATATATAACCTACGCTACCCTAATTCTATAGATCCTACCTACACACTATGAGCCAGAAGAGGAGCATTCCATCCCTTCAAGGGTAGGTTATTAATGAATGCTCGTCCTCTAGATCTCGCTAACGTGATTCGAAGCAGGGGTCCATGGGTCCCAACGAGGTAAGATTATCAGGCCCCCACTCCCAACCCCATCAGCCCCTACCTACTTATCCCTTTACTAACTACGTCAGCACTACCACAACTTTACTTTACACTGGGTGCATCGAAACCATGGAGAGTTTTTATAATGCTATCTGTGTTTTTTTTTTTTTTTTTTTTGCAAAAATTATTCCTCTATTGCACCCACCAGAACTTATATGGAGCCTTGAGGGCTTCCTTTTTGTCCCGTTCAGGGACACTGGTACTGAAACGGATCATTTCATTTAAGTAGTTGTCTGCGCTGTATAATACCGATTTATTTCTCGTGCCTCTATGGATGTGGTAGAGAATAGGGATCCCGGACGTGGTTTGTATCATTCTCTTTCTATCTAGGTATATGAATGCCTCTGGGGGGATGAAACCATTTATTCTAGAACGCTCGTGATACAGATCATTTGGATAATACGCCCCGGAGATTAAATTGTTTTTGTTATCCATATCTCTCAAGACGTGACCTCTTATCAATTTTATGATAAAGTTGTCTATCCTATTGATACCTGCCAACCCATAGAGCACCGAATTTGAATAGTGTTTAGTATATTCAGAATCTGGGGTCCTATACTTGGATAAACATGCCCGAATACAATGTCTCTCGAACACCCTTATCCTTTCCATATAAAATGGGGCTATGTTGAACCAAACCGGACATGCGTATGTTAGCATTGGTCTGACTAGAGACTGGTAGCATACTATTTTGACTCGTGGGTCTAGATTCTTGCTATAGAACAATCGTCTGGTTATCTGGAAAGTCTTATAAGCATTTTCAAGTAGCTTGTCAACCTGGTTATTGAAAACAAGACATTTATCAAGCCACACTCCTAAATATCTGACCACTGTTTTTTGCTCCAACACTTGTCCAGTCTGGCTCTTAAGCACCAACCTTTTCCAGTTTTTTCTGGTGTCACGGTTTGCTCTATGAGTTGGCTGCCTGAATAGGATTACTTCGCATTTACCATAATTTATCTTCATCTTCCACTTATTGGCGTAGTTTTCGATGTTTTCGAAGTCACGTTGCAAAAGTATTTGGATAACTTTCACTTTTGGTGCTGTTCGATATGCAATTAGATCATCCGCGTACGCTATAGTATGTTGGAGGGAGTTTACAAGATCACTCGTATAAATATTGAAGAGTAGAGGGGATAACACCGCGCCCTGCTGCAACCCGTTCTTAATCTGGAAGGTTATGCTAGAAGTCAGCCTACCACTGCTTACGACAAATTTCCTCTGCATAATCATCTTATGGATCATGTAGAGTAGATGACCCCGCATTCCATATGTAATTAATTTATAAATTAGGCCTTCTAGCCAAACCGTATCGAAAGCCTTCTCGAAATCTACAAGGCAAGCTCCTGTGCATTGTCCTTTGCTTCTGTTCCATTGTATGTCTGACACTAGCTTGGAAGCCGCATGAATAGTGCTATGGCCCGCTTTGAAACCAAACTGCTTGTCCGGTATGATATTCCTCTCGTCCGTCCAGATTAGTATAGACTTTTGTAGCACCCTTTCAAACAGCTTGCTTATGTTAGGTAGCAAGCTAATGGCTCTTAAGTTTGATGGGTTGGTTCTGTCTTTACCTTTCTTTGGAATAGGATACACGACTGCTGTCTTCCAATGCTCCGGATAGTGAGCATTATTCAGAGCATTGTTAAAAAGAACCGTGTAGGAGTCCGTTATAATTTGGGGCATGTGTCGCAACACTATATTCGGAATCCCATCAATTCCGGAAGATTTTTTCGAATTTGTTCTTCGGAAGAGGAGGGCAAGTTCTCCTTTACCAACAAAAATGGGTCCTGCTGTGTCGTCCTTCACATCGTCAGCTGGGTTATCCTCGTTGAAAACGGTACGAGACCGTCTATCGGCGTTCCAAGCCCTTATTTCGTTGAGGAGACGGAAGTGGCTGAGCAACGCGCGATTTTCCAGGTCCCGATCCGGTCGCACCGGGGTGTTCATGGAGTACACGCTCTGGTAAAATGCGCCCACTACATCCACTTTCGCCTGCTCCTCCTCCACGAGGAACGTATTCGTATCCAGAGCCAGCTCACCAGGGTCTAATCCTGCCTCTCTGATATATTCCTCGCTCTGTTCCGTTCTCGGGATGCATAAACTCTCAATTTTGTTCCGGTCCCTCCTCCTGAACACTCGGTTTATGTCGGGAAACATACTCGAACTACTGGAGTTTATTGCTTTTATTTTATTGTTCCAGTACTTGTTGATTGATTTAGTGTAGTTATCCTTTATAAGTTTTTGGATAATCCTTAATTGAGATTTCAGAGAAGCAAGTCGAGAGCCCTGTGTATCTATTAGCTGTCGCTGTAAATTTCGCAAATTTGTTAGCAACCTGCTCTTGTGTTTTCGTAATGCGTCTATAGTACGGTTACGGTAGCAATCCTCATTGCCCGTCAGTTGAGTTCTAGGTATCGTCCTGTCCATTGTTTGCCGCGTAAGATCGTCAAGATCCTTGAGGTGTTGATCGATCTCTGTGTTCGTTAAGTTTCTGTTTGTCGGGATGTGTATGTTTGTCTGTGCTGTCCTGCGCATGATCCTAGCAAAACGCGACCAATCTGCTTTTGCGTAGTTGTAGTGCCCAACCTGTACGTACTCTGTCAGTTCCATGTAGTCGTTCGGGATTCGTCCAGTTAAGCATAATCCGTTGTGGTCACTGTCGTAATACACTGTTCGTAGGCAGTTCACGTCAGTTTCGTCCGTCTGAGTTAGGTCTAGTCTTCTGTCCACCAATGCAAGATCCAGGTACGACCCGCGACTTGGAAACGAAGGACTGTCCGTTGCTAGAAGCGCCACTTTGTTCTGGATACGGTTAGCAACCCACCAGTTGTTCAGCAGTGTGCCTCGGGTGTTGTTCAAGATATTGTTCCAAGCTGTGTGCTTTGCGTTTAGATCTCCGGCCAATATAAAATAATTTGAGTCTAATTCCAGGTGGAGGGTTTGGAAGAGCACAGTGAGTTCATCAATAAAAATGGGCTGTTGTAGAGCTAGAGGAACACTTGGCGCATATAACGAACCTATGTACAGCCTCTTGCCACTACGGAGAGGAATGCAGATCAAGCAGACTTCCACTACTTGGAACTTGTGGATTGCTTTGTCGTAAACAGAGGTAAATTTTATGTTGTTCCTGATGATAATCGCTACTCCTCCACCCTGCGTGGAGTTGGGGCGATCTTTTCTAATTACCACATAACCTTGGAAATCCAGTTTGTGTTTTTGGTTTAATTTTGTTTCGTTTACCAGAAGTATGTCAGGATTCTCTCGTTGCAGCAGGTCGAGGAGATTCGCTCTCCTCTCCACCCTGATTAAAGAATTTACATTCACCGCGATGATCTTGAGACTATTTTCTCCGGGAAGCACCGCGGTCATGGTTTACGGGCCGCTCGCTTCTGGGAATAGGGTGGAATAGATAACTTCTATTCTCTCTGCCTGTTCGTTTAATCTCTGATTAAGCTGGGCTATTTGATTAAATATCGCCGTAAGCATAGATTTTGTGTCTGTGTCTGGACCTGTGGGAGGGGAAGGATTGCTCTTTGGGGCTGCTTGTGAGGAACTAGGATTCTGATTCTGACCTGCTGCCATTTGGGCATAAGATACAGTTGGAGCTACATAATTTTTGAACATAGACTGTTTCTGTCGCTTGTCGTCATCTAATTTTTGCTTTCGAGCGCGGATTTTCTCGCGCAGCTCTACGTGACGAGGGCATCCCCTGAAGCTTGCGGGGTGTCCATATTTCCTGCAGAGAACACAAAACAATTTGCTTGTGTCGTCTACCCTTTCCTTACCCAAGGGGCACTGTCCTGGCTCGTGGCTTTTATCACATTTTACGCAGCGGAATGGCATTCGGCAGTTAGCTGCTGCGTGTCCGTGGCGTTGGCATCGCATGCATTGCAAGACAGTGTCCCTTTTGTTCAGTTTTTCCCATGAGACCATCTGATGGTTCAGGTGCTTAATTTCCCTGAGTTTCCCAAGACTGCTTTCGGGGGCGAGTTGCACTAGGAAAATGGGTAGTTTTCTCTTGCTTTCCCTAGAGGCACGAGTGCTGAAGCGTTTGACCGACATAAACTTAAGTTTTTCACCTTCTTTTGTTTTTAATTCTTCTAATAAATGATCCGGCTCAGTTTCCGGGTCAATTCCCTTTAAAAGGATAGTTTGGGAGCGTTCACACTTAGCTGTGTAGGTAAAATATTGTGTTTTTGCTCTTTCGAGACATTTTTTTATTTTATTATACTGCTCCATGGTTTGTACATGAAGACTGTGTCGATTTTCACTAAATCGCCTAATTAAAAACCCTGACCTTAAGGCTATCTTACATAAATCTACCGTGTCCTGTGACGATTGATAGGAGATGTTAATTGGGGGTACCTTAGTTTTAGTAATTTGTGGCTTGTGTGATGATGATGTTGTCGTCTTCTTGGTTGTTGCAGTCTTCTTGTTTGGTGTCGTCTGCCGGGTTGTAGTTGATGTTGATGTCGTCGGCTTGGTTGATGTCGATTGCCTAGTTGGTGTCTGCTTGGGGTTTGTCGTTACCGCTGTTGTTCCCTGTATTGATGGGGTCTTTGGCCTCGCTTGGTTTTTCGTCATCATCCTCGCTATCACTTCCTCCAGTTTTGCTGCATCTTCCTCGTTGTCCGTGCTCAGTTCTTTAAATGCATTATTTGTACCTTTGTACTCTGCTGGCTCGAATTCGTACGAAGAACTGTCGCTGTCCACAGGAGTACCAGTATTCGAAGTATTAATTTTATCTTTTCGCCTCTGTACTAGGCGCGGCTTTTTAAAGATTCGCCTTCTTTTGGACGTACCGCTGGAGGTGCCGTTGTCGTCACTCACTGTGGTTTTATTCAACGGGTCCATGGCAGCTGCATGGAAACCCGGTTGGCTCTGTAGAAGATTCCCTTAATTTTAGTTAAAAAAGTGAATAGCCGACAGTGGACTCGAACTCGTAGTCTTCTGCGCCTGGTATGTTTCGCTCAACCCGTTGAGCTATTTGTTCAGTTGCGAAATTATTGCCTGAATAGTTATTTTAGCTTCCTTCTACTAAATCCGAGATTATTCAAATTATTCGAATTTTAAAATGTTCGTCAAGTTTTCTCGCCTAATTAGCAGAATAATAGTACTTCCGCTTATATTATCTGCTGCACTTCTCACTTCGAGATGACTTTTCTGTTAATTACTTTATTTTAATTAATTTAAATTACGCACTTCAAATTTAACGTCTGCTCAGAGTCAGCTGAGATTTGACACTACGAGAACCGGTACTTAAAGCATGGTATGGACGTTGCCGAATGAAATTACCGTTACTCGGTATTTATAGCATTCATTTACACGTGTTTTACCCTGTTTTAGCAGAATTCCGGCATTTTTTACTGCACGCGAAATCAACAGCAGTTGTGGAATAATGCCCTGATTTACGAAAACGGTTTTCGAAGGGGGACAAATAAGCTTATGCGGTTTGTTTCGCGAGGAGTTAGCAAGCCGTTTTGTGTGTTATTTGTGAACGCTATCGAAAATAAAAGAGCAGTACTTAAATTAACATTGTCACTTAAATAGTTGACAATAAAGAGGAAAAATAACATAGAAATGCAAAAAGTTATTTGACAACGGACACGCGGTGTTCCCAAGCGGTCCCCCATCTAAGTACTAACCGCGCCCTATGCTGCTTGACTTCGGTGATCGGACGAGAACCGGTACGTAAAGCATGGTATGGACGTTGCCGAATGAAATTACCGTTACTCGGTATTTATAGCATTCATTTACACGTGTTTTACCCTGTTTTAGCAGAATTCCGGCATTTTTTACTGCACGCGAAATCAACAGCAGTTGTGGAATAATGCCCTGATTTACGAAAACGGTTTTCGAAGGGGGACAAATAAGCTTATGCGGTTTGTTTCGCGAGGAGTTAGCAAGCCGTTTTGTGTGTTATTTGTGAACCCTTTCGAAAATAAAAGAGCAGTACTTAAATTAACATTGTCACTTAAATAGTTGACAATAAAGAGGAAAAATAACATAGAAATGCAAAAAGTTATTTGACAACGACACGCGGTGTTCCCAAGCGGTCCCCCATCTAAGTACTAACCGCGCCCTATGCTGCTTGACTTCGGTGATCGGACGAGAACCGGTACGTAAAGCATGGTATGGACGTTGCCGAATGAAATTACCGTTACTCGGTATTTATAGCATTCATTTACACGTGTTTTACCCTGTTTTAGCAGAATTCCGGCATTTTTTACTGCACGCGAAATCAACAGCAGTTGTGGAATAATGCCCTGATTTACGAAAACGGTTTTCGAAGGGGGACAAATAAGCTTATGCGGTTTGTTTCGCGAGGAGTTAGCAAGCCGTTTTGTGTGTTATTTGTGAACGCTTTCGAAAATAAAAGAGCAGTACTTAAATTAACATTGTCACTTAAATAGTTGACAATAAAGAGGAAAAATAACATAGAAATGCAAAAAGTTATTTGACAACGACACGCGGTGTTCCCAAGCGGTCCGCCATCTAAGTACTAACCGCGCCCTATGCTGCTTGACTTCGGTGATCGGACGAGAACCGGTACGTAAAGCATGGTATGGACGTTGCCGAATGAAATTACCGTTACTCGGTATTTATAGCATTCATTTACACGTGTTTTACCCTGTTTTAGCAGAATTCCGGCATTTTTTACTGCACGCGAAATCAACAGCAGTTGTGGAATAATGCCCTGATTTACGAAAACGGTTTTCGAAGGGGGACAAATAAGCTTATGCGGTTTGTTTCGCGAGGAGTTAGCAAGCCGTTTTGTGTGTTATTTGTGAACGCTTTCGAAAATAAAAGAGCAGTACTTAAATTAACATTGTCACTTAAATAGTTGACAATAAAGAGGAAAAATAACATAGAAATGCAAAAAGTTATTTGACAACGACACGCGGTGTTCCCAAGCGGTCCCCCATCTAAGTACTAACCGCGCCCTATGCTGCTTGACTTCGGTGATCGGACGAGAACCGGTACGTAAAGCATGGTATGGACGTTGCCGAATGAAATTACCGTTACTCGGTATTTATAGCATTCTTTTACACGTGTTTTACCCTGTTTTAGCAGAATTCCGGCATTTTTTACTGCACGCGAAATCAACAGCAGTTGTGGAATAATGCCCTGATTTACGAAAACGGTTTTCGAAGGGGGACAAATAAGCTTATGCGGTTTGTTTCGCGAGGAGTTAGCAAGCCGTTTTGTGTGTTATTTGTGAACGCTATCGAAAATAAAAGAGCAGTACTTAAATTAACATTGTCACTTAAATAGTTGACAATAAAGAGGAAAAATAACATAGAAATGCAAAAAGTTATTTGACAACGACACGCGGTGTTCCCAAGCGGTCCCCCATCTAAGTACTAACCGCGCCCTATGCTGCTTGACTTCGGTGATCGGACGAGAACCGGTACGTAAAGCATGGTATGGACGTTGCCGAATGAAATTACCGTTACTCGGTATTTATAGCATTCATTTACACGTGTTTTACCCTGTTTTAGCAGAATTCCGGCATTTTTTACTGCACGCGAAATCAACAGCAGTTGTGGAATAATGCCCTGATTTACGAAAACGGTTTTCGAAGGGGGACAAATAAGCTTATGCGGTTTGTTTCGCGAGGAGTTAGCAAGCCGTTTTGTGTGTTATTTGTGAACGCTTTCGAAAATAAAAGAGCAGTACTTAAATTAACATTGTCACTTAAATAGTTGACAATAAAGAGGAAAAATAACATAGAAATGCAAAAAGTTATTTGACAACGACACGCGGTGTTCCCAAGCGGTCCCCCATCTAAGTACTAACCGCGCCCTATGCTGCTTGACTTCGGTGATCGGACGAGAACCGGTACGTAAAGCATGGTATGGACGTTGCCGAATGAAATTACCGTTACTCGGTATTTATAGCATTCTTTTACACGTGTTTTACCCTGTTTTAGCAGAATTCCGGCATTTTTTACTGCACGCGAAATCAACAGCAGTTGTGGAATAATGCCCTGATTTACGAAAACGGTTTTCGAAGGGGGACAAATAAGCTTATGCGGTTTGTTTCGCGAGGAGTTAGCAAGCCGTTTTGTGTGTTATTTGTGAACGCTATCGAAAATAAAAGAGCAGTACTTAAATTAACATTGTCACTTAAATAGTTGACAATAAAGAGGAAAAATAACATAGAAATGCAAAAAGTTATTTGACAACGACACGCGGTGTTCCCAAGCGGTCCCCCATCTAAGTACTAACCGCGCCCTATGCTGCTTGACTTCGGTGATCGGACGAGAACCGGTACGTAAAGCATGGTATGGACGTTGCCGAATGAAATTACCGTTACTCGGTATTTATAGCATTCATTTACACGTGTTTTACCCTGTTTTAGCAGAATTCCGGCATTTTTTACTGCACGCGAAATCAACAGCAGTTGTGGAATAATGCCCTGATTTACGAAAACGGTTTTCGAAGGGGGACAAATAAGCTTATGCGGTTTGTTTCGCGAGGAGTTAGCAAGCCGTTTTGTGTGTTATTTGTGAACGCTATCGAAAATAAAAGAGCAGTACTTAAATTAACATTGTCACTTAAATAGTTGACAATAAAGAGGAAAAATAACATAGAAATGCAAAAAGTTATTTGACAACGACACGCGGTGTTCCCAAGCGGTCCCCCATCTAAGTACTAACCGCGCCCTATGCTGCTTGACTTCGGTGATCGGACGAGAACCGGTACTTTTTTTTTATTTTTATTTTAATAGTTGTTTATTTATACTCCAATTTATACATTTTCTAACATAGTTTGATCTTTACTAATAATAAACACTTAGTTCTACTTTTTAATTTTACTTAATAGTTTACTGAGCAATTGCTTGCTTCTCTAAACCGACTTAGTTATTTTAATCTTATCTTTAATTTTTACATTATCATTTTGTTTTTATCATTTACATAGTTTCCTTCAAAGTCTCATATTTTTTTACTTTAGTTCTTATATGTGAGAAAGGAGTGTAAAACTCACACGTTTACTTTTTTACATTTGAACACTTAACCTAATAACAAAACCTAATCCTAATTTAAATCAAAAATAACTATTTACAAAAACGAAATAATTTATTTTATCATAAGATAAAATTAACCTAACTAATTTTATGACTGACGTCTTAGTTTCTTATTTATTAATTTAACCACCAGTATCTACATCTGGTCCTTATAGTTGTTTTTTTGTCTCTTTCTGTAATAGTCCTGTCGTATCTCCAATTTTGTGAAATTGTATTGTCGTCTGTGTTTAATGGTATCGTAATTTTTTTGTTTTGCGCTCTTCTGTACCAGTGGTATATTATCGGTATTCCATTGATATCTTGTATTCTACCTGTTTTGTCTAGGTGGAGAAACGCTTCTGGTGGTGCATACTTTGTTGTAAAACTGTTTTCTATATATGTTTCTTGAATTATTGTTGGTTCTTGGATCAAATTATTGCTAAAGTTTTGAGATGCTCTTAAGTAATGATTTCTAATTGTTTTAATTATAAAGTTGTCAATTCTAATGATTTTTGCTTTATTGTATAATATTTTATTTGAAATGTGTTTTAAAACGTACGTGTTTGTGCATGTCCTTAAACAATGTCTTTCAAAAATTCTTATTCTTTCCATGTAGCTGGGGCTTATGTTCCACCAAATAACGCATCCGTATGTCAAAATAGGTCTAATTAGAGATTGGTATGCAATAATCTTCACTCTCTGATTTAAGTGTTTTGAAAAGAATAATCTATTAATTTTTTTGAATGCATTTCTTGCTTTTTCTATTTGGGAGTTTACGTGTGTTGTGTTGTTTAATGTTTGGTTTAACGTTATCCCCAGGTATTGCACTTGTTTTTTTTGTTTAACTAGTGTATTATTGTATTTGTTGGTTATTTTAAATTCCCTTAAATGTTTTCTGTTCTTTTTACTGATTAATGCTATTGTTTCCCTGAATATAATTGTTTCACACTTCTCAGTATTTATCTTAATTTTCCAATTGTTGCAATAGTCGGTGATGTAGTTGAAATCTTCTTGTAATTTTTTGTTTATATTTTGGATCGTTTTGTCTGTTCTGTAGATGATTGTGTCGTCAGCAAATGAAATTATGTTTAAGTTCATGTTTTCATTATTGTAACGGTAGTTGTTGGTGATATCACTTGTGAAGATATTGTATAATAGTGGGGCATTAATTGTTCCTTGTTGTAGCCCGTTTTTAACTATATATGTTCTCTCTGGCATATTGTTTCCGTACTTTATTTGAAATTTTCTGTTTGTTATCATACTATGTATCATGCGAACTGTGTATTGTTTAAAGTTATATTTTATAAGTTTGTGTATCAATCCTTCAGTCCATACACCGTCAAAAGCCTTTTCGAAGTCAATCAAGCAGGCGCCGGTATATTCGTTTTTGTTTAAACCCCAGTTTATGTCAGATACTAGTTTATTAATTGCGTGTATCGTGGAGTGTTCTTTTCTGAAGCCGAATTGCGTGTCTGGAATTATCTCTAATTTTGTCCATTCTTTTTGTATTCTATTGTTTATTATGCATTCAAACACTTTGCTTACGTTTGTTAATAAGTTGATGGCTCTATAATGGTTAGGGTTTGAGGGGTCTTTACCTTTTTTGGCGATTGGTATTACTACTGCGGTTTTCCATATATCTGGGAAGTATTGGATGTTGAGCATATTGTTAAATATTGTGACATATTGTTGTATTAGTATATCGGGTATTTTCTTTAGTATGAAATTCGGTACTTCATCATTTCCTGCTGATTTTTTATTGTTGAGTCCTTTGAGTATGTCATATACTTCGTCGAATGTTGTGAAAAACTCTTTATTATTTGATGTTGTTCTATCAGTGGTTGTGAAGTCGCACAGTTTCTGTGTGTCGTTTTGTTTGTCCGAGTGCAATTGGTTTTCAAACTGAGTTATGTATTCTTTTACTATATTTTCAGTGATGTGTGCTTCTCTATTCCTAATTGTGATGTTTTTCTCATAATTGTTTTCAAATATTTTTGCAATTGCTTTTAATTTGTCGTTTTCGTCTTCTATTGTGATGTTATTGTTTGTGTCTATATGTGTGTTGCTAATATCAATTTGTGCTTCGTTTATTAATGTTCTGTCTCTATTTTGCAATTTTAGTGATGGAATTATAAATTTTTCATATTTGTTGTTTCTGAATATTTTGTTTATGTTGTCATACATATCTCTCTTGTTTGTTGTTATTTGATTTATTTTGGTGTTCCAATAATTGTTGATCGATATTTTGAATTGTTCCTTTATAAGTTGTTTAGTATTTTTTAATTGGGCTTTTAATTCTATTAATTGTATGTTATTATGATTATTTAGTTGTCTATATATATTTTTGATTTTTGTTAATAATTTGCTCTTGTGTTTTTGTAATTTTAATATGATGAAGTTCTGGTAGCATTCCATAGAGTTTTTTTGTTTGTACCTCGGTACTGAAATGTTTATAGCATTAGTGATAATGTTATTGTATTTCGTTAGAATTTCGTCTATTTGTTCCTCTTTTAAGTTTATGTTTTCGTTAATGATTAGTTCGTCAGCATTTTGTTGCATTGTGCTTTTGATATAGTCCCTAAATTTTTTGAAATCTGCTTTTTTATAATTAAGTTTTTGTGTCTGGTTTTCTTCTAGTATTTCAATATCCGATTGTGTACTGATTTTAAATGTTACCGCGTAATGGTCACTATCAAAAGCTATTGTTTTTAATGAGTTTTTGTTTGTGATATCATTACTAGTTTTATTGTCTATTTTAATTCTATTATCTATGATGGCTACATCCAAGTATGAGTTTCCTCTTGGGAAGGAGGCTGATTCGGTGGCTACTAATGATGCCCTATATAATATTTCTGCGTTCTGTAGCCATGTGTGCAGTTGATTTCCTCTTGTGTTGTATGCTGTATTTCCCCAGCTTCCATGTTTGGCATTCAGATCGCCTGCTAGTATATAATGGTTGTTTTTATCCTGTAGTTTTAATAATACAAATAGTTTTTCCATTTCCTCGATGAATTTTGTATTGATATTTGTTTTGGTACTATATGCAGAAATAATATATAGTTTTTTGTTTGTGTTGTTTTGCTTTATTTTGATTTCTATTATGCTGGTCTCTAATACTTCAAAGTTGACTATTTCATTTATTAAAATTTGCTTGTAACTATATGGTTTTTTGATTAGTATTGCTGTTCCTCCTCCTTGTATGGAATTTTTTCTGTCCTGTCGTATAATATTATAGTTAATAAAAGTAATTTTGTGTCTTGGGTTGAGTTTGGTCTCACACAGTAGCATTATGTCTGGTTGGTGTCGTTTTAGAAATTGTAGTAGATTAGATCTCTTATTGTTTGAAATAATGGAATTGGTGTTAACCGAAATGATATGTAAATAATTTTTCTTTATGGTTCTGTCCATTTTTGGTTGTGATTCTATTTGTGATGTCTCCTGTAGTTTTCTTTTCTTTGTTTATATCTGGTCCAGTATTTCATATAAAGCATCAATTCTTTGTATTTGTTTATCTAATGTTGATTTGTATTCTATTATTGATTTATGCATGTTAATTAACATCGTTTTAATTTCGTTTAGTTCTGTTGTGTTCTGCTGCTGTAAGTCATTTTTAACAACATTTGCGAATGACATGTTTTTGTTTATGTATGTATTGTGCCTAACTGCTTTTGTGATTTCTTGTATTTTTTTGGGGTTTTCCTGTGTTTTTTTGTTGTTTTCCTTTCTAATATTCATTTTGTTTTTTAGTTCTATATATCTTGGGCATCCTCTGTAGGAAGCAGGGTGTCCATTTGATTTGCACAGTACGCAGTGTAATATATTGCGATTGCTTGTTTCGTCTTTTTTTATAGTGCACATACCCGGCTCATGTGCTAACGCGCACTTAACGCACCTGTACGGCAATTCGCAATTAGTTGCCGTGTGTCCTAAACGTTGGCATCTTTTGCACTGGATCACTTCGAGTTTTTTTATTTTTTCCCATCTTACCACTTGATGGTTCAAGTATTTAATTTTATGGATGTTATTAATTTTGCTGTCTGCTGATGTTTGCACTAAAAACATTGGTAGTTTCTGCTGTCTCTGTGCGTATTTTTTTGTTTGGAAATTTTTTACTGTTAAAAATGTTATTTCATGGTCTTTAATTGTTTGTAATTGTTCAAGTATGTCTGTCGGGTCAGTATTGGGGTCTATTCCTTTTAATAATAACGTTTTTGGTTTTTCAGCCTTAGGCACATACGTAAAGAATTGTGTTTTTGCCTTTTGTAACGTTAGTTTTACTTTTTTATATAAGTCTATATTAGTTACATATAAAATATGCTTAATATTATTTATGTTCTTAATCTTAAAGTCATTAGTTTTTATAATTTTTTTCATTAAATCTATGGTTTCGTTAATGTTTTGATTATAAATTACAAAAGGGGGTAATCCATATTTATCTTTTCTATTTGTTACCTTTGTTGTTGTCCCTTTTTCGTTCGTTGTCATATTCACGTCCGATGTCGCCATTGCTGTCCTTGTAATTAAGTCCACAGCTGTCAAAATTTTTCCATTCGCGTCTGCTTTGTTGTTCCCTCGTCTTTCCGTGTTGGCTCCACTAATGCGTCTTAGTAATTCCATTTCCTCTTCTGCGTTTTCATTTTCAGAGTTTTCTTCATTCTCTGACAGTCAGAAAAACCTATTCTCTTTGTCGATTATTTTGTCTTTTTGTGTTGTCTTTCTCGGAAGTTTGTCATTTAAATATCCATCACACTCATTATTGCTTCCACTCAAACCCTTTCGTTTCTTACCACTTTTCATCTTCAAATAAACTTTTCACTTTTTTTTTTACGAACAGTAAATAATTAAACAAGAAGTAACTTTTTCGCAATTTCTTCTGTCAAACACCGTGATACGTCTGCTCGACTTCGCTGCTCAGATGAGAATGACGAGAACCGGTACGTAAAGCATGGTATGGACGTTGCCGAATGAAATTACCGTTACTCGGTATTTATAGCATTCTTTTACACGTGTTTTACCCTGTTTTAGCAGAATTCCGGCATTTTTTACTGCACGCGAAATCAACAGCAGTTGTGGAATAATGCCCTGATTTACGAAAACGGTTTTCGAAGGGGGACAAATAAGCTTATGCGGTTTGTTTCGCGAGGAGTTAGCAAGCCGTTTTGTGTGTTATTTGTGAACGCTATCGAAAATAAAAGAGCAGTACTTAAATTAACATTGTCACTTAAATAGTTGACAATAAAGAGGAAAAATAACATAGAAATGCAAAAAGTTATTTGACAACGACACGCGGTGTTCCCAAGCGGTCCCCCATCTAAGTACTAACCGCGCCCTATGCTGCTTGACTTCGGTGATCGGACGAGAACCGGTACGTAAAGCATGGTATGGACGTTGCCGAATGAAATTACCGTTACTCGGTATTTATAGCATTCTTTTACACGTGTTTTACCCTGTTTTAGCAGAATTCCGGCATTTTTTACTGCACGCGAAATCAACAGCAGTTGTGGAATAATGCCCTGATTTACGAAAACGGTTTTCGAAGGGGGACAAATAAGCTTATGCGGTTTGTTTCGCGAGGAGTTAGCAAGCCGTTTTGTGTGTTATTTGTGAACGCTATCGAAAATAAAAGAGCAGTACTTAAATTAACATTGTCACTTAAATAGTTGACAATAAAGAGGAAAAATAACATAGAAATGCAAAAAGTTATTTGACAACGACACGCGGTGTTCCCAAGCGGTCCCCCATCTAAGTACTAACCGCGCCCTATGCTGCTTGACTTCGGTGATCGGACGAGAACCGGTACGTAAAGCATGGTATGGACGTTGCCGAATGAAATTACCGTTACTCGGTATTTATAGCATTCTTTTACACGTGTTTTACCCTGTTTTAGCAGAATTCCGGCATTTTTTACTGCACGCGAAATCAACAGCAGTTGTGGAATAATGCCCTGATTTACGAAAACGGTTTTCGAAGGGGGACAAATAAGCTTATGCGGTTTGTTTCGCGAGGAGTTAGCAAGCCGTTTTGTGTGTTATTTGTGAACGCTTTCGAAAATAAAAGAGCAGTACTTAAATTAACATTGTCACTTAAATAGTTGACAATAAAGAGGAAAAATAACATAGAAATGCAAAAAGTTATTTGACAACGACACGCGGTGTTCCCAAGCGGTCCCCCATCTAAGTACTAACCGCGCCCTATGCTGCTTGACTTCGGTGATCGGACGAGAACCGGTACGTAAAGCATGGTATGGACGTTGCCGAATGAAATTACCGTTACTCGGTATTTATAGCATTCTTTTACACGTGTTTTACCCTGTTTTAGCAGAATTCCGGCATTTTTTACTGCACGCGAAATCAACAGCAGTTGTGGAATAATGCCCTGATTTACGAAAACGGTTTTCGAAGGGGGACAAATAAGCTTATGCGGTTTGTTTCGCGAGGAGTTAGCAAGCCGTTTTGTGTGTTATTTGTGAACGCTATCGAAAATAAAAGAGCAGTACTTAAATTAACATTGTCACTTAAATAGTTGACAATAAAGAGGAAAAATAACATAGAAATGCAAAAAGTTATTTGACAACGACACGCGGTGTTCCCAAGCGGTCCCCCATCTAAGTACTAACCGCGCCCTATGCTGCTTGACTTCGGTGATCGGACGAGAACCGGTACGTAAAGCATGGTATGGACGTTGCCGAATGAAATTACCGTTACTCGGCATTTATAGCATTCTTTTACACGTGTTTTACCCTGTTTTAGCAGAATTCCGGCATTTTTTACTGCACGCGAAATCAACAGCAGTTGTGGAATAATGCCCTGATTTACGAAAACGGTTTTCGAAGGGGGACAAATAAGCTTATGCGGTTTGTTTCGCGAGGAGTTAGCAAGCCGTTTTGTGTGTTATTTGTGAACGCTATCGAAAATAAAAGAGCAGTACTTAAATTAACATTGTCACTTAAATAGTTGACAATAAAGAGGAAAAATAACATAGAAATGCAAAAAGTTATTTGACAACGACACGCGGTGTTCCCAAGCGGTCCCCCATCTAAGTACTAACCGCGCCCTATGCTGCTTGATTTCGGTGATCGGACGAGAACCGGTACGTAAAGCATGGTATGGACGTTGCCGAATGAAATTACCGTTACTCGGTATTTATAGCATTCATTTACACGTGTTTTACCCTGTTTTAGCAGAATTCCGGCATTTTTTACTGCACGCGAAATCAACAGCAGTTGTGGAATAATGCCCTGATTTACGAAAACGGTTTTCGAAGGGGGACAAATAAGCTTATGCGGTTTGTTTCGCGAGGAGTTAGCAAGCCGTTTTGTGTGTTATTTGTGAACGCTATCGAAAATAAAAGAGCAGTACTTAAATTAACATTGTCACTTAAATAGTTGACAATAAAGAGGAAAAATAACATAGAAATGCAAAAAGTTATTTGACAACGACACGCGGTGTTCCCAAGCGGTCCCCCATCTAAGTACTAACCGCGCCCTATGCTGCTTGACTTCGGTGATCGGACGAGAACCGGTACGTAAAGCATGGTATGGACGTTGCCGAATGAAATTACCGTTACTCGGTAATTATAGCATTCATTTACACGTGTTTTACCCTGTTTTAGCAGAATTCCGGCATTTTTTACTGCACGCGAAATCAACAGCAGTTGTGGAATAATGCCCTGATTTACGAAAACGGTTTTCGAAGGGGGACAAATAAGCTTATGCGGTTTGTTTCGCGAGGAGTTAGCAAGCCGTTTTGTGTGTTATTTGTGAACGCTATCGAAAATAAAAGAGCAGTACTTAAATTAACATTGTCACTTAAATAGTTGACAATAAAGAGGAAAAATAACATAGAAATGCAAAAAGTTATTTGACAACGACACGCGGTGTTCCCAAGCGGTCCCCCATCTAAGTACTAACCGCGCCCTATGCTGCTTGACTTCGGTGATCGGACGAGAACCGGTACGTAAAGCATGGTATGGACGTTGCCGGAAGTAATTACCGTTACTCTGTATTTATAGCATTCATTTACACGTGTTTTATCCTGTTTAAGCAGAATTCCGGCATTTCTTACTGCACGCGAAATCAACAGCAGTTGTGGAATAATGCCCTGATTTACGAAAACGGTTTTCGAAGGGGGACAAATAAGCTTATGCGGTTTGTTTCGCGAGGAGTTAGCAAGCCGTTTTGTGTGTTATTTGTGAACGCTATCGAAAATAAAAGAGCAGTACTTAAATTAACATTGTCACTTAAATAGTTGACAATAAAGAGGAAAAATAACATAGAAATGCAAAAAGTTATTTGACAACGACACGCGGTGTTCCCAAGCGGTCCCCCATCTAAGTACTAACCGCGCCCTATGCTGCTTGACTTCGGTGATCGGACGAGAACCGGTACGTAAAGCATGGTATGGACGTTGCCGAATGAAATTACCGTTACTCGGTATTTATAGCATTCATTTACACGTGTTTTACCCTGTTTTAGCAGAATTCCGGCATTTTTTACTGCACGCGAAATCAACAGCAGTTGTGGAATAATGCCCTGATTTACGAAAACGGTTTTCGAAGGGGGACAAATAAGCTTATGCGGTTTGTTTCGCGAGGAGTTAGCAAGCCGTTTTGTGTGTTATTTGTGAACGCTATCGAAAATAAAAGAGCAGTACTTAAATTAACATTGTCACTTAAATAGTTGACAATAAAGAGGAAAAATAACATAGAAATGCAAAAAGTTATTTGACAACGACACGCGGTGTTCCCAAGCGGTCCCCCATCTAAGTACTAACCGCGCCCTATGCTGCTTGACTTCGGTGATCGGACGAGAACCGGTACTTTTTTTTTTTTTTTTTTATTTTAAAATAGCATTTATTTTAGCAAATACAATAATAATATATCTTACAGACAAAATGCTTAATTCTGTATTTTTAAATTTCTTAACTAACCTATAAATCCAATGCAGATATTCATAGCTAAACTGTTTCCATAATTAAAGTTTTTCAACATCCATAAATCATATATAATCCAAATTACCTTTTTGATGTACTGAAATTTATGTTTACAAGAAAATGGCATACAAAAAACTTGATTATACTGATTTTTTTTTTTTTTTTTTTTTTTCTTAATATATATAACCTACGCTACCCTAATTCTATAGATCCTACCTACACACTATGAGCCAGAAGAGGAGCATTCCATCCCTTCAAGGGTAGGTTATTAATGAATGCTCGTCCTCTAGATCCCGCTAACGTGATTCGAAGCAGGGGTCCATGGGTCCCAACGAGGTAAGATTATCAGGCCCCCACTCCCAACCCCGTCAGCCCCTACCTACTTATCCCTTTACTAACTACGTCAGCACTACAATAACTTTACTTTACACTGGGTGCATCGAAACCATGGAGAGTTTTTATAATGCTATCTGTTTTTTTTTTTTTTTTTTTTTTTTGTTTTTTGCAAAAAATTATTCCTCTATTGCACCCACCAGAACTTATATGGAGCCTTGAGGGCTTCCTTTTTGTCCCGTTCAGGGACACTGGTACTGAAACGGATCATTTCATTTAAGTAGTTGTCTGCGCTGTATAATACCGATTTATTTCTCGTGCCTCTGTGGATGTGGTAGAGAATAGGGATCCCGGACGTGGTTTGTATCATTCTCTTTCTATCTAGGTATATAAATGCCTCTGGGGGGATGAAACCATTTATTCTAGAACGCTCGTGATACAGATCATTTGGATAATACGCCCCGGAGATTAAATTGTTTTTGTTATCCATATCTCTCAAGACGTGACCTCTTATCAATTTTATGATAAAGTTGTCTATCCTATTGATACCTGCCAACCCATAGAGCACCGCATTTGAATAGTGTTTAGTATATTCAGAATCTGGGGTCCTATACTTGGATAAACATGCCCGAATACAATGTCTCTCGAACACCCTTATCCTTTCCATATAAAATGGGGCTATGTTGAACCAAACCGGACATGCGTATGTTAGCATTGGTCTGACTAGAGACTGGTAGCATACTATTTTGACTCGTGGGTCTAGATTCTTGCTATAGAACAATCGTCTGGTTATCTGGAAAGTCTTATAAGCATTTTCAAGTAGCTTGTCAACCTGGTTATTGAAAACAAGACATTTATCAAGCCACACTCCTAAATATCTGACCACTGTTTTTTGCTCCAACACTTGTCCAGTCTGGCTCTTAAGCACCAACCTTTTCCAGTTTTTTCTGGTGTCACGGTTTGCTCTATGAGTTGGCTGCCTGAATAGGATTACTTCGCATTTACCATAATTTATCTTCATCTTCCACTTATTGGCGTAGTTTT
This sequence comes from Leptogaster cylindrica, assembly GCA_963082835.1. Lineage (NCBI taxonomy): Eukaryota > Metazoa > Arthropoda > Insecta > Diptera > Asilidae > Leptogaster > Leptogaster cylindrica. The sequence goes on from OY720106.1 coordinate 6,353,351, forward strand.
CGATGTTTTCGAAGTCACGTTGCAAAAGTATTTGGATAACTTTCACTTTTGGTGCTGTTCGATATGCAATTAGATCATCCGCGTACGCTATAGTATGTTGGAGGGAGTTTACAAGATCACTCGTATAAATATTGAAGAGTAGAGGGGATAACACCGCGCCCTGCTGCAACCCGTTCTTAATCTGGAAGGTTATGCTAGAAGTCAGCCTACCACTGCTTACGACAAATTTCCTCTGCATAATCATCTTATGGATCATGTAGAGTAGATGACCCCGCATTCCATATGTAATTAATTTATAAATTAGGCCTTCTAGCCAAACCGTATCGAAAGCCTTCTCGAAATCTACAAGGCAAGCTCCTGTGCATTGTCCTTTGCTTCTGTTCCATTGTATGTCTGACACTAGCTTGGAAGCCGCATGAATAGTGCTATGGCCCGCTTTGAAACCAAACTGCTTGTCCGGTATGATATTCCTCTCGTCCGTCCAGATTAGTATAGACTTTTGTAGCACCCTTTCAAACAGCTTGCTTATGTTAGGTAGCAAGCTAATGGCTCTTAAGTTTGATGGGTTGGTTCTGTCTTTACCTTTCTTTGGAATAGGATACACGACTGCTGTCTTCCAATGCTCCGGATAGTGAGCATTATTCAGAGCATTGTTAAAAAGAACCGTGTAGGAGTCCGTTATAATTTGGGGCATGTGTCGCAACACTATATTCGGAATCCCATCAATTCCGGAAGATTTTTTCGAATTTGTTCTTCGGAAGAGGAGGGCAAGCTCTCCTTTACCAACAAAAATGGGTCCTGCTGTGTCGTCCTTCACATCGTCAGCTGGGTTATCCTCGTTGAAAACGGTACGAGACCGTCTATCGGCGTTCCAAGCCCTTATTTCGTTGAGGAGACGGAAGTGGCTGAGCAACGCGCGATTTTCCAGGTCCCGATCCGGTCGCACCGGGGTGTTCATGGAGTACACGCTCTGGTAAAATGCGCCCATTACATCCACCTTCGCCTGCTCCTCCTCCACGAGGAACGTATTCGTATCCAGAGCCAGCTCACCAGGGTCTAATCCTGCCTCTCTGATATATTCCTCGCTCTGTTCCGTTCTCGGGATGCATAAACTCTCAATTTTGTTCCGGTCCCTCCTCCTGAACACTCGGTTTATGTCGGGAAACATACTCGAACTACTGGAGTTTATTGCTTTTATTTTATTGTTCCAGTACTTGTTGATTGATTTAGTGTAGTTATCCTTTATAAGTTTTTGGATAATCCTTAATTGAGATTTCAGAGAAGCAAGTCGAGAGCCCTGTGTATCTATTAGCTGTCGCTGTAAATTTCGCAAATTTGTTAGCAACCTGCTCTTGTGTTTTCGTAATGCGTCTATAGTACGGTTACGGTAGCAATCCTCATTGCCCGTCAGTTGAGTTCTAGGTATCGTCCTGTCCATTGTTTGCCGCGTAAGATCGTCAAGATCCTTGAGGTGTTGATCGATCTCTGTGTTCGTTATGTTTCTGTTTGTCGGGATGTGTATGTTTGTCTGTGCTGTCCTGCGCATGATCCTAGCAAAACGCGACCAATCTGCTTTTGCGTAGTTGTAGTGCCCAACCTGTACGTACTCTGTCAGTTCCATGTAGTCGTTCGGGATTCGTCCAGTTAAGCATAATCCGTTGTGGTCACTGTCGTAATACACTGTTCGTAGGCAGTTCACGTCAGTTTCGTCCGTCTGAGTTAGGTCTAGTCTTCTGTCCACCAGTGCAAGATCCAGGTACGACCCGCGGCTTGGAAACGAAGGACTGTCCGTTGCTAGAAGCGCCACTTTGTTCTGGATACGGTTAGCAACCCACCAGTTGTTCAGCAGTGTGCCTCGAGTGTTGTTCAAGATATTGTTCCAAGCGGTGTGCTTTGCGTTTAGATCTCCGGCCAATATAAAATAATTTAAGTCTAATTCCAGGTGGAGGGTTTGGAAGAGCACAGTGAGTTCATCAATAAAAATGGGCTGTTGTAGAGCAAGAGGAACACTTGGCGCATATAACGAACCTATGTACAGCCTCTTGCCACTACGGAGAGGAATGCAGATCAAGCAGACTTCCACTACTTGGAACTTGTGGATTGCTTTGTCGTAAACAGAGGTAAATTTTATGCTGTTCCTGATTATAATCGCTACTCCTCCACCCTGCGTGGAGTTGGGGCGATCTTTTCTAATTACCACATAACCTTGGAAATCCAGTTTGTGTTTTTGGTTTAATTTTGTTTCGTTTACCAGAAGTATGTCAGGATTCTCTCGTTGCAGCAGGTCGAGGAGATTCGCTCTCCTCTCCACCCTGATTAAAGAATTTACATTCACCGCGATGATCTTGAGACTATTTTCTCCGGGAAGCACCGCGGTCATGGTTTACGGGCCGCTCGCTTCTGGGAATAGGGTGGAATAGATAACTTCTATTCTCTCTGCCTGTTCGTTTAATCTCTGATTAAGCTGGGCTATTTGATTAAATATCGCCGTAAGCATAGATTTTGTGTCTGTGTCTGGACCTGTGGGAGGGGAAGGATTGCTCTTTGGGGCTGCTTGTGAGGAACTAGGATTCTGATTCTGACCTGCTGCCATTTGGGCATAAGATACAGTTGGAGCTACATAATTTTTGAACATAGACTGTTTCTGTCGCTTGTCGTCATCTAATTTTTGCTTTCGAGCGCGGATTTTCTCGCGCAGCTCTACGTGACGAGGGCATCCCCTGAAGCTTGCGGGGTGTCCATATTTCCTGCAGAGAACACAAAACAATTTGCTTGTGTCGTCTACCCTTTCCTTACCCAAGGGGCACTGTCCTGGCTCGTGGCTTTTATCACATTTTACGCAGCGGAATGGCATTCGGCAGTTAGCTGCTGCGTGTCCGTGGCGTTGGCATCGCATGCATTGCAAGACAGTGTCCCTTTTGTTCAGTTTTTCCCATGAGACCATCTGATGGTTCAGGTGCTTAATTTCCCTGAGTTTCCCAAGACTGCTTTCGGGGGCTAGTTGCACTAGGAACATGGGTAGTTTTCTCTTGCTTTCCCTAGAGGCACGAGTGCTGAAGCGTTTGACCGACATAAACTTAAGTTTTTCACCTTCTTTTGTTTTTAATTCTTCTAATAAATGATCCGGCTCAGTTTCCGGGTCAATTCCCTTTAAAAGGATAGTTTGGGAGCGTTCAAACTTAGCTGTGTAGGTAAAATATTGTGTTTTTGCTCTTTCGAGACATTTTTTTATTTTATTATACTGCTCCATGGTTTGTACATGAAGACTGTGTCGATTTTCACTAAATCGCCTAATTAAAAACCCTGACCTTAAGGCTATCTTACATAAATCTACCGTGTCCTGTGACGATTGATAGGAGATGTTAATTGGGGGTACCTTAGTTTTAGTAATTTGTGGCTTGTGTGATGATGATGTTGTCGTCTTCTTGGTTGTTGCAGTCTTCTTGTTTGGTGTCGTCTGCCGGGTTGTAGTTGATGTTGATGTCGTCGGCTTGGTTGATGTCGATTGCCTAGTTGGTGTCTGCTTGGGGTTTGTCGTTACCGCTGTTGTTCCCTGTATTGATGGGGTCTTTGGCCTCGCTTGGTTTTTCGTCATCATCCTCGCTATCACTTCCTCCAGTTTTGCTGCATCTTCCTCGTTGTCCGTGCTCAGTTCTTTAAATGCATTATTTGTACCTTTGTACTCTGCTGGCTCGAATTCGTACGAAGAACTGTCGCTGTCCACGGGAGTACCAGTATTCGAAGTATTAATTTTATCTTTTCGCCTCTGTACTAGGCGCGGCTTTTTAAAGATTCGCCTTCTTTTGGACGTACCGCTGGAGGTGCCGTTGTCGTCACTCACTGTGGTTTTATTCAACGGGTCCATGGCAGCTGCATGGAAACCCGGTTGGCTCTGTAGAAGATTCCCTTAATTTTAGTTAAAAAAGTGAATAGCCGACAGTGGACTCGAACTCGTAGTCTTCTGCGCCTGGTATGTTTCGCTCAACCCGTTGAGCTATTTGTTCAGTTGCGAAATTATTGCCTGAATAGTTATTTTAGCTTCCTTCTACTAAATCCGAGATTATTCAAATTATTCGAATTTTAAAATGTTCGTCAAGTTTTCTCGCCTAATTAGCAGAATAATAGTACTTCCGCTTATATTATCTGCTGCACTTCTCACTTCGCGATGACTTTTCTGTTAATTACTTTATTTTAATTAATTTAAATTACGCACTTCAAATTTAACGTCTGCTCAGAGTCAGCTGAGATTTGACACTCCACGAGAACCGGTACGTAAAGCATGGTATGGACGTTGCCGAATGAAATTACCGTTACTCGGTATTTATAGCATTCATTTACACGTGTTTTACCCTGTTTTAGCAGAATTCCGGCATTTTTTACTGCACGCGAAATCAACAGCAGTTGTGGAATAATGCCCTGATTTACGAAAACGGTTTTCGAAGGGGGACAAATAAGCTTATGCGGTTTGTTTCGCGAGGAGTTAGCAAGCCGTTTTGTGTGTTATTTGTGAACGCTATCGAAAATAAAAGAGCAGTACTTAAATTAACATTGTCACTTAAATAGTTGACAATAAAGAGGAAAAATAACATAGAAATGCAAAAAGTTATTTGACAACGACACGCGGTGTTCCCAAGCGGTCCCCCATCTAAGTACTAACCGCGCCCTATGCTGCTTGACTTCGGTGATCGGACGAGAACCGGTACGTAAAGCATGGTATTGTAACAGAACACGCAGCACGGGTTAGCTACAGGCAAAAGAAAATAAAAACGTAACAAGTTGCAAGTTGCAATATTTGAATGGGTGACTAAAATAACTGCAAGTCACGGCATCACAATGATTAAAAAAATGTAAACATTGTGACACCTCAATAATTACATGCGGTGCCCAGGTGATGACACCACTTGGGGCAATGCCCGAAGTAATGCAAAAAACAAATTATGCTAGGGCAAGCATTTTGCGCCCAAAGCAATTACATGACGAATCAAGTGCAACATAAGCAACCTGTTTCTAGCCCATGTGCAAGTTGCTGACCAGAACCCAAAATGTTAAATTGCTGAATTGCTTTCCGATACGGAATTCCCAATTGGGTAAGCTGTACATAATAATTTCTTATGTACAAACTAATAATGTATTGATAGGCAATAACGACTATAAAAGTCGAATCAAATTTTAATAAACAGAACAGTTGAAATCAAGACTTTTGACTAGGAGCAATTGCTGTTTAGCATACTCCGCCTCTGTTCCCAATTAGCTCAGAGTAGGGCTAGCAATAGCCACTCTAACCCGGAGTCGAGCCTTGTGGCTACTCTCAGGCAACGTCCCCAACTTCATCTTTAAGGGCCCACCTTGAGCAACTCAAGTGGGTGCATTCTTCAAAAATTAACTATCGGAATACTACATGGCGACCGTGACATTGTAGATAGGTTTCTACAGAGCGACACCATCCTGTTACTAGGCGATGAAAGACGAATTTGACAGACGGTTCGAGAGGATCGCCGGCATTATAGAAGCAGCGGAAGCCATAAGGCGGATACCTGAACGGAATTTGGAAGGTATCACTCTATATCCAGCAGGGCAGCCACTACCAGCCCAGCCAATAGTGGTTACAACGAGCGCAGATCCACCGGCCAACGCAGGGCCAAAGAAAATAACCATTGAACAGTACAAGAGGTTAATCGAGGCGAGGAAAAAACAAAAGCAGGAACCAAAGCCATCAAGAGGGGGAAAACGCATCAGGGCTAAGCAGGAAGTCATCAAGTTCAAGAAGCTATTAGAACTGGTACAAACCGAGGAGGAAATCCAAAAATACAGCGAGCTGCTCAGGAGAGCAAAGAAGGAGCTCAACAAGGGCAAGCGAGGAAATAGAGCTAGATTAGGGAATTATTTAAAGTAATTTTGGGTTGCTAGATATAAACTAGATAGGTGTAGTAAGCTTACGTATAGTCATGTTTTGAAATCGGTATGAAAATTAAATAAAAAAAAAAAACAATAAAATAAAATAAACTTTTGCTGGAACTATATTTTCATATTTTCTCTTTGTAATTCTTTTTCTCTTGGTCTCTGGTACTTCGTTCTTTTACAATGGGGAAAACACAGTCGAAAACAGTAGATAATAACGGTGAAGTCGTTAATAATTTGATAATAAACGATACCGTAAATGTTGAAAATAAGCAGATCATAATAATATTGATAATAATTGCGGTAGTTAAATTAGCAGAATTCCTCTACAAATTATATAAAGATCATAAAAAGAGCTTGCGTAAAAAATACCTCAGTTCTCCGGCTGTATTAAAGGTCTAAGAACGGTTTTATGAATGGACGCACTCGGGGAAATTAAAGAGGAATTAAATAAAATTCTCGGAAATTTCAAGAGAACCCCAAATCGACCATATACGAGTAAAACTCTTCAAGAAAAGAAAGAAAAAGTAAATACCCTTCTGGAGAGGGCAAGAACAATAGTAAGCGAAACTACTGATGTAGAGACAGTTGCTTTATACAAAGCAAACTGGTTGTTAATCACGGGGTTAGCTGAGCAAATCAACGCCTACATAGGGAAACAGGACGAACAAATCATGCAGTTCGATATTAAAACAGCTACCTCGCTGGTGCAGTTTTTCAGCGGAAACTGTGAAGAGACAGAGGCATTTATCGAAGCCATCGAACTATTAAATGAACTTACAGCGGAGGACCAAAGAACAACGATGTTAAAATTCATCAAAACAAGGATAACAGGAAAAGCAAAAGCTGCTATAACCCCAGAAATAAATACACTCGAGCTTCTCAAGAAAAAATTAAAAGAAAAATTTTCAACAAAATATTCGTCAGACGCGGTTTTGGCGAAGCTAAAAGCATGTAGACAAGGAGGTCGGAAGCTTGAGGACTATTCCAATCAAATTGAAGAGCTATCCAGGCAGCTGTCTAGAGCATTTATAGCAGAGGACGTAGCTGGCGGAGAAGCAGCCGAAAAATTAGCAGAAAAATTTTCAGTGCAAGCTTTCGTGGATAACATCGCGAATTCTGACACGGCACTTATCCTGAGGGCCAGTAGTATGAAAACATTATCGGAAATCACGACAAAAGCGATGACGGTGGACAAGCCTCAAGTAAGTAATGTGCTGCATTACAACACGAGGCAAGGAAGAGGCTCAGAAGGAAGTCACCACCGGTATAGAGGCCAGCAGGGTAACTTCAATAATAGAAACAGGACAACTTGGCAAAGGCGGCCACAGGCAAATAGTTCATGGAGTCAACGACCCAATAATGCGTGGCGGCAGAGTCACCCAAGTAATTATAATAACGGCAATAGGGGTCACCAGTACCAGAATAGGTACGGGGATAGAGTAAACAGGTCAAATAACCACCCCTTTCGAAGAGTAAATTATTTAGAGGCGGGGGAATTGCAAGCCCCCCAGCCATCAGCAGAAGCTCCAAGGTTGGGGGATGCGGAGCAAATGAACCAAGAATTTATTCACTAAATTTATCCCTAACCAACTTCATAAAAGCGTACGTCGATATGTGCAGCTCAAAATGCACATTTATAATAGATACCGGAGCGGAAATATCAGTGTTCAAGAGAGAGAAGATCAGTAACGATCAAATTTACGACCCAAAAAATACGTGTGTGATACAAGGGGTTACTAATCGAAAAATAAAATCCATGGGCTCCACCACCACAAGAATCACTTTCAATGATCAGTTTTCGATCACACATACTTTTCAAATTGTGGACGGAGAATTCGCAATAGAGGCCGACGCGATTCTGGGTTTAGATTTCCTTACTAAGTTCAAGGCAACCATTGACTATGATACGTGGACAATTGCGATCAATGCCGGGAATAATGCGATAACTTTGCCAATCCTAAGTGGACCAATAACAAAGTCATTTTCGATACCACCACGGTGTGAAATTATCAGGCAAATAACTATCAATAGGAACAACCTAGCGGAAGATTTAGTAGTCGAAAGTTCAGAGATACAACCAGGTATCTATGTGCCGGGAATGGTGATACAGAGCCGAAACCCGTTAATAAAGATTTTAAATACCACAAGCAAACCAGTCACATTAGAAGAACCAATTTTAAAGGTAGAACCATTAGAAAATTTCAATATAATAAACGTTCAGTCAGTACAGGCCAATAGGGCAAATCAAGTAATTTCAAAATTAAACCTCAAAAGCATCCCGAGCTACGCAAGACCGCAGTTTGAGGATGCGTGTAGAGAATTTCAAGACATATTTGCGTTAGAAAACGAAAAACTATCCACAAACAATTTCTATAAACAGCAAATCACTTTAGCCGACAATAGACCAGTGTACACCAAGAATTACAGAATTCCGGAAATACATAAACACGAAATCAGTCGCCAAGTGGATAAAATGCTTAATGATGGTATAATAGAAAATTCTGTATCTCACTTTAATTCCCCAATACTGCTAGTACCGAAAAAGTCGACAACTAAAGATAAGAAATGGAGGCTAGTAGTTGATTTCCGTAACCTAAATAAAAAGGTGGTAGCCGATAAATTCCCACTACCGAGGTTGGAAGACATACTCGACCAGATGGGTCGAGCGAAATATTTCTCCACTTTAGATTTAATGTCTGGATTCCATCAGATTGCGCTAGAACAGGATTCTAGAAAGTTCACTGCATTTTCCACAGATCAGGGTCATTACCAATACACGAGATTACCTTTCGGACTTAATATAAGTCCAAACAGTTTCCAACGAATGATGGCTATTGCCATGGCGGGACTCACTCCCGAAATAGCCTTTCTTTACATAGACGATATCATTGTTATAGGATGCTCACAAGCGCATCACCTAAAAAATCTCGTGAGCGTATTTAGAAGGCTACGTGAAAAGAACCTTAAGCTGAATCCCGAAAAGTGTAAGTTCTTCCAAACGGAGGTTACGTATCTGGGACATCAGATTTCAGAAAAAGGTATAAAACCAGACAGCTCTAAATACGAAGCGATAAAAAAATACCCCACACCTAGAAATGCAGATGAAGTGCGACGCTTCGTCGCATTCTGTAATTATTATAGGCGATTTGTACCAAATTTCGCAGATATCGCCCTCCCATTAAATAAATTACTTCGAAAAAATATAAAATTTGAGTGGACGGAGGTTCACCAAAAGGCGTTTAACACACTATTAGAAATACTGATATCTCCGACAATACTGCAACACCCAAACTTTAATAAAACATTTATTATTTCCACCGACGCGTCAAATGAAGCATGCGGAGCGGTACTAGCTCAAGATACGGATGGAAAAGAGCTGCCAATCGCATACGCTAGTAAGACTTTCACCCCAGGAGAAAAAAATAAGTCCACTATCGAGAAGGAACTAACTGCCATACATTGGGCGATAACACACTATAAACCTTACGTTTACGGCAGAAAGTTCATTGTGCGTACCGCCCATTAGCCTACTTATTCAGTATGAAGAATCCAACATCAAAGTTGACTCGGATGCGGTTGGACCTCGAGGAGTTCGATTTCGAGATCCAATATGTAAGAGGGAAAGAAAATGTTGGACCTGACGCACTATCAAGAATTCGGATTGATATCGAGGACTTGAAACAAATAAAGATATTACGTGTAGAAACAAGGGCAATGTCGAAAGAAAACACAAAGAAAAGTGAGTTGGAAGTGAGAGAGAAACCCACACAACAGCAGACTGATCACCTGCAAGTCGTGGAAGTTTTGTCACCAACCACGGTAGCACACCTACCCGAGATGCAATTCATGGTTACCGAAAACAAGGAAGATGTAAAAATGAGAATAGTAATGAAAAATAAAATAATTTATGAGCGGTATTTTGTAGTAAACCAGCAAGTAGAGCCCGCATTAGTGCAGGTACTCGAAGGAATGGAGAATTATATACATACACAATTTCAGATCAAGAATCTGAAACTTTCGGCCGAAAGTCCAATATTTAATAAAATAAGTATGACCGCATTCAAGGTACTCGGTAACAAAGCATTAAAACGCATCAGTGTTCAAATATTCAGACCACAAAGACATATAACGAGTGAGAAAGAAGTACAAGAAATATTACAGAATTTCCACTCAACGCCCGCAGGAGGACATCTTGGACAACAAAGAATGTACCAAAAGCTAAAGGAAATGTTCACCTGGAGAAAAATGAAAAACAGCATAGCAAAGTACGTGAAAATGTGTAACGAATGCTCCAAAAATAAACATCAAAAATATAATAAGGAAGCCATGAAAATAACAAACACGCCGGTAAAAGCATTTGATATCGTATCAATAGATACGGTCGGACCATTCACCAAAACGGAAAAGGGCAACAGATACGCGGTTACGATACAATGTGATCTCAGCAAGTACATCATCATCATCCCAACAAAGGATAAAGAAGCAAATACAGTCGCTGCCGCGTTGGTAAACGGATTTATCCTTAGCTACGGACCGATGAGTAAATTAAAGTCAGACATGGGCACGGAATACAAGAACCAAGTATTTACCGAAATGTGCAAAATGTTAAGGATCGATCAATTGTTTGCAACAGCAGCGCACCCAGAGACGATTGGGGCTTTAGAGCGAAATCATAAATGCTTAAATGAGTACTTAAGGTGTTTTGTGAATGACAACCGAGATAACTGGGACACCTGGATTCCTTATTATACCTTTTGTTACAATACCAGCCCAAGCACGGCACATGGCTATACTCCATTCGAATTAGTATTTGCGAAGAAGGTTAGCCTGCCATCAGAACTATACGTGGACCAGCCTGACCCAAGGTACAATTATGAGATATATAGCAAGGAATTGAGATTTAGACTGCAAGACGCAATAAGTAAAGCAAAACAATACCTGGAAAAGACCAAGGAACAAAGAAAATTAGCAGTAGATCAAAAATGCAACCCAATAGAGTTAAAAGTAGGAGATAGGATACTTTTAGAGAACCAGAATAGGAGAAAATTAGATCCACTATATATAGGACCATATACTGTTAAGGAAATAGATGAAGTTAATTGTGTAATTAGGGATAGTAATAATAAATGTAGTAAGGTACATAAAAATAGAATAAGGAAAATAAATTAGAATAGGAAAAGCAATAATTATGTCAATAAATATAATAATGATAGGCAAAAGACAGTTAAAAAAAAAAGTTTTATAGCGATAATAAGCAGTTAACAAAAAAAAAAAAAAAAAAAAAAAAAAAAAAAAAAAAAACATAATAATATATATTTTCGACATGAAATAAACAACATAAATGTAAACACAGCTTAACTAATTGGGAAAACTGAATTGACAATCAAAAATTTATTCATTACACTTCACAAATTTTTGCTTCCAAAGGGGGAAGGTGTAACAGAACACGCAGCACGGGTTAGCTACAGGCAAAAGAAAATAAAAACGTAACAAGTTGCAAGTTGCAATATTTGAATGGGTGACTAAAATAACTGCAAGTCACGGCATCACAATGATTAAAAAAATGTAAACATTGTGACACCTCAATAATTACATGCGGTGCCCAGGTGATGACACCACTTGGGGCAATGCCCGAAGTAATGCAAAAAACAAATTATGCTAGGGCAAGCATTTTACGCCCAAAGCAATTACATGACGAATCAAGTGCAACATAAGCAACCTGTTTCTAGCCCATGTGCAAGTTGCTGACCAGAACCCAAAATGTTAAATTGCTGAATTGCTTTCCGATACGGAATTCCCAATTGGGTAAGCTGTACATAATAATTTCTTATGTACAAACTAATAATGTATTGATAGGCAATAACGACTATAAAAGTCGAATCAAATTTTAATAAACAGAACAGTTGAAATCAAGACTTTTGACTAGGAGCAATTGCTGTTTAGCATACTCCGCCTCTGTTCCCAATTAGCTCAGAGTAGGGCTAGCAATAGCCACTCTAACCCGGAGTCGAGCCTTGTGGCTACTCTCAGGCAACGTCCCCAACTTCATCTTTAAGGGCCCACCTTGAGCAACTCAAGTGGGTGCATTCTTCAAAAATTAACTATCGGAATACTACAGTATGGACGTTGCCGAATGAAATTACCGTTACTCGGTATTTATAGCATTCATTTACACGTGTTTTACCCTGTTTTAGCAGAATTCCGGCATTTTTTACTGCACGCGAAATCAACAGCAGTTGTGGAATAATGCCCTGATTTACGAAAACGGTTTTCGAAGGGGGACAAATAAGCTTATGCGGTTTGTTTCGCGAGGAGTTAGCAAGCCGTTTTGTGTGTTATTTGTGAACGCTATCGAAAATAAAAGAGCAGTACTTAAATTAACATTGTCACTTAAATAGTTGACAATAAAGAGGAAAAATAACATAGAAATGCAAAAAGTTATTTGACAACGACACGCGGTGTTCCCAAGCGGTCCCCCATCTAAGTACTAACCGCGCCCTATGCTGCTTGACTTCGGTGATCGGACGAGAACCGGTACGTAAAGCATGGTATGGACGTTGCCGAATGAAATTACCGTTACTCGGTATTTATAGCATTCATTTACACGTGTTTTACCCTGTTTTAGCAGAATTCCGGCATTTTTTACTGCACGCGAAATCAACAGCAGTTGTGGAATAATGCCCTGATTTACGAAAACGGTTTTCGAAGGGGGACAAATAAGCTTATGCGGTTTGTTTCGCGAGGAGTTAGCAAGCCGTTTTGTGTGTTATTTGTGAACGCTATCGAAAATAAAAGAGCAGTACTTAAATTAACATTGTCACTTAAATAGTTGACAATAAAGAGGAAAAATAACATAGAAATGCAAAAAGTTATTTGACAACGACACGCGGTGTTCCCAAGCGGTCCCCCATCTAAGTACTAACCGCGCCCTATGCTGCTTGACTTCGGTGATCGGACGAGAACCGGTACGTAAAGCATGGTATGGACGTTGCCGAATGAAATTACCGTTACTCGGTATTTATAGCATTCTTTTACACGTGTTTTACCCTGTTTTAGCAGAATTCCGGCATTTTTTACTGCACGCGAAATCAACAGCAGTTGTGGAATAATGCCCTGATTTACGAAAACGGTTTTCGAAGGGGGACAAATAAGCTTATGCGGTTTGTTTCGCGAGGAGTTAGCAAGCCGTTTTGTGTGTTATTTGTGAACGCTATCGAAAATAAAAGAGCAGTACTTAAATTAACATTGTCACTTAAATAGTTGACAATAAAGAGGAAAAATAACATAGAAATGCAAAAAGTTATTTGACAACGACACGCGGTGTTCCCAAGCGGTCCCCCATCTAAGTACTAACCGCGCCCTATGCTGCTTGACTTCGGTGATCGGACGAGAACCGGTACGTAAAGCATGGTATGGACGTTGCCGAATGAAATTACCGTTACTCGGTATTTATAGCATTCATTTACACGTGTTTTACCCTGTTTTAGCAGAATTCCGGCATTTTTTACTGCACGCGAAATCAACAGCAGTTGTGGAATAATGCCCTGATTTACGAAAACGGTTTTCGAAGGGGGACAAATAAGCTTATGCGGTTTGTTTCGCGAGGAGTTAGCAAGCCGTTTTGTGTGTTATTTGTGAACGCTATCGAAAATAAAAGAGCAGTACTTAAATTAACATTGTCACTTAAATAGTTGACAATAAAGAGGAAAAATAACATAGAAATGCAAAAAGTTATTTGACAACGACACGCGGTGTTCCCAAGCGGTCCCCCATCTAAGTACTAACCGCGCCCTATGCTGCTTGACTTCGGTGATCGGACGAGAACCGGTACGTAAAGCATGGTATGGACGTTGCCGAATGAAATTACCGTTACTCGGTATTTATAGCATTCATTTACACGTGTTTTACCCTGTTTTAGCAGAATTCCGGCATTTTTTACTGCACGCGAAATCAACAGCAGTTGTGGAATAATGCCCTGATTTACGAAAACGGTTTTCGAAGGGGGACAAATAAGCTTATGCGGTTTGTTTCGCGAGGAGTTAGCAAGCCGTTTTGTGTGTTATTTGTGAACGCTTTCGAAAATAAAAGAGCAGTACTTAAATTAACATTGTCACTTAAATAGTTGACAATAAAGAGGAAAAATAACATAGAAATGCAAAAAGTTATTTGACAACGACACGCGGTGTTCCCAAGCGGTCCCCCATCTAAGTACTAACCGCGCCCTATGCTGCTTGACTTCGGTGATCGGACGAGAACCGGTACGTAAAGCATGGTATGGACGTTGCCGAATGAAATTACCGTTACTCGGTATTTATAGCATTCATTTACACGTGTTTTACCCTGTTTTAGCAGAATTCCGGCATTTTTTACTGCACGCGAAATCAACAGCAGTTGTGGAATAATGCCCTGATTTACGAAAACGGTTTTCGAAGGGGGACAAATAAGCTTATGCGGTTTGTTTCGCGAGGAGTTAGCAAGCCGTTTTGTGTGTTATTTGTGAACGCTATCGAAAATAAAAGAGCAGTACTTAAATTAACATTGTCACTTAAATAGTTGACAATAAAGAGGAAAAATAACATAGAAATGCAAAAAGTTATTTGACAACGACACGCGGTGTTCCCAAGCGGTCCCCCATCTAAGTACTAACCGCGCCCTATGCTGCTTGACTTCGGTGATCGGACGAGAACCGGTACGTAAAGCATGGTATGGACGTTGCCGAATGAAATTACCGTTACTCGGTATTTATAGCATTCATTTACACGTGTTTTACCCTGTTTTAGCAGAATTCCGGCATTTTTTACTGCACGCGAAATCAACAGCAGTTGTGGAATAATGCCCTGATTTACGAAAACGGTTTTCGAAGGGGGACAAATAAGCTTATGCGGTTTGTTTCGCGAGGAGTTAGCAAGCCGTTTTGTGTGTTATTTGTGAACGCTATCGAAAATAAAAGAGCAGTACTTAAATTAACATTGTCACTTAAATAGTTGACAATAAAGAGGAAAAATAACATAGAAATGCAAAAAGTTATTTGACAACGACACGCGGTGTTCCCAAGCGGTCCCCCATCTAAGTACTAACCGCGCCCTATGCTGCTTGACTTCGGTGATCGGACGAGAACCGGTACGTAAAGCATGGTATGGACGTTGCCGAATGAAATTACCGTTACTCGGTATTTATAGCATTCTTTTACACGTGTTTTACCCTGTTTTAGCAGAATTCCGGCATTTTTTACTGCACGCGAAATCAACAGCAGTTGTGGAATAATGCCCTGATTTACGAAAACGGTTTTCGAAGGGGGACAAATAAGCTTATGCGGTTTGTTTCGCGAGGAGTTAGCAAGCCGTTTTGTGTGTTATTTGTGAACGCTTTCGAAAATAAAAGAGCAGTACTTAAATTAACATTGTCACTTAAATAGTTGACAATAAAGAGGAAAAATAACATAGAAATGCAAAAAGTTATTTGACAACGACACGCGGTGTTCCCAAGCGGTCCGCCATCTAAGTACTAACCGCGCCCTATGCTGCTTGACTTCGGTGATCGGACGAGAACCGGTACGTAAAGCATGGTATGGACGTTGCCGAATGAAATTACCGTTACTCGGTATTTATAGCATTCATTTACACGTGTTTTACCCTGTTTTAGCAGAATTCCGGCATTTTTTACTGCACGCGAAATCAACAGCAGTTGTGGAATAATGCCCTGATTTACGAAAACGGTTTTCGAAGGGGGACAAATAAGCTTATGCGGTTTGTTTCGCGAGGAGTTAGCAAGCCGTTTTGTGTGTTATTTGTGAACGCTTTCGAAAATAAAAGAGCAGTACTTAAATTAACATTGTCACTTAAATAGTTGACAATAAAGAGGAAAAATAACATAGAAATGCAAAAAGTTATTTGACAACGACACGCGGTGTTCCCAAGCGGTCCCCCATCTAAGTACTAACCGCGCCCTATGCTGCTTGACTTCGGTGATCGGACGAGAACCGGTACGTAAAGCATGGTATGGACGTTGCCGAATGAAATTACCGTTACTCGGTATTTATAGCATTCTTTTACACGTGTTTTACCCTGTTTTAGCAGAATTCCGGCATTTTTTACTGCACGCGAAATCAACAGCAGTTGTGGAATAATGCCCTGATTTACGAAAACGGTTTTCGAAGGGGGACAAATAAGCTTATGCGGTTTGTTTCGCGAGGAGTTAGCAAGCCGTTTTGTGTGTTATTTGTGAACGCTATCGAAAATAAAAGAGCAGTACTTAAATTAACATTGTCACTTAAATAGTTGACAATAAAGAGGAAAAATAACATAGAAATGCAAAAAGTTATTTGACAACGACACGCGGTGTTCCCAAGCGGTCCCCCATCTAAGTACTAACCGCGCCCTATGCTGCTTGACTTCGGTGATCGGACGAGAACCGGTACGTAAAGCATGGTATGGACGTTGCCGAATGAAATTACCGTTACTCGGTATTTATAGCATTCATTTACACGTGTTTTACCCTGTTTTAGCAGAATTCCGGCATTTTTTACTGCACGCGAAATCAACAGCAGTTGTGGAATAATGCCCTGATTTACGAAAACGGTTTTCGAAGGGGGACAAATAAGCTTATGCGGTTTGTTTCGCGAGGAGTTAGCAAGCCGTTTTGTGTGTTATTTGTGAACGCTTTCGAAAATAAAAGAGCAGTACTTAAATTAACATTGTCACTTAAATAGTTGACAATAAAGAGGAAAAATAACATAGAAATGCAAAAAGTTATTTGACAACGACACGCGGTGTTCCCAAGCGGTCCCCCATCTAAGTACTAACCGCGCCCTATGCTGCTTGACTTCGGTGATCGGACGAGAACCGGTACGTAAAGCATGGTATGGACGTTGCCGAATGAAATTACCGTTACTCGGTATTTATAGCATTCTTTTACACGTGTTTTACCCTGTTTTAGCAGAATTCCGGCATTTTTTACTGCACGCGAAATCAACAGCAGTTGTGGAATAATGCCCTGATTTACGAAAACGGTTTTCGAAGGGGGACAAATAAGCTTATGCGGTTTGTTTCGCGAGGAGTTAGCAAGCCGTTTTGTGTGTTATTTGTGAACGCTATCGAAAATAAAAGAGCAGTACTTAAATTAACATTGTCACTTAAATAGTTGACAATAAAGAGGAAAAATAACATAGAAATGCAAAAAGTTATTTGACAACGACACGCGGTGTTCCCAAGCGGTCCGCCATCTAAGTACTAACCGCGCCCTATGCTGCTTGACTTCGGTGATCGGACGAGAACCGGTACGTAAAGCATGGTATGGACGTTGCCGAATGAAATTACCGTTACTCGGTATTTATAGCATTCATTTACACGTGTTTTACCCTGTTTTAGCAGAATTCCGGCATTTTTTACTGCACGCGAAATCAACAGCAGTTGTGGAATAATGCCCTGATTTACGAAAACGGTTTTCGAAGGGGGACAAATAAGCTTATGCGGTTTGTTTCGCGAGGAGTTAGCAAGCCGTTTTGTGTGTTATTTGTGAACGCTATCGAAAATAAAAGAGCAGTACTTAAATTAACATTGTCACTTAAATAGTTGACAATAAAGAGGAAAAATAACATAGAAATGCAAAAAGTTATTTGACAACGACACGCGGTGTTCCCAAGCGGTCCCCCATCTAAGTACTAACCGCGCCCTATGCTGCTTGACTTCGGTGATCGGACGAGAACCGGTACGTAAAGCATGGTATGGACGTTGCCGAATGAAATTACCGTTACTCGGTATTTATAGCATTCATTTACACGTGTTTTACCCTGTTTTAGCAGAATTCCGGCATTTTTTACTGCACGCGAAATCAACAGCAGTTGTGGAATAATGCCCTGATTTACGAAAACGGTTTTCGAAGGGGGACAAATAAGCTTATGCGGTTTGTTTCGCGAGGAGTTAGCAAGCCGTTTTGTGTGTTATTTGTGAACGCTTTCGAAAATAAAAGAGCAGTACTTAAATTAACATTGTCACTTAAATAGTTGACAATAAAGACGAAAAATAACATAGAAATGCAAAAAGTTATTTGACAACGACACGCGGTGTTCCCAAGCGGTCCCCCATCTAAGTACTAACCGCGCCCTATGCTGCTTGACTTCGGTGATCGGACGAGAACCGGTACGTAAAGCATGGTATGGACGTTGCCGAATGAAATTACCGTTACTCGGTATTTATAGCATTCTTTTACACGTGTTTTACCCTGTTTTAGCAGAATTCCGGCATTTTTTACTGCACGCGAAATCAACAGCAGTTGTGGAATAATGCCCTGATTTACGAAAACGGTTTTCGAAGGGGGACAAATAAGCTTATGCGGTTTGTTTCGCGAGGAGTTAGCAAGCCGTTTTGTGTGTTATTTGTGAACGCTATCGAAAATAAAAGAGCAGTACTTAAATTAACATTGTCACTTAAATAGTTGACAATAAAGAGGAAAAATAACATAGAAATGCAAAAAGTTATTTGACAACGACACGCGGTGTTCCCAAGCGGTCCCCCATCTAAGTACTAACCGCGCCCTATGCTGCTTGACTTCGGTGATCGGACGAGAACCGGTACGTAAAGCATGGTATGGACGTTGCCGAATGAAATTACCGTTACTCGGTATTTATAGCATTCATTTACACGTGTTTTACCCTGTTTTAGCAGAATTCCGGCATTTTTTACTGCACGCGAAATCAACAGCAGTTGTGGAATAATGCCCTGATTTACGAAAACGGTTTTCGAAGGGGGACAAATAAGCTTATGCGGTTTGTTTCGCGAGGAGTTAGCAAGCCGTTTTGTGTGTTATTTGTGAACGCTTTCGAAAATAAAAGAGCAGTACTTAAATTAACATTGTCACTTAAATAGTTGACAATAAAGAGGAAAAATAACATAGAAATGCAAAAAGTTATTTGACAACGACACGCGGTGTTCCCAAGCGGTCCCCCATCTAAGTACTAACCGCGCCCTATGCTGCTTGACTTCGGTGATCGGACGAGAACCGGTACGTAAAGCATGGTATGGACGTTGCCGAATGAAATTACCGTTACTCGGTATTTATAGCATTCTTTTACACGTGTTTTACCCTGTTTTAGCAGAATTCCGGCATTTTTTACTGCACGCGAAATCAACAGCAGTTGTGGAATAATGCCCTGATTTACGAAAACGGTTTTCGAAGGGGGACAAATAAGCTTATGCGGTTTGTTTCGCGAGGAGTTAGCAAGCCGTTTTGTGTGTTATTTGTGAACGCTATCGAAAATAAAAGAGCAGTACTTAAATTAACATTGTCACTTAAATAGTTGACAATAAAGAGGAAAAATAACATAGAAATGCAAAAAGTTATTTGACAACGACACGCGGTGTTCCCAAGCGGTCCCATCTAAGTACTAACCGCGCCCTATGCTGCTTGACTTCGGTGATCGGACGAGAACCGGTACGTAAAGCATGGTATGGACGTTGCCGAATGAAATTACCGTTACTCGGTATTTATAGCATTCATTTACACGTGTTTTACCCTGTTTTAGCAGAATTCCGGCATTTTTTACTGCACGCGAAATCAACAGCAGTTGTGGAATAATGCCCTGATTTACGAAAACGGTTTTCGAAGGGGGACAAATAAGCTTATGCGGTTTGTTTCGCGAGGAGTTAGCAAGCCGTTTTGTGTGTTATTTGTGAACGCTATCGAAAATAAAAGAGCAGTACTTAAATTAACATTGTCACTTAAATAGTTGACAATAAAGAGGAAAAATAACATAGAAATGCAAAAAGTTATTTGACAACGACACGCGGTGTTCCCAAGCGGTCCGCCATCTAAGTACTAACCGCGCCCTATGCTGCTTGACTTCGGTGATCGGACGAGAACCGGTACGTAAAGCATGGTATGGACGTTGCCGAATGAAATTACCGTTACTCGGTATTTATAGCATTCATTTACACGTGTTTTACCCTGTTTTAGCAGAATTCCGGCATTTTTTACTGCACGCGAAATCAACAGCAGTTGTGGAATAATGCCCTGATTTACGAAAACGGTTTTCGAAGGGGGACAAATAAGCTTATGCGGTTTGTTTCGCGAGGAGTTAGCAAGCCGTTTTGTGTGTTATTTGTGAACGCTATCGAAAATAAAAGAGCAGTACTTAAATTAACATTGTCACTTAAATAGTTGACAATAAAGAGGAAAAATAACATAAATGCAAAAAGTTATTTGACAACGACACGCGGTGTTCCCAAGCGGTCCCCCATCTAAGTACTAACCGCGCCCTATGCTGCTTGACTTCGGTGATCGGACGAGAACCGGTACGTAAAGCATGGTATGGACGTTGCCGAATGAAATTACCGTTACTCGGTATTTATAGCATTCATTTACACGTGTTTTACCCTGTTTTAGCAGAATTCCGGCATTTTTTACTGCACGCGAAATCAACAGCAGTTGTGGAATAATGCCCTGATTTACGAAAACGGTTTTCGAAGGGGGACAAATAAGCTTATGCGGTTTGTTTCGCGAGGAGTTAGCAAGCCGTTTTGTGTGTTATTTGTGAACGCTTTCGAAAATAAAAGAGCAGTACTTAAATTAACATTGTCACTTAAATAGTTGACAATAAAGAGGAAAAATAACATAGAAATGCAAAAAGTTATTTGACAACGACACGCGGTGTTCCCAAGCGGTCCGCCATCTAAGTACTAACCGCGCCCTATGCTGCTTGACTTCGGTGATCGGACGAGAACCGGTACGTAAAGCATGGTATGGACGTTGCCGAATGAAATTACCGTTACTCGGTATTTATAGCATTCATTTACACGTGTTTTACCCTGTTTTAGCAGAATTCCGGCATTTTTTACTGCACGCGAAATCAACAGCAGTTGTGGAATAATGCCCTGATTTACGAAAACGGTTTTCGAAGGGGGGCAAATAAGCTTATGCGGTTTGTTTCGCGAGGAGTTAGCAAGCCGTTTTGTGTGTTATTTGTGAACGCTTTCGAAAATAAAAGAGCAGTACTTAAATTAACATTGTCACTTAAATAGTTGACAATAAAGAGGAAAAATAACATAGAAATGCAAAAAGTTATTTGACAACGACACGCGGTGTTCCCAAGCGGTCCCCCATCTAAGTACTAACCGCGCCCTATGCTGCTTGACTTCGGTGATCGGACGAGAACCGGTACGTAAAGCATGGTATGGACGTTGCCGAATGAAATTACCGTTACTCGGTATTTATAGCATTCTTTTACACGTGTTTTACCCTGTTTTAGCAGAATTCCGGCATTTTTTACTGCACGCGAAATCAACAGCAGTTGTGGAATAATGCCCTGATTTACGAAAACGGTTTTCGAAGGGGGACAAATAAGCTTATGCGGTTTGTTTCGCGAGGAGTTAGCAAGCCGTTTTGTGTGTTATTTGTGAACGCTATCGAAAATAAAAGAGCAGTACTTAAATTAACATTGTCACTTAAATAGTTGACAATAAAGAGGAAAAATAACATAGAAATGCAAAAAGTTATTTGACAACGACACGCGGTGTTCCCAAGCGGTCCCCCATCTAAGTACTAACCGCGCCCTATGCTGCTTGACTTCGGTGATCGGACGAGAACCGGTACGTAAAGCATGGTATGGACGTTGCCGAATGAAATTACCGTTACTCGGTATTTATAGCATTCTTTTACACGTGTTTTACCCTGTTTTAGCAGAATTCCGGCATTTTTTACTGCACGCGAAATCAACAGCAGTTGTGGAATAATGCCCTGATTTACGAAAACGGTTTTCGAAGGGGGACAAATAAGCTTATGCGGTTTGTTTCGCGAGGAGTTAGCAAGCTGTTTTGTGTGTTATTTGTGAACGCTTTCGAAAATAAAAGAGCAGTACTTAAATTAACATTGTCACTTAAATAGTTGACAATAAAGAGGAAAAATAACATAGAAATGCAAAAAGTTATTTGACAACGACACGCGGTGTTCCCAAGCGGTCCGCCATCTAAGTACTAACCGCGCCCTATGCTGCTTGACTTCGGTGATCGGACGAGAACCGGTACGTAAAGCATGGTATGGACGTTGCCGAATGAAATTACCGTTACTCGGTATTTATAGCATTCATTTACACGTGTTTTACCCTGTTTTAGCAGAATTCCGGCATTTTTTACTGCACGCGAAATCAACAGCAGTTGTGGAATAATGCCCTGATTTACGAAAACGGTTTTCGAAGGGGGACAAATAAGCTTATGCGGTTTGTTTCGCGAGGAGTTAGCAAGCCGTTTTGTGTGTTATTTGTGAACGCTTTCGAAAATAAAAGAGCAGTACTTAAATTAACATTGTCACTTAAATAGTTGACAATAAAGAGGAAAAATAACATAGAAATGCAAAAAGTTATTTGACAACGACACGCGGTGTTCCCAAGCGGTCCCCCATCTAAGTACTAACCGCGCCCTATGCTGCTTGACTTCGGTGATCGGACGAGAACCGGTACGTAAAGCATGGTATGGACGTTGCCGAATGAAATTACCGTTACTCGGTATTTATAGCATTCATTTACACGTGTTTTACCCTGTTTTAGCAGAATTCCGGCATTTTTTACTGCACGCGAAATCAACAGCAGTTGTGGAATAATGCCCTGATTTACGAAAACGGTTTTCGAAGGGGGACAAATAAGCTTATGCGGTTTGTTTCGCGAGGAGTTAGCAAGCCGTTTTGTGTGTTATTTGTGAACGCTATCGAAAATAAAAGAGCAGTACTTAAATTAACATTGTCACTTAAATAGTTGACAATAAAGAGGAAAAATAACATAGAAATGCAAAAAGTTATTTGACAACGACACGCGGTGTTCCCAAGCGGTCCCCCATCTAAGTACTAACCGCGCCCTATGCTGCTTGACTTCGGTGATCGGACGAGAACCGGTACGTAAAGCATGGTATGGACGTTGCCGAATGAAATTACCGTTACTCGGTATTTATAGCATTCTTTTACACGTGTTTTACCCTGTTTTAGCAGAATTCCGGCATTTTTTACTGCACGCGAAATCAACAGCAGTTGTGGAATAATGCCCTGATTTACGAAAACGGTTTTCGAAGGGGGACAAATAAGCTTATGCGGTTTGTTTCGCGAGGAGTTAGCAAGCCGTTTTGTGTGTTATTTGTGAACGCTATCGAAAATAAAAGAGCAGTACTTAAATTAACATTGTCACTTAAATAGTTGACAATAAAGAGGAAAAATAACATAGAAATGCAAAAAGTTATTTGACAACGACACGCGGTGTTCCCAAGCGGTCCCATCTAAGTACTAACCGCGCCCTATGCTGCTTGACTTCGGTGATCGGACGAGAACCGGTACGTAAAGCATGGTATGGACGTTGCCGAATGAAATTACCGTTACTCGGTATTTATAGCATTCATTTACACGTGTTTTACCCTGTTTTAGCAGAATTCCGGCATTTTTTACTGCACGCGAAATCAACAGCAGTTGTGGAATAATGCCCTGATTTACGAAAACGGTTTTCGAAGGGGGACAAATAAGCTTATGCGGTTTGTTTCGCGAGGAGTTAGCAAGCCGTTTTGTGTGTTATTTGTGAACGCTTTCGAAAATAAAAGAGCAGTACTTAAATTAACATTGTCACTTAAATAGTTGACAATAAAGAGGAAAAATAACATAGAAATGCAAAAAGTTATTTGACAACGACACGCGGTGTTCCCAAGCGGTCCCCCATCTAAGTACTAACCGCGCCCTATGCTGCTTGACTTCGGTGATCGGACGAGAACCGGTACGTAAAGCATGGTATGGACGTTGCCGAATGAAATTACCGTTACTCGGTATTTATAGCATTCTTTTACACGTGTTTTACCCTGTTTTAGCAGAATTCCGGCATTTTTTACTGCACGCGAAATCAACAGCAGTTGTGGAATAATGCCCTGATTTACGAAAACGGTTTTCGAAGGGGGACAAATAAGCTTATGCGGTTTGTTTCGCGAGGAGTTAGCAAGCCGTTTTGTGTGTTATTTGTGAACGCTATCGAAAATAAAAGAGCAGTACTTAAATTAACATTGTCACTTAAATAGTTGACAATAAAGAGGAAAAATAACATAGAAATGCAAAAAGTTATTTGACAACGACACGCGGTGTTCCCAAGCGGTCCCCCATCTAAGTACTAACCGCGCCCTATGCTGCTTGACTTCGGTGATCGGACGAGAACCGGTACGTAAAGCATGGTATGGACGTTGCCGAATGAAATTACCGTTACTCGGTATTTATAGCATTCATTTACACGTGTTTTACCCTGTTTTAGCAGAATTCCGGCATTTTTTACTGCACGCGAAATCAACAGCAGTTGTGGAATAATGCCCTGATTTACGAAAACGGTTTTCGAAGGGGGACAAATAAGCTTATGCGGTTTGTTTCGCGAGGAGTTAGCAAGCCGTTTTGTGTGTTATTTGTGAACGCTTTCGAAAATAAAAGAGCAGTACTTAAATTAACATTGTCACTTAAATAGTTGACAATAAAGAGGAAAAATAACATAGAAATGCAAAAAGTTATTTGACAACGACACGCGGTGTTCCCAAGCGGTCCCCCATCTAAGTACTAACCGCGCCCTATGCTGCTTGACTTCGGTGATCGGACGAGAACCGGTACGTAAAGCATGGTATGGACGTTGCCGAATGAAATTACCGTTACTCGGTATTTATAGCATTCTTTTACACGTGTTTTACCCTGTTTTAGCAGAATTCCGGCATTTTTTACTGCACGCGAAATCAACAGCAGTTGTGGAATAATGCCCTGATTTACGAAAACGGTTTTCGAAGGGGGACAAATAAGCTTATGCGGTTTGTTTCGCGAGGAGTTAGCAAGCCGTTTTGTGTGTTATTTGTGAACGCTATCGAAAATAAAAGAGCAGTACTTAAATTAACATTGTCACTTAAATAGTTGACAATAAAGAGGAAAAATAACATAGAAATGCAAAAAGTTATTTGACAACGACACGCGGTGTTCCCAAGCGGTCCCATCTAAGTACTAACCGCGCCCTATGCTGCTTGACTTCGGTGATCGGACGAGAACCGGTACGTAAAGCATGGTATGGACGTTGCCGAATGAAATTACCGTTACTCGGTATTTATAGCATTCATTTACACGTGTTTTACCCTGTTTTAGCAGAATTCCGGCATTTTTTACTGCACGCGAAATCAACAGCAGTTGTGGAATAATGCCCTGATTTACGAAAACGGTTTTCGAAGGGGGACAAATAAGCTTATGCGGTTTGTTTCGCGAGGAGTTAGCAAGCCGTTTTGTGTGTTATTTGTGAACGCTATCGAAAATAAAAGAGCAGTACTTAAATTAACATTGTCACTTAAATAGTTGACAATAAAGAGGAAAAATAACATAGAAATGCAAAAAGTTATTTGACAACGACACGCGGTGTTCCCAAGCGGTCCGCCATCTAAGTACTAACCGCGCCCTATGCTGCTTGACTTCGGTGATCGGACGAGAACCGGTACGTAAAGCATGGTATGGACGTTGCCGAATGAAATTACCGTTACTCGGTATTTATAGCATTCATTTACACGTGTTTTACCCTGTTTTAGCAGAATTCCGGCATTTTTTACTGCACGCGAAATCAACAGCAGTTGTGGAATAATGCCCTGATTTACGAAAACGGTTTTCGAAGGGGGACAAATAAGCTTATGCGGTTTGTTTCGCGAGGAGTTAGCAAGCCGTTTTGTGTGTTATTTGTGAACGCTATCGAAAATAAAAGAGCAGTACTTAAATTAACATTGTCACTTAAATAGTTGACAATAAAGAGGAAAAATAACATAAATGCAAAAAGTTATTTGACAACGACACGCGGTGTTCCCAAGCGGTCCCCCATCTAAGTACTAACCGCGCCCTATGCTGCTTGACTTCGGTGATCGGACGAGAACCGGTACGTAAAGCATGGTATGGACGTTGCCGAATGAAATTACCGTTACTCGGTATTTATAGCATTCATTTACACGTGTTTTACCCTGTTTTAGCAGAATTCCGGCATTTTTTACTGCACGCGAAATCAACAGCAGTTGTGGAATAATGCCCTGATTTACGAAAACGGTTTTCGAAGGGGGACAAATAAGCTTATGCGGTTTGTTTCGCGAGGAGTTAGCAAGCCGTTTTGTGTGTTATTTGTGAACGCTTTCGAAAATAAAAGAGCAGTACTTAAATTAACATTGTCACTTAAATAGTTGACAATAAAGAGGAAAAATAACATAGAAATGCAAAAAGTTATTTGACAACGACACGCGGTGTTCCCAAGCGGTCCGCCATCTAAGTACTAACCGCGCCCTATGCTGCTTGACTTCGGTGATCGGACGAGAACCGGTACGTAAAGCATGGTATGGACGTTGCCGAATGAAATTACCGTTACTCGGTATTTATAGCATTCATTTACACGTGTTTTACCCTGTTTTAGCAGAATTCCGGCATTTTTTACTGCACGCGAAATCAACAGCAGTTGTGGAATAATGCCCTGATTTACGAAAACGGTTTTCGAAGGGGGGCAAATAAGCTTATGCGGTTTGTTTCGCGAGGAGTTAGCAAGCCGTTTTGTGTGTTATTTGTGAACGCTTTCGAAAATAAAAGAGCAGTACTTAAATTAACATTGTCACTTAAATAGTTGACAATAAAGAGGAAAAATAACATAGAAATGCAAAAAGTTATTTGACAACGACACGCGGTGTTCCCAAGCGGTCCCCCATCTAAGTACTAACCGCGCCCTATGCTGCTTGACTTCGGTGATCGGACGAGAACCGGTACGTAAAGCATGGTATGGACGTTGCCGAATGAAATTACCGTTACTCGGTATTTATAGCATTCTTTTACACGTGTTTTACCCTGTTTTAGCAGAATTCCGGCATTTTTTACTGCACGCGAAATCAACAGCAGTTGTGGAATAATGCCCTGATTTACGAAAACGGTTTTCGAAGGGGGACAAATAAGCTTATGCGGTTTGTTTCGCGAGGAGTTAGCAAGCCGTTTTGTGTGTTATTTGTGAACGCTATCGAAAATAAAAGAGCAGTACTTAAATTAACATTGTCACTTAAATAGTTGACAATAAAGAGGAAAAATAACATAGAAATGCAAAAAGTTATTTGACAACGACACGCGGTGTTCCCAAGCGGTCCCCCATCTAAGTACTAACCGCGCCCTATGCTGCTTGACTTCGGTGATCGGACGAGAACCGGTACGTAAAGCATGGTATGGACGTTGCCGAATGAAATTACCGTTACTCGGTATTTATAGCATTCTTTTACACGTGTTTTACCCTGTTTTAGCAGAATTCCGGCATTTTTTACTGCACGCGAAATCAACAGCAGTTGTGGAATAATGCCCTGATTTACGAAAACGGTTTTCGAAGGGGGACAAATAAGCTTATGCGGTTTGTTTCGCGAGGAGTTAGCAAGCTGTTTTGTGTGTTATTTGTGAACGCTTTCGAAAATAAAAGAGCAGTACTTAAATTAACATTGTCACTTAAATAGTTGACAATAAAGAGGAAAAATAACATAGAAATGCAAAAAGTTATTTGACAACGACACGCGGTGTTCCCAAGCGGTCCGCCATCTAAGTACTAACCGCGCCCTATGCTGCTTGACTTCGGTGATCGGACGAGAACCGGTACGTAAAGCATGGTATGGACGTTGCCGAATGAAATTACCGTTACTCGGTATTTATAGCATTCATTTACACGTGTTTTACCCTGTTTTAGCAGAATTCCGGCATTTTTTACTGCACGCGAAATCAACAGCAGTTGTGGAATAATGCCCTGATTTACGAAAACGGTTTTCGAAGGGGGACAAATAAGCTTATGCGGTTTGTTTCGCGAGGAGTTAGCAAGCCGTTTTGTGTGTTATTTGTGAACGCTTTCGAAAATAAAAGAGCAGTACTTAAATTAACATTGTCACTTAAATAGTTGACAATAAAGAGGAAAAATAACATAGAAATGCAAAAAGTTATTTGACAACGACACGCGGTGTTCCCAAGCGGTCCCCCATCTAAGTACTAACCGCGCCCTATGCTGCTTGACTTCGGTGATCGGACGAGAACCGGTACGTAAAGCATGGTATGGACGTTGCCGAATGAAATTACCGTTACTCGGTATTTATAGCATTCATTTACACGTGTTTTACCCTGTTTTAGCAGAATTCCGGCATTTTTTACTGCACGCGAAATCAACAGCAGTTGTGGAATAAT
The DNA here is from genome assembly GCA_963082835.1 of Leptogaster cylindrica. Classification (NCBI taxonomy): domain Eukaryota; kingdom Metazoa; phylum Arthropoda; class Insecta; order Diptera; family Asilidae; genus Leptogaster; species Leptogaster cylindrica. The sequence continues at coordinate 6,381,437 of OY720106.1, forward strand.
GCCCTGATTTACGAAAACGGTTTTCGAAGGGGGACAAATAAGCTTATGCGGTTTGTTTCGCGAGGAGTTAGCAAGCCGTTTTGTGTGTTATTTGTGAACGCTATCGAAAATAAAAGAGCAGTACTTAAATTAACATTGTCACTTAAATAGTTGACAATAAAGAGGAAAAATAACATAGAAATGCAAAAAGTTATTTGACAACGACACGCGGTGTTCCCAAGCGGTCCCCCATCTAAGTACTAACCGCGCCCTATGCTGCTTGACTTCGGTGATCGGACGAGAACCGGTACGTAAAGCATGGTATGGACGTTGCCGAATGAAATTACCGTTACTCGGTATTTATAGCATTCTTTTACACGTGTTTTACCCTGTTTTAGCAGAATTCCGGCATTTTTTACTGCACGCGAAATCAACAGCAGTTGTGGAATAATGCCCTGATTTACGAAAACGGTTTTCGAAGGGGGACAAATAAGCTTATGCGGTTTGTTTCGCGAGGAGTTAGCAAGCCGTTTTGTGTGTTATTTGTGAACGCTTTCGAAAATAAAAGAGCAGTACTTAAATTAACATTGTCACTTAAATAGTTGACAATAAAGAGGAAAAATAACATAGAAATGCAAAAAGTTATTTGACAACGACACGCGGTGTTCCCAAGCGGTCCGCCATCTAAGTACTAACCGCGCCCTATGCTGCTTGACTTCGGTGATCGGACGAGAACCGGTACGTAAAGCATGGTATGGACGTTGCCGAATGAAATTACCGTTACTCGGTATTTATAGCATTCATTTACACGTGTTTTACCCTGTTTTAGCAGAATTCCGGCATTTTTTACTGCACGCGAAATCAACAGCAGTTGTGGAATAATGCCCTGATTTACGAAAACGGTTTTCGAAGGGGGACAAATAAGCTTATGCGGTTTGTTTCGCGAGGAGTTAGCAAGCCGTTTTGTGTGTTATTTGTGAACGCTATCGAAAATAAAAGAGCAGTACTTAAATTAACATTGTCACTTAAATAGTTGACAATAAAGAGGAAAAATAACATAGAAATGCAAAAAGTTATTTGACAACGACACGCGGTGTTCCCAAGCGGTCCCCCATCTAAGTACTAACCGCGCCCTATGCTGCTTGACTTCGGTGATCGGACGAGAACCGGTACGTAAAGCATGGTATGGACGTTGCCGAATGAAATTACCGTTACTCGGTATTTATAGCATTCTTTTACACGTGTTTTACCCTGTTTTAGCAGAATTCCGGCATTTTTTACTGCACGCGAAATCAACAGCAGTTGTGGAATAATGCCCTGATTTACGAAAACGGTTTTCGAAGGGGGACAAATAAGCTTATGCGGTTTGTTTCGCGAGGAGTTAGCAAGCTGTTTTGTGTGTTATTTGTGAACGCTTTCGAAAATAAAAGAGCAGTACTTAAATTAACATTGTCACTTAAATAGTTGACAATAAAGAGGAAAAATAACATAGAAATGCAAAAAGTTATTTGACAACGACACGCGGTGTTCCCAAGCGGTCCGCCATCTAAGTACTAACCGCGCCCTATGCTGCTTGACTTCGGTGATCGGACGAGAACCGGTACGTAAAGCATGGTATGGACGTTGCCGAATGAAATTACCGTTACTCGGTATTTATAGCATTCTTTTACACGTGTTTTACCCTGTTTTAGCAGAATTCCGGCATTTTTTACTGCACGCGAAATCAACAGCAGTTGTGGAATAATGCCCTGATTTACGAAAACGGTTTTCGAAGGGGGACAAATAAGCTTATGCGGTTTGTTTCGCGAGGAGTTAGCAAGCCGTTTTGTGTGTTATTTGTGAACGCTTTCGAAAATAAAAGAGCAGTACTTAAATTAACATTGTCACTTAAATAGTTGACAATAAAGAGGAAAAATAACATAGAAATGCAAAAAGTTATTTGACAACGACACGCGGTGTTCCCAAGCGGTCCGCCATCTAAGTACTAACCGCGCCCTATGCTGCTTGACTTCGGTGATCGGACGAGAACCGGTACGTAAAGCATGGTATGGACGTTGCCGAATGAAATTACCGTTACTCGGTATTTATAGCATTCATTTACACGTGTTTTACCCTGTTTTAGCAGAATTCCGGCATTTTTTACTGCACGCGAAATCAACAGCAGTTGTGGAATAATGCCCTGATTTACGAAAACGGTTTTCGAAGGGGGACAAATAAGCTTATGCGGTTTGTTTCGCGAGGAGTTAGCAAGCCGTTTTGTGTGTTATTTGTGAACGCTATCGAAAATAAAAGAGCAGTACTTAAATTAACATTGTCACTTAAATAGTTGACAATAAAGAGGAAAAATAACATAGAAATGCAAAAAGTTATTTGACAACGACACGCGGTGTTCCCAAGCGGTCCCCCATCTAAGTACTAACCGCGCCCTATGCTGCTTGACTTCGGTGATCGGACGAGAACCGGTACGTAAAGCATGGTATGGACGTTGCCGAATGAAATTACCGTTACTCGGTATTTATAGCATTCTTTTACACGTGTTTTACCCTGTTTTAGCAGAATTCCGGCATTTTTTACTGCACGCGAAATCAACAGCAGTTGTGGAATAATGCCCTGATTTACGAAAACGGTTTTCGAAGGGGGACAAATAAGCTTATGCGGTTTGTTTCGCGAGGAGTTAGCAAGCTGTTTTGTGTGTTATTTGTGAACGCTTTCGAAAATAAAAGAGCAGTACTTAAATTAACATTGTCACTTAAATAGTTGACAATAAAGAGGAAAAATAACATAGAAATGCAAAAAGTTATTTGACAACGACACGCGGTGTTCCCAAGCGGTCCGCCATCTAAGTACTAACCGCGCCCTATGCTGCTTGACTTCGGTGATCGGACGAGAACCGGTACGTAAAGCATGGTATGGACGTTGCCGAATGAAATTACCGTTACTCGGTATTTATAGCATTCTTTTACACGTGTTTTACCCTGTTTTAGCAGAATTCCGGCATTTTTTACTGCACGCGAAATCAACAGCAGTTGTGGAATAATGCCCTGATTTACGAAAACGGTTTTCGAAGGGGGACAAATAAGCTTATGCGGTTTGTTTCGCGAGGAGTTAGCAAGCCGTTTTGTGTGTTATTTGTGAACGCTTTCGAAAATAAAAGAGCAGTACTTAAATTAACATTGTCACTTAAATAGTTGACAATAAAGAGGAAAAATAACATAGAAATGCAAAAAGTTATTTGACAACGACACGCGGTGTTCCCAAGCGGTCCGCCATCTAAGTACTAACCGCGCCCTATGCTGCTTGACTTCGGTGATCGGACGAGAACCGGTACGTAAAGCATGGTATGGACGTTGCCGAATGAAATTACCGTTACTCGGTATTTATAGCATTCATTTACACGTGTTTTACCCTGTTTTAGCAGAATTCCGGCATTTTTTACTGCACGCGAAATCAACAGCAGTTGTGGAATAATGCCCTGATTTACGAAAACGGTTTTCGAAGGGGGACAAATAAGCTTATGCGGTTTGTTTCGCGAGGAGTTAGCAAGCCGTTTTGTGTGTTATTTGTGAACGCTATCGAAAATAAAAGAGCAGTACTTAAATTAACATTGTCACTTAAATAGTTGACAATAAAGAGGAAAAATAACATAGAAATGCAAAAAGTTATTTGACAACGACACGCGGTGTTCCCAAGCGGTCCCCCATCTAAGTACTAACCGCGCCCTATGCTGCTTGACTTCGGTGATCGGACGAGAACCGGTACGTAAAGCATGGTATGGACGTTGCCGAATGAAATTACCGTTACTCGGTATTTATAGCATTCTTTTACACGTGTTTTACCCTGTTTTAGCAGAATTCCGGCATTTTTTACTGCACGCGAAATCAACAGCAGTTGTGGAATAATGCCCTGATTTACGAAAACGGTTTTCGAAGGGGGACAAATAAGCTTATGCGGTTTGTTTCGCGAGGAGTTAGCAAGCCGTTTTGTGTGTTATTTGTGAACGCTTTCGAAAATAAAAGAGCAGTACTTAAATTAACATTGTCACTTAAATAGTTGACAATAAAGAGGAAAAATAACATAGAAATGCAAAAAGTTATTTGACAACGACACGCGGTGTTCCCAAGCGGTCCGCCATCTAAGTACTAACCGCGCCCTATGCTGCTTGACTTCGGTGATCGGACGAGAACCGGTACGTAAAGCATGGTATGGACGTTGCCGAATGAAATTACCGTTACTCGGTATTTATAGCATTCATTTACACGTGTTTTACCCTGTTTTAGCAGAATTCCGGCATTTTTTACTGCACGCGAAATCAACAGCAGTTGTGGAATAATGCCCTGATTTACGAAAACGGTTTTCGAAGGGGGACAAATAAGCTTATGCGGTTTGTTTCGCGAGGAGTTAGCAAGCCGTTTTGTGTGTTATTTGTGAACGCTTTCGAAAATAAAAGAGCAGTACTTAAATTAACATTGTCACTTAAATAGTTGACAATAAAGAGGAAAAATAACATAGAAATGCAAAAAGTTATTTGACAACGACACGCGGTGTTCCCAAGCGGTCCCCCATCTAAGTACTAACCGCGCCCTATGCTGCTTGACTTCGGTGATCGGACGAGAACCGGTACGTAAAGCATGGTATGGACGTTGCCGAATGAAATTACCGTTACTCGGTATTTATAGCATTCATTTACACGTGTTTTACCCTGTTTTAGCAGAATTCCGGCATTTTTTACTGCACGCGAAATCAACAGCAGTTGTGGAATAATGCCCTGATTTACGAAAACGGTTTTCGAAGGGGGACAAATAAGCTTATGCGGTTTGTTTCGCGAGGAGTTAGCAAGCCGTTTTGTGTGTTATTTGTGAACGCTATCGAAAATAAAAGAGCAGTACTTAAATTAACATTGTCACTTAAATAGTTGACAATAAAGAGGAAAAATAACATAGAAATGCAAAAAGTTATTTGACAACGACACGCGGTGTTCCCAAGCGGTCCCCCATCTAGATAGATGTAGATTCTGTGAGGTGAGCAGCAGATGCCCGGCACCTAGACCATGTGGTCCATTGTACATACCTCGTTGAGAAGTGCTAAACATCTTGAGTTTTAATCTTGTTGCCTTTCATAAGCCGTTAGTCGACGTGTTCGTCTAACGAAACTCAATATTTTAGGCAACGGAATATCTAGTAGCTCTGCAGGAGCTACCGTACGCTTTCCGAAAATTTCGGCCCTCAGATTGAAGTAAAGGGGACATGTGCACGTGAAGTGTGCTATAGTTTCCTCCTCTAATTCACAGTTACATAGGGGAGAGCTCACTATGCATAATTTGTGGAGATGACTGTTAAGCCTACAGTGCCCTGTGAGTACACTAATGGCGAGTCTAATTCCGCACCTGCTGTAGCCTAGCAGACGTTCGCTTAGGGCGCAGACGACTCGTTTCATAAAGAATTTCGACTGTCTGCAGTCGTTCCTCGCCACCCACCTTTTGTTCTGCTCTTTACGAGCCCATTCTTCGAATACGCGAGTTGAAAAGGATGGTGCTAAGCCCATATAAGGCTCAGGGCCTACAAATGGTGAGCTTGAGCCCTCCCTAGCAAGACCGTCCGCAATCTCGTTACCTACGATGTTGCTATGGCCAGGGACCCAGATTAATGTTACTCTGTTAAGAGTAGAGATTTTATTAAGCGACATGCTACATTCGCTAACGATTTTTGAGGAGACAACATACGAGTTAAGCGCTTTTAAAGCAGCTTGACTATCTGAGAAGATTAAGATGTGCTTCCCGCGAATGTTCATCTCCTGTATTAGTTGGGCACATTTAAGAATGCCTAGAACCTCTGCTTGGAATATAGTGGTAAAGCGACCGGCTGAAATGGAGACGCGCAAGTCATCGGTGAGTCCATAAACTCCGATGCCAGCAAGACCATTGGCAACCGAACCATCCGTGAACCACACAGAGTGAAAGTCTGACCCTATATTCCTGAGGTGATTAGCTTCCCATTCCATTCTGGAGGGGAAGACGACTGTGTAGCCCCTGCTGTTGGTGAAACAGGGAGATACTTTGTCCGAGATCATAAGGACATTTACATTGATTTTCACAATTTTGTCCCAGATCGCAGAGTGCCCTGATTGCTGACTTTTAAGTAGCCAGAGATCGTTTAATTTTAAACGAAGGGCAGATTTCATAGCTTCTTTTGCCACAAAGATATCAATCGGAGCAAGAGAAAGAGCAGTCTCGATTGCTGCTGTTGGAGTAGTTCTCATAGCTCCCGTAATGCTCAAGCAGGCCATCCTTTGAACCTTCGAGAGAGCTTTCAGGATCGTGCCTACATTGGTTCTATGCCACCAAACTAACGCACCATAGCAAAGACTAGGTCTGATGACAGTGGTGTAGATCCAGTGGAGGATTTTGGGTTTAATGCCCCATGTGGAACCGAATGCCCTTCTGCACTGCCAAAAGGTTGTGATGGCCTTTTGTATTTTGTTGTTGAGATGCAGTTGCCAATTCAGTTTATGGTCTAAGATAACTCCTAGATATTTGACGCTTTTCGCGTAATTAATCTCTCTGCCAAAGATATGCAGGGATTTAATGCCAACTAACTTACGTTTATTGGTAAAAATTACTGCAGAGGTTTTATCTGCATTTACAGAGAGGTTTCTGGCCTTGCACCTCTTTTCAATCATCTTGAGAGCATGCTGTTCCAGCTCACAAAGAGTATTGAGAAACTTTCCTCTACACAGAATCACTATATCATCCGCATAGGCAATGGAGAAGTGACCGTCGCGGCTTAGTGTTTCCGTAAGGTCATTGACAACCAAACACCAGAGAATGGGGGAAAGAATGCCACCCTGGGGGCAGCCCCTGCCTACCTTTTTCCTCGCAGTGTGGTTACCGATTACGGTGGAGATGAATCTGCACTGGAGCATGTTATCTATCCACCGCGCTATTGTTTCACAAATGCCATGACTACGCATAGCAGATGCCATGGCTTCAAAACTGGTGTTGTCGAAAGCGCCCTCAACGTCTAAGAAGACTCCTATGCAGAAGTTCTTGTCATAAAGGGCCCTCTCGATGAAATCAATTGTATGATGAAGGGCGGATTCAGTGGATTTCCCTTTCTGATAAGCGTGTTGGCTCTTATGTAAGGGAAATTCCTTCAGATAGTTTGATCTGATGAAAACATCCAACATCTTTTCCAAAGCTTTCAGAAGAAAGCTAGTGAGTGTAATTGGGCGAAAAGATTTCGCCACTTTATAGGTTGCTCTGCCGGGTTTAGGGATAAAAATCACTTTAGCTAGTCTCCAGCTCCGGGGAACATAGCCAAAGGCTAGGATCGACCTGAATAACCTGGTCAGAGGTTCCAATATCAGAGACAGTGCTTCCTGAAGCATAACTGGGTAAATACCATCTCTACCCGGACTCTTGAAAGGTTGGAAGGAAGAAATCGCCCACCTGAGAGTCGCTTTTTGGATAACAGAGTCGGCGATTTTCCAGTCCACGTTTTGTGGAGTGTACTGTACGTCGACCTCTAGATCTCCCGCTTGAAGTGATGCACAGCTGGGAAAGTGGGTTTCCAAAAGATGTTCCGCAGTGGAGGCGTCATCATCAATGTACACGCCACTAGGCAGTTGTAGAGTGCCCAGCTGTGCAACTTTATCTTTCGTGAGGATTTTGTGTATTCTCGCCGAATCCCTCAAACCTTCAATTTCAGAGCAGTACTTTTTCCAGGAGAGCGATTTAGCCAGCTTAATTTCTCTTTTGAAATCTTTCTGCAGAGCGCGGAAGATTACCCACTCTGAAGCAGAGTTGCTGTTTTTAGCTTTGTTGAATTGTCTCCGTACTCTTTTCCTGAGCTCATATAGGTTAGCGTTCCACCAAGGAGGAGGCGGTCCGCCATCTAAGTACTAACCGCGCCCTATGCTGCTTGACTTCGGTGATCGGACGAGAACCGGTACGTAAAGCATGGTATGGACGTTGCCGAATGAAATTACCGTTACTCGGTATTTATAGCATTCATTTACACGTGTTTTACCCTGTTTTAGCAGAATTCCGGCATTTTTTACTGCACGCGAAATCAACAGCAGTTGTGGAATAATGCCCTGATTTACGAAAACGGTTTTCGAAGGGGGACAAATAAGCTTATGCGGTTTGTTTCGCGAGGAGTTAGCAAGCCGTTTTGTGTGTTATTTGTGAACGCTTTCGAAAATAAAAGAGCAGTACTTAAATTAACATTGTCACTTAAATAGTTGACAATAAAGAGGAAAAATAACATAGAAATGCAAAAAGTTATTTGACAACGACACGCGGTGTTCCCAAGCGGTCCCCCATCTAAGTACTAACCGCGCCCTATGCTGCTTGACTTCGGTGATCGGACGAGAACCGGTACGTAAAGCATGGTATGGACGTTGCCGAATGAAATTACCGTTACTCGGTATTTATAGCATTCATTTACACGTGTTTTACCCTGTTTTAGCAGAATTCCGGCATTTTTTACTGCACGCGAAATCAACAGCAGTTGTGGAATAATGCCCTGATTTACGAAAACGGTTTTCGAAGGGGGACAAATAAGCTTATGCGGTTTGTTTCGCGAGGAGTTAGCAAGCCGTTTTGTGTGTTATTTGTGAACGCTATCGAAAATAAAAGAGCAGTACTTAAATTAACATTGTCACTTAAATAGTTGACAATAAAGAGGAAAAATAACATAGAAATGCAAAAAGTTATTTGACAACGACACGCGGTGTTCCCAAGCGGTCCCCCATCTAAGTACTAACCGCGCCCTATGCTGCTTGACTTCGGTGATCGGACGAGAACCGGTACGTAAAGCATGGTATGGACGTTGCCGAATGAAATTACCGTTACTCGGTATTTATAGCATTCTTTTACACGTGTTTTACCCTGTTTTAGCAGAATTCCGGCATTTTTTACTGCACGCGAAATCAACAGCAGTTGTGGAATAATGCCCTGATTTACGAAAACGGTTTTCGAAGGGGGACAAATAAGCTTATGCGGTTTGTTTCGCGAGGAGTTAGCAAGCCGTTTTGTGTGTTATTTGTGAACGCTTTCGAAAATAAAAGAGCAGTACTTAAATTAACATTGTCACTTAAATAGTTGACAATAAAGAGGAAAAATAACATAGAAATGCAAAAAGTTATTTGACAACGACACGCGGTGTTCCCAAGCGGTCCCCCATCTAAGTACTAACCGCGCCCTATGCTGCTTGACTTCGGTGATCGGACGAGAACCGGTACGTAAAGCATGGTATGGACGTTGCCGAATGAAATTACCGTTACTCGGTATTTATAGCATTCATTTACACGTGTTTTACCCTGTTTTAGCAGAATTCCGGCATTTTTTACTGCACGCGAAATCAACAGCAGTTGTGGAATAATGCCCTGATTTACGAAAACGGTTTTCGAAGGGGGACAAATAAGCTTATGCGGTTTGTTTCGCGAGGAGTTAGCAAGCCGTTTTGTGTGTTATTTGTGAACGCTATCGAAAATAAAAGAGCAGTACTTAAATTAACATTGTCACTTAAATAGTTGACAATAAAGAGGAAAAATAACATAGAAATGCAAAAAGTTATTTGACAACGACACGCGGTGTTCCCAAGCGGTCCCCCATCTAAGTACTAACCGCGCCCTATGCTGCTTGACTTCGGTGATCGGACGAGAACCGGTACGTAAAGCATGGTATGGACGTTGCCGAATGAAATTACCGTTACTCGGTATTTATAGCATTCATTTACACGTGTTTTACCCTGTTTTAGCAGAATTCCGGCATTTTTTACTGCACGCGAAATCAACAGCAGTTGTGGAATAATGCCCTGATTTACGAAAACGGTTTTCGAAGGGGGACAAATAAGCTTATGCGGTTTGTTTCGCGAGGAGTTAGCAAGCCGTTTTGTGTGTTATTTGTGAACGCTATCGAAAATAAAAGAGCAGTACTTAAATTAACATTGTCACTTAAATAGTTGACAATAAAGAGGAAAAATAACATAGAAATGCAAAAAGTTATTTGACAACGACACGCGGTGTTCCCAAGCGGTCCCCCATCTAAGTACTAACCGCGCCCTATGCTGCTTGACTTCGGTGATCGGACGAGAACCGGTACGTAAAGCATGGTATGGACGTTGCCGAATGAAATTACCGTTACTCGGTATTTATAGCATTCTTTTACACGTGTTTTACCCTGTTTTAGCAGAATTCCGGCATTTTTTACTGCACGCGAAATCAACAGCAGTTGTGGAATAATGCCCTGATTTACGAAAACGGTTTTCGAAGGGGGACAAATAAGCTTATGCGGTTTGTTTCGCGAGGAGTTAGCAAGCCGTTTTGTGTGTTATTTGTGAACGCTTTCGAAAATAAAAGAGCAGTACTTAAATTAACATTGTCACTTAAATAGTTGACAATAAAGAGGAAAAATAACATAAATGCAAAAAGTTATTTGACAACGACACGCGGTGTTCCCAAGCGGTCCCCCATCTAAGTACTAACCGCGCCCTATGCTGCTTGACTTCGGTGATCGGACGAGAACCGGTACGTAAAGCATGGTATGGACGTTGCCGAATGAAATTACCGTTACTCGGTATTTATAGCATTCATTTACACGTGTTTTACCCTGTTTTAGCAGAATTCCGGCATTTTTTACTGCACGCGAAATCAACAGCAGTTGTGGAATAATGCCCTGATTTACGAAAACGGTTTTCGAAGGGGGACAAATAAGCTTATGCGGTTTGTTTCGCGAGGAGTTAGCAAGCCGTTTTGTGTGTTATTTGTGAACGCTTTCGAAAATAAAAGAGCAGTACTTAAATTAACATTGTCACTTAAATAGTTGACAATAAAGAGGAAAAATAACATAGAAATGCAAAAAGTTATTTGACAACGACACGCGGTGTTCCCAAGCGGTCCGCCATCTAAGTACTAACCGCGCCCTATGCTGCTTGACTTCGGTGATCGGACGAGAACCGGTACGTAAAGCATGGTATGGACGTTGCCGAATGAAATTACCGTTACTCGGTATTTATAGCATTCATTTACACGTGTTTTACCCTGTTTTAGCAGAATTCCGGCATTTTTTACTGCACGCGAAATCAACAGCAGTTGTGGAATAATGCCCTGATTTACGAAAACGGTTTTCGAAGGGGGGCAAATAAGCTTATGCGGTTTGTTTCGCGAGGAGTTAGCAAGCCGTTTTGTGTGTTATTTGTGAACGCTTTCGAAAATAAAAGAGCAGTACTTAAATTAACATTGTCACTTAAATAGTTGACAATAAAGAGGAAAAATAACATAGAAATGCAAAAAGTTATTTGACAACGACACGCGGTGTTCCCAAGCGGTCCCCCATCTAAGTACTAACCGCGCCCTATGCTGCTTGACTTCGGTGATCGGACGAGAACCGGTACGTAAAGCATGGTATGGACGTTGCCGAATGAAATTACCGTTACTCGGTATTTATAGCATTCTTTTACACGTGTTTTACCCTGTTTTAGCAGAATTCCGGCATTTTTTACTGCACGCGAAATCAACAGCAGTTGTGGAATAATGCCCTGATTTACGAAAACGGTTTTCGAAGGGGGACAAATAAGCTTATGCGGTTTGTTTCGCGAGGAGTTAGCAAGCCGTTTTGTGTGTTATTTGTGAACGCTATCGAAAATAAAAGAGCAGTACTTAAATTAACATTGTCACTTAAATAGTTGACAATAAAGAGGAAAAATAACATAGAAATGCAAAAAGTTATTTGACAACGACACGCGGTGTTCCCAAGCGGTCCCCCATCTAAGTACTAACCGCGCCCTATGCTGCTTGACTTCGGTGATCGGACGAGAACCGGTACTTTTTTTTTTTTTTTTTTTTTTTTTGTTTTAAAATAGCATTTATTTTAGCAAATACAATAATAATATATCTCACAGACAAAATGCTTAATTCTGTATTTTTAAATTTCTTAACTAACCTATAAATCCAATGCAGATATTCATAGCTAAACTGTTTCCATAATTAAAGTTTTTCAACATCCATAATTCATATATAATCCAAATTACCTTTTTGATGTACTGAAATTTATGTTTACAAGAAAATGGCATACAAAAAACTTGATTATACTGATTTTTTTTTTTTTTTTTTTCTTAATATATATAACCTACGCTACCCTAATTCTATAGATCCTACCTACACACTATGAGCCAGAAGAGGAGCATTCCATCCCTTCAAGGGTAGGTTATTAATGAATGCTCGTCCTCTAGATCCCGCTAACGTGATTCGAAGCAGGGGTCCATGGGTCCCAACGAGGTAAGATTATCAGGCCCCCACTCCCAACCCCGTCAGCCCCTACCTACTTATCCCTTTACTAACTACGTCAGCACTACCACAACTTTACTTTACACTGGGTGCATCGAAACCATGGAGAGTTTTTATAATGCTATCTGTTTTTTTTTTTTTTTTTTTTTTTTTTTTTTTTTTTTTTTTTTTTTGCAAAAATTATTCCTCTATTGCACCCACCAGAACTTATATGGAGCCTTGAGGGCTTCCTTTTTGTCCCGTTCAGGGACACTGGTACTGAAACGGATCATTTCATTTAAGTAGTTGTCTGCGCTGTATAATACCGATTTATTTCTCGTGCCTCTATGGATGTGGTAGAGAATAGGGATCCCGGACGTGGTTTGTATCATTCTCTTTCTATCTAGGTATATGAATGCCTCTGGGGGGATGAAACCATTTATTCTAGAACGCTCGTGATACAGATCATTTGGATAATACGCCCCGGAGATTAAATTGTTTTTGTTATCCATATCTCTCAAGACGTGACCTCTTATCAATTTTATGATAAAGTTGTCTATCCTATTGATACCTGCCAACCCATAGAGCACCGAATTTGAATAGTGTTTAGTATATTCAGAATCTGGGGTCCTATACTTGGATAAACATGCCCGAATACAATGTCTCTCGAACACCCTTATCCTTTCCATATAAAATGGGGCTATGTTGAACCAAACCGGACATGCGTATGTTAGCATTGGTCTGACTAGAGACTGGTAGCATACTATTTTGACTCGTGGGTCTAGATTCTTGCTATAGAACAATCGTCTGGTTATCTGGAAAGTCTTATAAGCATTTTCAAGTAGCTTGTCAACCTGGTTATTGAAAACAAGACATTTATCAAGCCACACTCCTAAATATCTGACCACTGTTTTTTGCTCCAACACTTGTCCAGTCTGGCTCTTAAGCACCAACCTTTTCCAGTTTTTTCTGGTGTCACGGTTTGCTCTATGAGTTGGCTGCCTGAATAGGATTACTTCGCATTTACCATAATTTATCTTCATCTTCCACTTATTGGCGTAGTTTTCGATGTTTTCGAAGTCACGTTGCAAAAGTATTTGGATAACTTTCACTTTTGGTGCTGTTCGATATGCAATTAGATCATCCGCGTACGCTATAGCATGTTGGAGGGAGTTTACAAGATCACTCGTATAAATATTGAAGAGTAGAGGGGATAACACCGCGCCCTGCTGCAACCCGTTCTTAATCTGGAAGGTTTTGCTAGAAGTCAGCCTACCACTGCTTACGACAAATTTCCTCTGCATAATCATCTTATGGATCATGTAGAGTAGATGACCCCGCATTCCATATGTAATTAATTTATAAATTAGGCCTTCTAGCCAAACCGTATCGAAAGCCTTCTCGAAATCTACAAGGCAAGCTCCTGTGCATTGTCCTTTGCTTCTGTTCCATTGTATGTCTGACACTAGCTTGGAAGCCGCATGAATAGTGCTATGGCCCGCTTTGAAACCAAACTGCTTGTCCGGTATGATATTCCTCTCGTCCGTCCAGATTAGTATAGACTTTTGTAGCACCCTTTCAAACAGCTTGCTTATGTTAGGTAGCAAGCTAATGGCTCTTAAGTTTGATGGGTTGGTTCTGTCTTTACCTTTCTTTGGAATAGGATACACGACTGCTGTCTTCCAATGCTCCGGATAGTGAGCATTATTCAGAGCATTGTTAAAAAGAACCGTGTAGGAGTCCGTTATAATTTGGGGCATGTGTCGCAACACTATATTCGGAATCCCATCAATTCCGGAAGATTTTTTCGAATTTGTTCTTCGGAAGAGGAGGGCAAGTTCTCCTTTACCAACAAAAATGGGTCCTGCTGTGTCGTCCTTCACATCGTCAGCTGGGTTATCCTCGTTGAAAACGGTACGAGACCGTCTATCGGCGTTCCAAGCCCTTATTTCGTTGAGGAGACGGAAGTGGCTGAGCAACGCGCGATTTTCCAGGTCCCGATCCGGTCGCACCGGGGTGTTCATGGAGTACACGCTCTGGTAAAATGCGCCCACTACATCCACTTTCGCCTGCTCCTCCTCCACGAGGAACGTATTCGTATCCAGAGCCAGCTCACCAGGGTCTAATCCTGCCTCTCTGATATATTCCTCGCTCTGTTCCGTTCTCGGGATGCATAAACTCTCAATTTTGTTCCGGTCCCTCCTCCTGAACACTCGGTTTATGTCGGGAAACATACTCGAACTACTGGAGTTTATTGCTTTTATTTTATTGTTCCAGTACTTGTTGATTGATTTAGTGTAGTTATCCTTTATAAGTTTTTGGATAATCCTTAATTGAGATTTCAGAGAAGCAAGTCGAGAGCCCTGTGTATCTATTAGCTGTCGCTGTAAATTTCGCAAATTTGTTAGCAACCTGCTCTTGTGTTTTCGTAATGCGTCTATAGTACGGTTACGGTAGCAATCCTCATTGCCCGTCAGTTGAGTTCTAGGTATCGTCCTGTCCATTGTTTGCCGCGTAAGATCGTCAAGATCCTTGAGGTGTTGATCGATCTCTGTGTTCGTTAAGTTTCTGTTTGTCGGGATGTGTATGTTTGTCTGTGCTGTCCTGCGCATGATCCTAGCAAAACGCGACCAATCTGCTTTTGCGTAGTTGTAGTGCCCAACCTGTACGTACTCTGTCAGTTCCATGTAGTCGTTCGGGATTCGTCCAGTTAAGCATAATCCGTTGTGGTCACTGTCGTAATACACTGTTCGTAGGCAGTTCACGTCAGTTTCGTCCGTCTGAGTTAGGTCTAGTCTTCTGTCCACCAATGCAAGATCCAGGTACGACCCGCGGCTTGGAAACGAAGGACTGTCCGTTGCTAGAAGCGCCACTTTGTTCTGGATACGGTTAGCAACCCACCAGTTGTTCAGCAGTGTGCCTCGAGTGTTGTTCAAGATATTGTTCCAAGCGGTGTGCTTTGCGTTTAGATCTCCGGCCAATATAAAATAATTTGAGTCTAATTCCAGGTGGAGGGTTTGGAAGAGCACAGTGAGTTCATCAATAAAAATGGGCTGTTGTAGAGCTAGAGGAACACTTGGCGCATATAACGAACCTATGTACAGCCTCTTGCCACTACGGAGAGGAATGCAGATCAAGCAGACTTCCACTACTTGGAACTTGTGGATTGCTTTGTCGTAAACAGAGGTAAATTTTATGTTGTTCCTGATTATAATCGCTACTCCTCCACCCTGCGTGGAGTTGGGGCGATCTTTTCTAATTACCACATAACCTTGGAAATCCAGTTTGTGTTTTTGGTTTAATTTTGTTTCGTTTACCAGAAGTATGTCAGGATTCTCTCGTTGCAGCAGGTCGAGGAGATTCGCTCTCCTCTCCACCCTGATTAAAGAATTTACATTCACCGCGATGATCTTGAGACTATTTTCTCCGGGAAGCACCGCGGTCATGGTTTACGGGCCGCTCGCTTCTGGGAATAGGGTGGAATAGATAACTTCTATTCTCTCTGCCTGTTCGTTTAATCTCTGATTAAGCTGGGCTATTTGATTAAATATCGCCGTAAGCATAGATTTTGTGTCTGTGTCTGGACCTGTGGGAGGGGAAGGATTGCTCTTTGGGGCTGCTTGTGAGGAACTAGGATTCTGATTCTGACCTGCTGCCATTTGGGCATAAGATACAGTTGGAGCTACATAATTTTTGAACATAGACTGTTTCTGTCGCTTGTCGTCATCTAATTTTTGCTTTCGAGCGCGGATTTTCTCGCGCAGCTCTACGTGACGAGGGCATCCCCTGAAGCTTGCGGGGTGTCCATATTTCCTGCAGAGAACACAAAACAATTTGCTTGTGTCGTCTACCCTTTCCTTACCCAAGGGGCACTGTCCTGGCTCGTGGCTTTTATCACATTTTACGCAGCGGAATGGCATTCGGCAGTTAGCTGCTGCGTGTCCGTGGCGTTGGCATCGCATGCATTGCAAGACAGTGTCCCTTTTGTTCAGTTTTTCCCATGAGACCATCTGATGGTTCAGGTGCTTAATTTCCCTGAGTTTCCCAAGACTGCTTTCGGGGGCGAGTTGCACTAGGAACATGGGTAGTTTTCTCTTGCTTTCCCTAGAGGCACGAGTGCTGAAGCGTTTGACCGACATAAACTTAAGTTTTTCACCTTCTTTTGTTTTTAATTCTTCTAATAAATGATCCGGATCAGTTTCCGGGTCAATTCCCTTTAAAAGGATAGTTTGGGAGCGTTCACACTTAGCTGTATAGGTAAAATATTGTGTTTTTGCTCTTTCGAGACATTTTTTTATTTTATTATACTGCTCCATGGTTTGTACATGAAGACTGTGTCGATTTTCACTAAATCGCCTAATTAAAAACCCTGACCTTAAGGCTATCTTACATAAATCTACCGTGTCCTGTGACGATTGATAGGAGATGTTAATTGGGGGTACCTTAGTTTTAGTAATTTGTGGCTTGTGTGATGATGATGTTGTCGTCTTCTTGGTTGTTGCAGTCTTCTTGTTTGGTGTCGTCTGCCGGGTTGTAGTTGATGTTGATGTCGTCGGCTTGGTTGATGTCGATTGCCTAGTTGGTGTCTGCTTGGGGTTTGTCGTTACCGCTGTTGTTCCCTGTATTGATGGGGTCTTTGGCCTCGCTTGGTTTTTCGTCATCATCCTCGCTATCACTTCCTCCAGTTTTGCTGCATCTTCCTCGTTGTCCGTGCTCAGTTCTTTAAATGCATTATTTGTACCTTTGTACTCTGCTGGCTCGAATTCGTACGAAGAACTGTCGCTGTCCACGGGAGTACCAGTATTCGAAGTATTAATTTTATCTTTTCGCCTCTGTACTAGGCGCGGCTTTTTAAAGATTCGCCTTCTTTTGGACGTACCGCTGGAGGTGCCGTTGTCGTCACTCACTGTGGTTTTATTCAACGGGTCCATGGCAGCTGCATGGAAACCCGGTTGGCTCTGTAGAAGATTCCCTTAATTTTAGTTAAAAAAGTGAATAGCCGACAGTGGACTCGAACTCGTAGTCTTCTGCGCCTGGTATGTTTCGCTCAACCCGTTGAGCTATTTGTTCAGTTGCGAAATTATTGCCTGAATAGTTATTTTAGCTTCCTTCTACTAAATCCGAGATTATTCAAATTATTCGAATTTTAAAATGTTCGTCAAGTTTTCTCGCCTAATTAGCAGAATAATAGTACTTCCGCTTATATTATCTGCTGCACTTCTCACTTCGAGATGACTTTTCTGTTAATTACTTTATTTTAATTAATTTAAATTACGCACTTCAAATTTAACGTCTGCTCAGAGTCAGCTGAGATTTGACACTACCACGAGAACCGGTACGTAAAGCATGGTATGGACGTTGCCGAATGAAATTACCGTTACTCGGTATTTATAGCATTCATTTACACGTGTTTTACCCTGTTTTAGCAGAATTCCGGCATTTTTTACTGCACGCGAAATCAACAGCAGTTGTGGAATAATGCCCTGATTTACGAAAACGGTTTTCGAAGGGGGACAAATAAGCTTATGCGGTTTGTTTCGCGAGGAGTTAGCAAGCCGTTTTGTGTGTTATTTGTGAACGCTTTCGAAAATAAAAGAGCAGTACTTAAATTAACATTGTCACTTAAATAGTTGACAATAAAGAGGAAAAATAACATAGAAATGCAAAAAGTTATTTGACAACGACACGCGGTGTTCCCAAGCGGTCCCCCATCTAAGTACTAACCGCGCCCTATGCTGCTTGACTTCGGTGATCGGACGAGAACCGGTACGTAAAGCATGGTATGGACGTTGCCGAATGAAATTACCGTTACTCGGTATTTATAGCATTCATTTACACGTGTTTTACCCTGTTTTAGCAGAATTCCGGCATTTTTTACTGCACGCGAAATCAACAGCAGTTGTGGAATAATGCCCTGATTTACGAAAACGGTTTTCGAAGGGGGACAAATAAGCTTATGCGGTTTGTTTCGCGAGGAGTTAGCAAGCCGTTTTGTGTGTTATTTGTGAACGCTTTCGAAAATAAAAGAGCAGTACTTAAATTAACATTGTCACTTAAATAGTTGACAATAAAGAGGAAAAATAACATAGAAATGCAAAAAGTTATTTGACAACGACACGCGGTGTTCCCAAGCGGTCCGCCATCTAAGTACTAACCGCGCCCTATGCTGCTTGACTTCGGTGATCGGACGAGAACCGGTACGTAAAGCATGGTATGGACGTTGCCGAATGAAATTACCGTTACTCGGTATTTATAGCATTCTTTTACACGTGTTTTACCCTGTTTTAGCAGAATTCCGGCATTTTTTACTGCACGCGAAATCAACAGCAGTTGTGGAATAATGCCCTGATTTACGAAAACGGTTTTCGAAGGGGGACAAATAAGCTTATGCGGTTTGTTTCGCGAGGAGTTAGCAAGCCGTTTTGTGTGTTATTTGTGAACGCTATCGAAAATAAAAGAGCAGTACTTAAATTAACATTGTCACTTAAATAGTTGACAATAAAGAGGAAAAATAACATAGAAATGCAAAAAGTTATTTGACAACGACACGCGGTGTTCCCAAGCGGTCCCCCATCTAAGTACTAACCGCGCCCTATGCTGCTTGACTTCGGTGATCGGACGAGAACCGGTACGTAAAGCATGGTATGGACGTTGCCGAATGAAATTACCGTTACTCGGTATTTATAGCATTCATTTACACGTGTTTTACCCTGTTTTAGCAGAATTCCGGCATTTTTTACTGCACGCGAAATCAACAGCAGTTGTGGAATAATGCCCTGATTTACGAAAACGGTTTTCGAAGGGGGACAAATAAGCTTATGCGGTTTGTTTCGCGAGGAGTTAGCAAGCCGTTTTGTGTGTTATTTGTGAACGCTATCGAAAATAAAAGAGCAGTACTTAAATTAACATTGTCACTTAAATAGTTGACAATAAAGAGGAAAAATAACATAGAAATGCAAAAAGTTATTTGACAACGACACGCGGTGTTCCCAAGCGGTCCGCCATCTAAGTACTAACCGCGCCCTATGCTGCTTGACTTCGGTGATCGGACGAGAACCGGTACGTAAAGCATGGTATGGACGTTGCCGAATGAAATTACCGTTACTCGGTATTTATAGCATTCATTTACACGTGTTTTACCCTGTTTTAGCAGAATTCCGGCATTTTTTACTGCACGCGAAATCAACAGCAGTTGTGGAATAATGCCCTGATTTACGAAAACGGTTTTCGAAGGGGGACAAATAAGCTTATGCGGTTTGTTTCGCGAGGAGTTAGCAAGCCGTTTTGTGTGTTATTTGTGAACGCTTTCGAAAATAAAAGAGCAGTACTTAAATTAACATTGTCACTTAAATAGTTGACAATAAAGAGGAAAAATAACATAAATGCAAAAAGTTATTTGACAACGACACGCGGTGTTCCCAAGCGGTCCCCCATCTAAGTACTAACCGCGCCCTATGCTGCTTGACTTCGGTGATCGGACGAGAACCGGTACGTAAAGCATGGTATGGACGTTGCCGAATGAAATTACCGTTACTCGGTATTTATAGCATTCATTTACACGTGTTTTACCCTGTTTTAGCAGAATTCCGGCATTTTTTACTGCACGCGAAATCAACAGCAGTTGTGGAATAATGCCCTGATTTACGAAAACGGTTTTCGAAGGGGGACAAATAAGCTTATGCGGTTTGTTTCGCGAGGAGTTAGCAAGCCGTTTTGTGTGTTATTTGTGAACGCTTTCGAAAATAAAAGAGCAGTACTTAAATTAACATTGTCACTTAAATAGTTGACAATAAAGAGGAAAAATAACATAGAAATGCAAAAAGTTATTTGACAACGACACGCGGTGTTCCCAAGCGGTCCGCCATCTAAGTACTAACCGCGCCCTATGCTGCTTGACTTCGGTGATCGGACGAGAACCGGTACGTAAAGCATGGTATGGACGTTGCCGAATGAAATTACCGTTACTCGGTATTTATAGCATTCATTTACACGTGTTTTACCCTGTTTTAGCAGAATTCCGGCATTTTTTACTGCACGCGAAATCAACAGCAGTTGTGGAATAATGCCCTGATTTACGAAAACGGTTTTCGAAGGGGGACAAATAAGCTTATGCGGTTTGTTTCGCGAGGAGTTAGCAAGCCGTTTTGTGTGTTATTTGTGAACGCTATCGAAAATAAAAGAGCAGTACTTAAATTAACATTGTCACTTAAATAGTTGACAATAAAGAGGAAAAATAACATAGAAATGCAAAAAGTTATTTGACAACGACACGCGGTGTTCCCAAGCGGTCCCCCATCTAAGTACTAACCGCGCCCTATGCTGCTTGACTTCGGTGATCGGACGAGAACCGGTACGTAAAGCATGGTATGGACGTTGCCGAATGAAATTACCGTTACTCGGTATTTATAGCATTCATTTACACGTGTTTTACCCTGTTTTAGCAGAATTCCGGCATTTTTTACTGCACGCGAAATCAACAGCAGTTGTGGAATAATGCCCTGATTTACGAAAACGGTTTTCGAAGGGGGACAAATAAGCTTATGCGGTTTGTTTCGCGAGGAGTTAGCAAGCCGTTTTGTGTGTTATTTGTGAACGCTTTCGAAAATAAAAGAGCAGTACTTAAATTAACATTGTCACTTAAATAGTTGACAATAAAGAGGAAAAATAACATAGAAATGCAAAAAGTTATTTGACAACGACACGCGGTGTTCCCAAGCGGTCCCCCATCTAAGTACTAACCGCGCCCTATGCTGCTTGACTTCGGTGATCGGACGAGAACCGGTACGTAAAGCATGGTATGGACGTTGCCGAATGAAATTACCGTTACTCGGTATTTATAGCATTCATTTACACGTGTTTTACCCTGTTTTAGCAGAATTCCGGCATTTTTTACTGCACGCGAAATCAACAGCAGTTGTGGAATAATGCCCTGATTTACGAAAACGGTTTTCGAAGGGGGACAAATAAGCTTATGCGGTTTGTTTCGCGAGGAGTTAGCAAGCCGTTTTGTGTGTTATTTGTGAACGCTATCGAAAATAAAAGAGCAGTACTTAAATTAACATTGTCACTTAAATAGTTGACAATAAAGAGGAAAAATAACATAGAAATGCAAAAAGTTATTTGACAACGACACGCGGTGTTCCCAAGCGGTCCCCCATCTAAGTACTAACCGCGCCCTATGCTGCTTGACTTCGGTGATCGGACGAGAACCGGTACGTAAAGCATGGTATGGACGTTGCCGAATGAAATTACCGTTACTCGGTATTTATAGCATTCATTTACACGTGTTTTACCCTGTTTTAGCAGAATTCCGGCATTTTTTACTGCACGCGAAATCAACAGCAGTTGTGGAATAATGCCCTGATTTACGAAAACGGTTTTCGAAGGGGGACAAATAAGCTTATGCGGTTTGTTTCGCGAGGAGTTAGCAAGCCGTTTTGTGTGTTATTTGTGAACGCTTTCGAAAATAAAAGAGCAGTACTTAAATTAACATTGTCACTTAAATAGTTGACAATAAAGAGGAAAAATAACATAGAAATGCAAAAAGTTATTTGACAACGACACGCGGTGTTCCCAAGCGGTCCGCCATCTAAGTACTAACCGCGCCCTATGCTGCTTGACTTCGGTGATCGGACGAGAACCGGTACGTAAAGCATGGTATGGACGTTGCCGAATGAAATTACCGTTACTCGGTATTTATAGCATTCATTTACACGTGTTTTACCCTGTTTTAGCAGAATTCCGGCATTTTTTACTGCACGCGAAATCAACAGCAGTTGTGGAATAATGCCCTGATTTACGAAAACGGTTTTCGAAGGGGGGCAAATAAGCTTATGCGGTTTGTTTCGCGAGGAGTTAGCAAGCCGTTTTGTGTGTTATTTGTGAACGCTTTCGAAAATAAAAGAGCAGTACTTAAATTAACATTGTCACTTAAATAGTTGACAATAAAGAGGAAAAATAACATAGAAATGCAAAAAGTTATTTGACAACGACACGCGGTGTTCCCAAGCGGTCCCCCATCTAAGTACTAACCGCGCCCTATGCTGCTTGACTTCGGTGATCGGACGAGAACCGGTACGTAAAGCATGGTATGGACGTTGCCGAATGAAATTACCGTTACTCGGTATTTATAGCATTCTTTTACACGTGTTTTACCCTGTTTTAGCAGAATTCCGGCATTTTTTACTGCACGCGAAATCAACAGCAGTTGTGGAATAATGCCCTGATTTACGAAAACGGTTTTCGAAGGGGGACAAATAAGCTTATGCGGTTTGTTTCGCGAGGAGTTAGCAAGCCGTTTTGTGTGTTATTTGTGAACGCTTTCGAAAATAAAAGAGCAGTACTTAAATTAACATTGTCACTTAAATAGTTGACAATAAAGAGGAAAAATAACATAGAAATGCAAAAAGTTATTTGACAACGACACGCGGTGTTCCCAAGCGGTCCGCCATCTAAGTACTAACCGCGCCCTATGCTGCTTGACTTCGGTGATCGGACGAGAACCGGTACGTAAAGCATGGTATGGACGTTGCCGAATGAAATTACCGTTACTCGGTATTTATAGCATTCATTTACACGTGTTTTACCCTGTTTTAGCAGAATTCCGGCATTTTTTACTGCACGCGAAATCAACAGCAGTTGTGGAATAATGCCCTGATTTACGAAAACGGTTTTCGAAGGGGGACAAATAAGCTTATGCGGTTTGTTTCGCGAGGAGTTAGCAAGCCGTTTTGTGTGTTATTTGTGAACGCTATCGAAAATAAAAGAGCAGTACTTAAATTAACATTGTCACTTAAATAGTTGACAATAAAGAGGAAAAATAACATAGAAATGCAAAAAGTTATTTGACAACGACACGCGGTGTTCCCAAGCGGTCCCCCATCTAAGTACTAACCGCGCCCTATGCTGCTTGACTTCGGTGATCGGACGAGAACCGGTACGTAAAGCATGGTATGGACGTTGCCGAATGAAATTACCGTTACTCGGTATTTATAGCATTCATTTACACGTGTTTTACCCTGTTTTAGCAGAATTCCGGCATTTTTTACTGCACGCGAAATCAACAGCAGTTGTGGAATAATGCCCTGATTTACGAAAACGGTTTTCGAAGGGGGACAAATAAGCTTATGCGGTTTGTTTCGCGAGGAGTTAGCAAGCCGTTTTGTGTGTTATTTGTGAACGCTTTCGAAAATAAAAGAGCAGTACTTAAATTAACATTGTCACTTAAATAGTTGACAATAAAGAGGAAAAATAACATAGAAATGCAAAAAGTTATTTGACAACGACACGCGGTGTTCCCAAGCGGTCCCCCATCTAAGTACTAACCGCGCCCTATGCTGCTTGACTTCGGTGATCGGACGAGAACCGGTACGTAAAGCATGGTATGGACGTTGCCGAATGAAATTACCGTTACTCGGTATTTATAGCATTCATTTACACGTGTTTTACCCTGTTTTAGCAGAATTCCGGCATTTTTTACTGCACGCGAAATCAACAGCAGTTGTGGAATAATGCCCTGATTTACGAAAACGGTTTTCGAAGGGGGACAAATAAGCTTATGCGGTTTGTTTCGCGAGGAGTTAGCAAGCCGTTTTGTGTGTTATTTGTGAACGCTATCGAAAATAAAAGAGCAGTACTTAAATTAACATTGTCACTTAAATAGTTGACAATAAAGAGGAAAAATAACATAGAAATGCAAAAAGTTATTTGACAACGACACGCGGTGTTCCCAAGCGGTCCCCCATCTAAGTACTAACCGCGCCCTATGCTGCTTGACTTCGGTGATCGGACGAGAACCGGTACGTAAAGCATGGTATGGACGTTGCCGAATGAAATTACCGTTACTCGGTATTTATAGCATTCATTTACACGTGTTTTACCCTGTTTTAGCAGAATTCCGGCATTTTTTACTGCACGCGAAATCAACAGCAGTTGTGGAATAATGCCCTGATTTACGAAAACGGTTTTCGAAGGGGGACAAATAAGCTTATGCGGTTTGTTTCGCGAGGAGTTAGCAAGCCGTTTTGTGTGTTATTTGTGAACGCTTTCGAAAATAAAAGAGCAGTACTTAAATTAACATTGTCACTTAAATAGTTGACAATAAAGAGGAAAAATAACATAGAAATGCAAAAAGTTATTTGACAACGACACGCGGTGTTCCCAAGCGGTCCCCCATCTAAGTACTAACCGCGCCCTATGCTGCTTGACTTCGGTGATCGGACGAGAACCGGTACGTAAAGCATGGTATGGACGTTGCCGAATGAAATTACCGTTACTCGGTATTTATAGCATTCATTTACACGTGTTTTACCCTGTTTTAGCAGAATTCCGGCATTTTTTACTGCACGCGAAATCAACAGCAGTTGTGGAATAATGCCCTGATTTACGAAAACGGTTTTCGAAGGGGGACAAATAAGCTTATGCGGTTTGTTTCGCGAGGAGTTAGCAAGCCGTTTTGTGTGTTATTTGTGAACGCTATCGAAAATAAAAGAGCAGTACTTAAATTAACATTGTCACTTAAATAGTTGACAATAAAGAGGAAAAATAACATAGAAATGCAAAAAGTTATTTGACAACGACACGCGGTGTTCCCAAGCGGTCCCCCATCTAAGTACTAACCGCGCCCTATGCTGCTTGACTTCGGTGATCGGACGAGAACCGGTACGTAAAGCATGGTATGGACGTTGCCGAATGAAATTACCGTTACTCGGTATTTATAGCATTCATTTACACGTGTTTTACCCTGTTTTAGCAGAATTCCGGCATTTTTTACTGCACGCGAAATCAACAGCAGTTGTGGAATAATGCCCTGATTTACGAAAACGGTTTTCGAAGGGGGACAAATAAGCTTATGCGGTTTGTTTCGCGAGGAGTTAGCAAGCCGTTTTGTGTGTTATTTGTGAACGCTATCGAAAATAAAAGAGCAGTACTTAAATTAACATTGTCACTTAAATAGTTGACAATAAAGAGGAAAAATAACATAGAAATGCAAAAAGTTATTTGACAACGACACGCGGTGTTCCCAAGCGGTCCCCCATCTAAGTACTAACCGCGCCCTATGCTGCTTGACTTCGGTGATCGGACGAGAACCGGTACGTAAAGCATGGTATGGACGTTGCCGAATGAAATTACCGTTACTCGGTATTTATAGCATTCTTTTACACGTGTTTTACCCTGTTTTAGCAGAATTCCGGCATTTTTTACTGCACGCGAAATCAACAGCAGTTGTGGAATAATGCCCTGATTTACGAAAACGGTTTTCGAAGGGGGACAAATAAGCTTATGCGGTTTGTTTCGCGAGGAGTTAGCAAGCCGTTTTGTGTGTTATTTGTGAACGCTTTCGAAAATAAAAGAGCAGTACTTAAATTAACATTGTCACTTAAATAGTTGACAATAAAGAGGAAAAATAACATAGAAATGCAAAAAGTTATTTGACAACGACACGCGGTGTTCCCAAGCGGTCCCCCATCTAAGTACTAACCGCGCCCTATGCTGCTTGACTTCGGTGATCGGACGAGAACCGGTACGTAAAGCATGGTATGGACGTTGCCGAATGAAATTACCGTTACTCGGTATTTATAGCATTCATTTACACGTGTTTTACCCTGTTTTAGCAGAATTCCGGCATTTTTTACTGCACGCGAAATCAACAGCAGTTGTGGAATAATGCCCTGATTTACGAAAACGGTTTTCGAAGGGGGACAAATAAGCTTATGCGGTTTGTTTCGCGAGGAGTTAGCAAGCCGTTTTGTGTGTTATTTGTGAACGCTATCGAAAATAAAAGAGCAGTACTTAAATTAACATTGTCACTTAAATAGTTGACAATAAAGAGGAAAAATAACATAGAAATGCAAAAAGTTATTTGACAACGACACGCGGTGTTCCCAAGCGGTCCCCCATCTAAGTACTAACCGCGCCCTATGCTGATTGACTTCGGTGATCGGACGAGAACCGGTACGTAAAGCATGGTATGGACGTTGCCGAATGAAATTACCGTTACTCGGTATTTATAGCATTCATTTACACGTGTTTTACCCTGTTTTAGCAGAATTCCGGCATTTTTTACTGCACGCGAAATCAACAGCAGTTGTGGAATAATGCCCTGATTTACGAAAACGGTTTTCGAAGGGGGACAAATAAGCTTATGCGGTTTGTTTCGCGAGGAGTTAGCAAGCCGTTTTGTGTGTTATTTGTGAACGCTTTCGAAAATAAAAGAGCAGTACTTAAATTAACATTGTCACTTAAATAGTTGACAATAAAGAGGAAAAATAACATAGAAATGCAAAAAGTTATTTGACAACGACACGCGGTGTTCCCAAGCGGTCCCCCATCTAAGTACTAACCGCGCCCTATGCTGCTTGACTTCGGTGATCGGACGAGAACCGGTACGTAAAGCATGGTATGGACGTTGCCGAATGAAATTACCGTTACTCGGTATTTATAGCATTCATTTACACGTGTTTTACCCTGTTTTAGCAGAATTCCGGCATTTTTTACTGCACGCGAAATCAACAGCAGTTGTGGAATAATGCCCTGATTTACGAAAACGGTTTTCGAAGGGGGACAAATAAGCTTATGCGGTTTGTTTCGCGAGGAGTTAGCAAGCCGTTTTGTGTGTTATTTGTGAACGCTATCGAAAATAAAAGAGCAGTACTTAAATTAACATTGTCACTTAAATAGTTGACAATAAAGAGGAAAAATAACATAGAAATGCAAAAAGTTATTTGACAACGACACGCGGTGTTCCCAAGCGGTCCCCCATCTAAGTACTAACCGCGCCCTATGCTGCTTGACTTCGGTGATCGGACGAGAACCGGTACGTAAAGCATGGTATGGACGTTGCCGAATGAAATTACCGTTACTCGGTATTTATAGCATTCTTTTACACGTGTTTTACCCTGTTTTAGCAGAATTCCGGCATTTTTTACTGCACGCGAAATCAACAGCAGTTGTGGAATAATGCCCTGATTTACGAAAACGGTTTTCGAAGGGGGACAAATAAGCTTATGCGGTTTGTTTCGCGAGGAGTTAGCAAGCCGTTTTGTGTGTTATTTGTGAACGCTTTCGAAAATAAAAGAGCAGTACTTAAATTAACATTGTCACTTAAATAGTTGACAATAAAGAGGAAAAATAACATAGAAATGCAAAAAGTTATTTGACAACGACACGCGGTGTTCCCAAGCGGTCCGCCATCTAAGTACTAACCGCGCCCTATGCTGCTTGACTTCGGTGATCGGACGAGAACCGGTACGTAAAGCATGGTATGGACGTTGCCGAATGAAATTACCGTTACTCGGTATTTATAGCATTCATTTACACGTGTTTTACCCTGTTTTAGCAGAATTCCGGCATTTTTTACTGCACGCGAAATCAACAGCAGTTGTGGAATAATGCCCTGATTTACGAAAACGGTTTTCGAAGGGGGACAAATAAGCTTATGCGGTTTGTTTCGCGAGGAGTTAGCAAGCCGTTTTGTGTGTTATTTGTGAACGCTTTCGAAAATAAAAGAGCAGTACTTAAATTAACATTGTCACTTAAATAGTTGACAATAAAGAGGAAAAATAACATAGAAATGCAAAAAGTTATTTGACAACGACACGCGGTGTTCCCAAGCGGTCCCCCATCTAAGTACTAACCGCGCCCTATGCTGCTTGACTTCGGTGATCGGACGAGAACCGGTACGTAAAGCATGGTATGGACGTTGCCGAATGAAATTACCGTTACTCGGTATTTATAGCATTCTTTTACACGTGTTTTACCCTGTTTTAGCAGAATTCCGGCATTTTTTACTGCACGCGAAATCAACAGCAGTTGTGGAATAATGCCCTGATTTACGAAAACGGTTTTCGAAGGGGGACAAATAAGCTTATGCGGTTTGTTTCGCGAGGAGTTAGCAAGCCGTTTTGTGTGTTATTTGTGAACGCTATCGAAAATAAAAGAGCAGTACTTAAATTAACATTGTCACTTAAATAGTTGACAATAAAGAGGAAAAATAACATAGAAATGCAAAAAGTTATTTGACAACGACACGCGGTGTTCCCAAGCGGTCCCCCATCTAAGTACTAACCGCGCCCTATGCTGCTTGACTTCGGTGATCGGACGAGAACCGGTACGTAAAGCATGGTATGGACGTTGCCGAATGAAATTACCGTTACTCGGTATTTATAGCATTCATTTACACGTGTTTTACCCTGTTTTAGCAGAATTCCGGCATTTTTTACTGCACGCGAAATCAACAGCAGTTGTGGAATAATGCCCTGATTTACGAAAACGGTTTTCGAAGGGGGACAAATAAGCTTATGCGGTTTGTTTCGCGAGGAGTTAGCAAGCCGTTTTGTGTGTTATTTGTGAACGCTTTCGAAAATAAAAGAGCAGTACTTAAATTAACATTGTCACTTAAATAGTTGACAATAAAGAGGAAAAATAACATAGAAATGCAAAAAGTTATTTGACAACGACACGCGGTGTTCCCAAGCGGTCCCCCATCTAAGTACTAACCGCGCCCTATGCTGCTTGACTTCGGTGATCGGACGAGAACCGGTACGTAAAGCATGGTATGGACGTTGCCGAATGAAATTACCGTTACTCGGTATTTATAGCATTCTTTTACACGTGTTTTACCCTGTTTTAGCAGAATTCCGGCATTTTTTACTGCACGCGAAATCAACAGCAGTTGTGGAATAATGCCCTGATTTACGAAAACGGTTTTCGAAGGGGGACAAATAAGCTTATGCGGTTTGTTTCGCGAGGAGTTAGCAAGCCGTTTTGTGTGTTATTTGTGAACGCTATCGAAAATAAAAGAGCAGTACTTAAATTAACATTGTCACTTAAATAGTTGACAATAAAGAGGAAAAATAACATAGAAATGCAAAAAGTTATTTGACAACGACACGCGGTGTTCCCAAGCGGTCCCCCATCTAAGTACTAACCGCGCCCTATGCTGCTTGACTTCGGTGATCGGACGAGAACCGGTACGTAAAGCATGGTATGGACGTTGCCGAATGAAATTACCGTTACTCGGTATTTATAGCATTCATTTACACGTGTTTTACCCTGTTTTAGCAGAATTCCGGCATTTTTTACTGCACGCGAAATCAACAGCAGTTGTGGAATAATGCCCTGATTTACGAAAACGGTTTTCGAAGGGGGACAAATAAGCTTATGCGGTTTGTTTCGCGAGGAGTTAGCAAGCCGTTTTGTGTGTTATTTGTGAACGCTATCGAAAATAAAAGAGCAGTACTTAAATTAACATTGTCACTTAAATAGTTGACAATAAAGAGGAAAAATAACATAGAAATGCAAAAAGTTATTTGACAACGACACGCGGTGTTCCCAAGCGGTCCGCCATCTAAGTACTAACCGCGCCCTATGCTGCTTGACTTCGGTGATCGGACGAGAACCGGTACGTAAAGCATGGTATGGACGTTGCCGAATGAAATTACCGTTACTCGGTATTTATAGCATTCATTTACACGTGTTTTACCCTGTTTTAGCAGAATTCCGGCATTTTTTACTGCACGCGAAATCAACAGCAGTTGTGGAATAATGCCCTGATTTACGAAAACGGTTTTCGAAGGGGGACAAATAAGCTTATGCGGTTTGTTTCGCGAGGAGTTAGCAAGCCGTTTTGTGTGTTATTTGTGAACGCTATCGAAAATAAAAGAGCAGTACTTAAATTAACATTGTCACTTAAATAGTTGACAATAAAGAGGAAAAATAACATAGAAATGCAAAAAGTTATTTGACAACGACACGCGGTGTTCCCAAGCGGTCCGCCATCTAAGTACTAACCGCGCCCTATGCTGCTTGACTTCGGTGATCGGACGAGAACCGGTACGTAAAGCATGGTATGGACGTTGCCGAATGAAATTACCGTTACTCGGTATTTATAGCATTCATTTACACGTGTTTTACCCTGTTTTAGCAGAATTCCGGCATTTTTTACTGCACGCGAAATCAACAGCAGTTGTGGAATAATGCCCTGATTTACGAAAACGGTTTTCGAAGGGGGACAAATAAGCTTATGCGGTTTGTTTCGCGAGGAGTTAGCAAGCCGTTTTGTGTGTTATTTGTGAACGCTATCGAAAATAAAAGAGCAGTACTTAAATTAACATTGTCACTTAAATAGTTGACAATAAAGAGGAAAAATAACATAAATGCAAAAAGTTATTTGACAACGACACGCGGTGTTCCCAAGCGGTCCGCCATCTAAGTACTAACCGCGCCCTATGCTGCTTGACTTCGGTGATCGGACGAGAACCGGTACGTAAAGCATGGTATGGACGTTGCCGAATGAAATTACCGTTACTCGGTATTTATAGCATTCATTTACACGTGTTTTACCCTGTTTTAGCAGAATTCCGGCATTTTTTACTGCACGCGAAATCAACAGCAGTTGTGGAATAATGCCCTGATTTACGAAAACGGTTTTCGAAGGGGGGCAAATAAGCTTATGCGGTTTGTTTCGCGAGGAGTTAGCAAGCCGTTTTGTGTGTTATTTGTGAACGCTTTCGAAAATAAAAGAGCAGTACTTAAATTAACATTGTCACTTAAATAGTTGACAATAAAGAGGAAAAATAACATAGAAATGCAAAAAGTTATTTGACAACGACACGCGGTGTTCCCAAGCGGTCCCCCATCTAAGTACTAACCGCGCCCTATGCTGCTTGACTTCGGTGATCGGACGAGAACCGGTACGTAAAGCATGGTATGGACGTTGCCGAATGAAATTACCGTTACTCGGTATTTATAGCATTCATTTACACGTGTTTTACCCTGTTTTAGCAGAATTCCGGCATTTTTTACTGCACGCGAAATCAACAGCAGTTGTGGAATAATGCCCTGATTTACGAAAACGGTTTTCGAAGGGGGACAAATAAGCTTATGCGGTTTGTTTCGCGAGGAGTTAGCAAGCCGTTTTGTGTGTTATTTGTGAACGCTTTCGAAAATAAAAGAGCAGTACTTAAATTAACATTGTCACTTAAATAGTTGACAATAAAGAGGAAAAATAACATAGAAATGCAAAAAGTTATTTGACAACGACACGCGGTGTTCCCAAGCGGTCCGCCATCTAAGTACTAACCGCGCCCTATGCTGCTTGACTTCGGTGATCGGACGAGAACCGGTACGTAAAGCATGGTATGGACGTTGCCGAATGAAATTACCGTTACTCGGTATTTATAGCATTCATTTACACGTGTTTTACCCTGTTTTAGCAGAATTCCGGCATTTTTTACTGCACGCGAAATCAACAGCAGTTGTGGAATAATGCCCTGATTTACGAAAACGGTTTTCGAAGGGGGACAAATAAGCTTATGCGGTTTGTTTCGCGAGGAGTTAGCAAGCCGTTTTGTGTGTTATTTGTGAACGCTTTCGAAAATAAAAGAGCAGTACTTAAATTAACATTGTCACTTAAATAGTTGACAATAAAGAGGAAAAATAACATAGAAATGCAAAAAGTTATTTGACAACGACACGCGGTGTTCCCAAGCGGTCCCCCATCTAAGTACTAACCGCGCCCTATGCTGCTTGACTTCGGTGATCGGACGAGAACCGGTACGTAAAGCATGGTATGGACGTTGCCGAATGAAATTACCGTTACTCGGTATTTATAGCATTCATTTACACGTGTTTTACCCTGTTTTAGCAGAATTCCGGCATTTTTTACTGCACGCGAAATCAACAGCAGTTGTGGAATAATGCCCTGATTTACGAAAACGGTTTTCGAAGGGGGACAAATAAGCTTATGCGGTTTGTTTCGCGAGGAGTTAGCAAGCCGTTTTGTGTGTTATTTGTGAACGCTTTCGAAAATAAAAGAGCAGTACTTAAATTAACATTGTCACTTAAATAGTTGACAATAAAGAGGAAAAATAACATAGAAATGCAAAAAGTTATTTGACAACGACACGCGGTGTTCCCAAGCGGTCCCCCATCTAAGTACTAACCGCGCCCTATGCTGCTTGACTTCGGTGATCGGACGAGAACCGGTACGTAAAGCATGGTATGGACGTTGCCGAATGAAATTACCGTTACTCGGTATTTATAGCATTCTTTTATACGTGTTTTACCCTGTTTTAGCCGAATTCCGGCATTTTTTACTGCACGCGAAATCAACAGCTGTTGTGGAATAATGCCCTGATTTACGAAAACGGTTTTCGAAGGGGGACAAATAAGCTTATGCGGTTTGTTTCGCGAGGAGTTAGCAAGCCGTTTTGTGTGTTATTTGTGAACGCTATCGAAAATAAAAGAGCAGTACTTAAATTAAAATTGTCACTTAAATAGTTGACAATAAAGAGCAAAAATAACATAGAAATGCAAAAAGTTATTTGACAACGGACACGCGGTGTTCCCAAGCGGTCCCCCATCTAAGTACTAACCGCGCCCTATGCTGCTTGACTTCGGTGATCGGACGAGAACCGGTACGTAAAGCATGGTATGGACGTTGCCGAATGAAATTACCGTTACTCGGTATTTATAGCATTCTTTTACACGTGTTTTACCCTGTTTTAGCAGAATTCCGGCATTTTTTACTGCACGCGAAATCAACAGCAGTTGTGGAATAATGCCCTGATTTACGAAAACGGTTTTCGAAGGGGGACAAATAAGCTTATGCGGTTTGTTTCGCGAGGAGTTAGCAAGCCGTTTTGTGTGTTATTTGTGAACGCTATCGAAAATAAAAGAGCAGTACTTAAATTAACATTGTCACTTAAATAGTTGACAATAAAGAGGAAAAATAACATAGAAATGCAAAAAGTTATTTGACAACGACACGCGGTGTTCCCAAGCGGTCCCCCATCTAAGTACTAACCGCGCCCTATGCTGCTTGACTTCGGTGATCGGACGAGAACCGGTACGTAAAGCATGGTATGGACGTTGCCGAATGAAATTACCGTTACTCGGTATTTATAGCATTCATTTACACGTGTTTTACCCTGTTTTAGCAGAATTCCGGCATTTTTTACTGCACGCGAAATCAACAGCAGTTGTGGAATAATGCCCTGATTTACGAAAACGGTTTTCGAAGGGGGACAAATAAGCTTATGCGGTTTGTTTCGCGAGGAGTTAGCAAGCCGTTTTGTGTGTTATTTGTGAACGCTATCGAAAATAAAAGAGCAGTACTTAAATTAACATTGTCACTTAAATAGTTGACAATAAAGAGGAAAAATAACATAGAAATGCAAAAAGTTATTTGACAACGACACGCGGTGTTCCCAAGCGGTCCCCCATCTAAGTACTAACCGCGCCCTATGCTGCTTGACTTCGGTGATCGGACGAGAACCGGTACGTAAAGCATGGTATGGACGTTGCCGAATGAAATTACCGTTACTCGGTATTTATAGCATTCATTTACACGTGTTTTACCCTGTTTTAGCAGAATTCCGGCATTTTTTACTGCACGCGAAATCAACAGCAGTTGTGGAATAATGCCCTGATTTACGAAAACGGTTTTCGAAGGGGGACAAATAAGCTTATGCGGTTTGTTTCGCGAGGAGTTAGCAAGCCGTTTTGTGTGTTATTTGTGAACGCTATCGAAAATAAAAGAGCAGTACTTAAATTAACATTGTCACTTAAATAGTTGACAATAAAGAGGAAAAATAACATAGAAATGCAAAAAGTTATTTGACAACGACACGCGGTGTTCCCAAGCGGTCCCCCATCTAAGTACTAACCGCGCCCTATGCTGCTTGACTTCGGTGATCGGACGAGAACCGGTACGTAAAGCATGGTATGGACGTTGCCGAATGAAATTACCGTTACTCGGTATTTATAGCATTCATTTACACGTGTTTTACCCTGTTTTAGCAGAATTCCGGCATTTTTTACTGCACGCGAAATCAACAGCAGTTGTGGAATAATGCCCTGATTTACGAAAACGGTTTTCGAAGGGGGACAAATAAGCTTATGCGGTTTGTTTCGCGAGGAGTTAGCAAGCCGTTTTGTGTGTTATTTGTGAACGCTATCGAAAATAAAAGAGCAGTACTTAAATTAACATTGTCACTTAAATAGTTGACAATAAAGAGGAAAAATAACATAGAAATGCAAAAAGTTATTTGACAACGACACGCGGTGTTCCCAAGCGGTCCCCCATCTAAGTACTAACCGCGCCCTATGCTGCTTGACTTCGGTGATCGGACGAGAACCGGTACGTAAAGCATGGTATGGACGTTGCCGGAAGTAATTACCGTTACTCTGTATTTATAGCATTCATTTACACGTGTTTTATCCTGTTTAAGCAGAATTCCGGCATTTCTTACTGCACGCGAAATCAACAGCAGTTGTGGAATAATGCCCTGATTTACGAAAACGGTTTTCGAAGGGGGACAAATAAGCTTATGCGGTTTGTTTCGCGAGGAGTTAGCAAGCCGTTTTGTGTGTTATTTGTGAACGCTATCGAAAATAAAAGAGCAGTACTTAAATTAACATTGTCACTTAAATAGTTGACAATAAAGAGGAAAAATAACATAGAAATGCAAAAAGTTATTTGACAACGACACGCGGTGTTCCCAAGCGGTCCCCCATCTAAGTACTAACCGCGCCCTATGCTGCTTGACTTCGGTGATCGGACGAGAACCGGTACGTAAAGCATGGTATGGACGTTGCCGAATGAAATTACCGTTACTCGGTATTTATAGCATTCATTTACACGTGTTTTACCCTGTTTTAGCAGAATTCCGGCATTTTTTACTGCACGCGAAATCAACAGCAGTTGTGGAATAATGCCCTGATTTACGAAAACGGTTTTCGAAGGGGGACAAATAAGCTTATGCGGTTTGTTTCGCGAGGAGTTAGCAAGCCGTTTTGTGTGTTATTTGTGAACGCTATCGAAAATAAAAGAGCAGTACTTAAATTAACATTGTCACTTAAATAGTTGACAATAAAGAGGAAAAATAACATAGAAATGCAAAAAGTTATTTGACAACGACACGCGGTGTTCCCAAGCGGTCCCCCATCTAAGTACTAACCGCGCCCTATGCTGCTTGACTTCGGTGATCGGACGAGAACCGGTACGTAAAGCATGGTATGGACGTTGCCGAATGAAATTACCGTTACTCGGTATTTATAGCATTCATTTACACGTGTTTTACCCTGTTTTAGCAGAATTCCGGCATTTTTTACTGCACGCGAAATCAACAGCAGTTGTGGAATAATGCCCTGATTTACGAAAACGGTTTTCGAAGGGGGACAAATAAGCTTATGCGGTTTGTTTCGCGAGGAGTTAGCAAGCCGTTTTGTGTGTTATTTGTGAACGCTATCGAAAATAAAAGAGCAGTACTTAAATTAACATTGTCACTTAAATAGTTGACAATAAAGAGGAAAAATAACATAGAAATGCAAAAAGTTATTTGACAACGACACGCGGTGTTCCCAAGCGGTCCCCCATCTAAGTACTAACCGCGCCCTATGCTGCTTGACTTCGGTGATCGGACGAGAACCGGTACGTAAAGCATGGTATGGACGTTGCCGGAAGTAATTACCGTTACTCTGTATTTATAGCATTCATTTACACGTGTTTTATCCTGTTTAAGCAGAATTCCGGCATTTCTTACTGCACGCGAAATCAACAGCAGTTGTGGAATAATGCCCTGATTTACGAAAACGGTTTTCGAAGGGGGACAAATAAGCTTATGCGGTTTGTTTCGCGAGGAGTTAGCAAGCCGTTTTGTGTGTTATTTGTGAACGCTATCGAAAATAAAAGAGCAGTACTTAAATTAACATTGTCACTTAAATAGTTGACAATAAAGAGGAAAAATAACATAGAAATGCAAAAAGTTATTTGACAACGACACGCGGTGTTCCCAAGCGGTCCCCCATCTAAGTACTAACCGCGCCCTATGCTGCTTGACTTCGGTGATCGGACGAGAACCGGTACGTAAAGCATGGTATGGACGTTGCCGAATGAAATTACCGTTACTCGGTATTTATAGCATTCATTTACACGTGTTTTACCCTGTTTTAGCAGAATTCCGGCATTTTTTACTGCACGCGAAATCAACAGCAGTTGTGGAATAATGCCCTGATTTACGAAAACGGTTTTCGAAGGGGGACAAATAAGCTTATGCGGTTTGTTTCGCGAGGAGTTAGCAAGCCGTTTTGTGTGTTATTTGTGAACGCTATCGAAAATAAAAGAGCAGTACTTAAATTAACATTGTCACTTAAATAGTTGACAATAAAGAGGAAAAATAACATAGAAATGCAAAAAGTTATTTGACAACGACACGCGGTGTTCCCAAGCGGTCCCCCATCTAAGTACTAACCGCGCCCTATGCTGCTTGACTTCGGTGATCGGACGAGAACCGGTACGTAAAGCATGGTATGGACGTTGCCGAATGAAATTACCGTTACTCGGTATTTATAGCATTCATTTACACGTGTTTTACCCTGTTTTAGCAGAATTCCGGCATTTTTTACTGCACGCGAAATCAACAGCAGTTGTGGAATAATGCCCTGATTTACGAAAACGGTTTTCGAAGGGGGACAAATAAGCTTATGCGGTTTGTTTCGCGAGGAGTTAGCAAGCCGTTTTGTGTGTTATTTGTGAACGCTATCGAAAATAAAAGAGCAGTACTTAAATTAACATTGTCACTTAAATAGTTGACAATAAAGAGGAAAAATAACATAGAAATGCAAAAAGTTATTTGACAACGACACGCGGTGTTCCCAAGCGGTCCCCCATCTAAGTACTAACCGCGCCCTATGCTGCTTGACTTCGGTGATCGGACGAGAACCGGTACGTAAAGCATGGTATGGACGTTGCCGAATGAAATTACCGTTACTCGGTATTTATAGCATTCATTTACACGTGTTTTACCCTGTTTTAGCAGAATTCCGGCATTTTTTACTGCACGCGAAATCAACAGCAGTTGTGGAATAATGCCCTGATTTACGAAAACGGTTTTCGAAGGGGGACAAATAAGCTTATGCGGTTTGTTTCGCGAGGAGTTAGCAAGCCGTTTTGTGTGTTATTTGTGAACGCTTTCGAAAATAAAAGAGCAGTACTTAAATTAACATTGTCACTTAAATAGTTGACAATAAAGAGGAAAAATAACATAGAAATGCAAAAAGTTATTTGACAACGACACGCGGTGTTCCCAAGCGGTCCCCCATCTAAGTACTAACCGCGCCCTATGCTGCTTGACTTCGGTGATCGGACGAGAACCGGTACGTAAAGCATGGTATGGACGTTGCCGAATGAAATTACCGTTACTCGGTATTTATAGCATTCTTTTACACGTGTTTTACCCTGTTTTAGCAGAATTCCGGCATTTTTTACTGCACGCGAAATCAACAGCAGTTGTGGAATAATGCCCTGATTTACGAAAACGGTTTTCGAAGGGGGACAAATAAGCTTATGCGGTTTGTTTCGCGAGGAGTTAGCAAGCCGTTTTGTGTGTTATTTGTGAACGCTTTCGAAAATAAAAGAGCAGTACTTAAATTAACATTGTCACTTAAATAGTTGACAATAAAGAGGAAAAATAACATAGAAATGCAAAAAGTTATTTGACAACGACACGCGGTGTTCCCAAGCGGTCCCCCATCTAAGTACTAACCGCGCCCTATGCTGCTTGACTTCGGTGATCGGACGAGAACCGGTACGTAAAGCATGGTATGGACGTTGCCGAATGAAATTACCGTTACTCGGTATTTATAGCATTCATTTACACGTGTTTTACCCTGTTTTAGCAGAATTCCGGCATTTTTTACTGCACGCGAAATCAACAGCAGTTGTGGAATAATGCCCTGATTTACGAAAACGGTTTTCGAAGGGGGACAAATAAGCTTATGCGGTTTGTTTCGCGAGGAGTTAGCAAGCCGTTTTGTGTGTTATTTGTGAACGCTATCGAAAATAAAAGAGCAGTACTTAAATTAACATTGTCACTTAAATAGTTGACAATAAAGAGGAAAAATAACATAGAAATGCAAAAAGTTATTTGACAACGACACGCGGTGTTCCCAAGCGGTCCCCCATCTAAGTACTAACCGCGCCCTATGCTGCTTGACTTCGGTGATCGGACGAGAACCGGTACGTAAAGCATGGTATGGACGTTGCCGAATGAAATTACCGTTACTCGGTATTTATAGCATTCATTTACACGTGTTTTACCCTGTTTTAGCAGAATTCCGGCATTTTTTACTGCACGCGAAATCAACAGCAGTTGTGGAATAATGCCCTGATTTACAAAAACGGTTTTCGAAGGGGGACAAATAAGCTTATGCGGTTTGTTTCGCGAGGAGTTAGCAAGCCGTTTTGTGTGTTATTTGTGAACGCTTTCGAAAATAAAAGAGCAGTACTTAAATTAACATTGTCACTTAAATAGTTGACAATAAAGAGGAAAAATAACATAGAAATGCAAAAAGTTATTTGACAACGACACGCGGTGTTCCCAAGCGGTCCCCCATCTAAGTACTAACCGCGCCCTATGCTGCTTGACTTCGGTGATCGGACGAGAACCGGTACGTAAAGCATGGTATGGACGTTGCCGAATGAAATTACCGTTACTCGGTATTTATAGCATTCATTTACACGTGTTTTACCCTGTTTTAGCAGAATTCCGGCATTTTTTACTGCACGCGAAATCAACAGCAGTTGTGGAATAATGCCCTGATTTACGAAAACGGTTTTCGAAGGGGGACAAATAAGCTTATGCGGTTTGTTTCGCGAGGAGTTAGCAAGCCGTTTTGTGTGTTATTTGTG
Organism: Leptogaster cylindrica; assembly: GCA_963082835.1. Taxonomy (NCBI): domain Eukaryota; kingdom Metazoa; phylum Arthropoda; class Insecta; order Diptera; family Asilidae; genus Leptogaster; species Leptogaster cylindrica. The sequence continues at coordinate 6,420,372 of OY720106.1, forward strand.
AACGCTATCGAAAATAAAAGAGCAGTACTTAAATTAACATTGTCACTTAAATAGTTGACAATAAAGAGGAAAAATAACATAGAAATGCAAAAAGTTATTTGACAACGACACGCGGTGTTCCCAAGCGGTCCCCCATCTAAGTACTAACCGCGCCCTATGCTGCTTGACTTCGGTGATCGGACGAGAACCGGTACGTAAAGCATGGTATGGACGTTGCCGAATGAAATTACCGTTACTCGGTATTTATAGCATTCTTTTACACGTGTTTTACCCTGTTTTAGCAGAATTCCGGCATTTTTTACTGCACGCGAAATCAACAGCAGTTGTGGAATAATGCCCTGATTTACGAAAACGGTTTTCGAAGGGGGACAAATAAGCTTATGCGGTTTGTTTCGCGAGGAGTTAGCAAGCCGTTTTGTGTGTTATTTGTGAACGCTATCGAAAATAAAAGAGCAGTACTTAAATTAACATTGTCACTTAAATAGTTGACAATAAAGAGGAAAAATAACATAGAAATGCAAAAAGTTATTTGACAACGACACGCGGTGTTCCCAAGCGGTCCCCCATCTAAGTACTAACCGCGCCCTATGCTGCTTGACTTCGGTGATCGGACGAGAACCGGTACGTAAAGCATGGTATGGACGTTGCCGAATGAAATTACCGTTACTCGGTATTTATAGCATTCTTTTACACGTGTTTTACCCTGTTTTAGCAGAATTCCGGCATTTTTTACTGCACGCGAAATCAACAGCAGTTGTGGAATAATGCCCTGATTTACGAAAACGGTTTTCGAAGGGGGACAAATAAGCTTATGCGGTTTGTTTCGCGAGGAGTTAGCAAGCCGTTTTGTGTGTTATTTGTGAACGCTTTCGAAAATAAAAGAGCAGTACTTAAATTAACATTGTCACTTAAATAGTTGACAATAAAGAGGAAAAATAACATAGAAATGCAAAAAGTTATTTGACAACGACACGCGGTGTTCCCAAGCGGTCCGCCATCTAAGTACTAACGGCGCCCTATGCTGCTTGACTTCGGTGATCGGACGAGAACCGGTACGTAAAGCATGGTATGGACGTTGCCGAATGAAATTACCGTTACTCGGTATTTATAGCATTCATTTACACGTGTTTTACCCTGTTTTAGCAGAATTCCGGCATTTTTTACTGCACGCGAAATCAACAGCAGTTGTGGAATAATGCCCTGATTTACGAAAACGGTTTTCGAAGGGGGACAAATAAGCTTATGCGGTTTGTTTCGCGAGGAGTTAGCAAGCCGTTTTGTGTGTTATTTGTGAACGCTTTCGAAAATAAAAGAGCAGTACTTAAATTAACATTGTCACTTAAATAGTTGACAATAAAGAGGAAAAATAACATAGAAATGCAAAAAGTTATTTGACAACGACACGCGGTGTTCCCAAGCGGTCCCCCATCTAAGTACTAACCGCGCCCTATGCTGCTTGACTTCGGTGATCGGACGAGAACCGGTACGTAAAGCATGGTATGGACGTTGCCGAATGAAATTACCGTTACTCGGTATTTATAGCATTCTTTTACACGTGTTTTACCCTGTTTTAGCAGAATTCCGGCATTTTTTACTGCACGCGAAATCAACAGCAGTTGTGGAATAATGCCCTGATTTACGAAAACGGTTTTCGAAGGGGGACAAATAAGCTTATGCGGTTTGTTTCGCGAGGAGTTAGCAAGCCGTTTTGTGTGTTATTTGTGAACGCTATCGAAAATAAAAGAGCAGTACTTAAATTAACATTGTCACTTAAATAGTTGACAATAAAGAGGAAAAATAACATAGAAATGCAAAAAGTTATTTGACAACGACACGCGGTGTTCCCAAGCGGTCCCCCATCTAAGTACTAACCGCGCCCTATGCTGCTTGACTTCGGTGATCGGACGAGAACCGGTACGTAAAGCATGGTATGGACGTTGCCGAATGAAATTACCGTTACTCGGTATTTATAGCATTCATTTACACGTGTTTTACCCTGTTTTAGCAGAATTCCGGCATTTTTTACTGCACGCGAAATCAACAGCAGTTGTGGAATAATGCCCTGATTTACGAAAACGGTTTTCGAAGGGGGACAAATAAGCTTATGCGGTTTGTTTCGCGAGGAGTTAGCAAGCCGTTTTGTGTGTTATTTGTGAACGCTTTCGAAAATAAAAGAGCAGTACTTAAATTAACATTGTCACTTAAATAGTTGACAATAAAGAGGAAAAATAACATAGAAATGCAAAAAGTTATTTGACAACGACACGCGGTGTTCCCAAGCGGTCCCCCATCTAAGTACTAACCGCGCCCTATGCTGCTTGACTTCGGTGATCGGACGAGAACCGGTACGTAAAGCATGGTATGGACGTTGCCGAATGAAATTACCGTTACTCGGTATTTATAGCATTCTTTTACACGTGTTTTACCCTGTTTTAGCAGAATTCCGGCATTTTTTACTGCACGCGAAATCAACAGCAGTTGTGGAATAATGCCCTGATTTACGAAAACGGTTTTCGAAGGGGGACAAATAAGCTTATGCGGTTTGTTTCGCGAGGAGTTAGCAAGCCGTTTTGTGTGTTATTTGTGAACGCTATCGAAAATAAAAGAGCAGTACTTAAATTAACATTGTCACTTAAATAGTTGACAATAAAGAGGAAAAATAACATAGAAATGCAAAAAGTTATTTGACAACGACACGCGGTGTTCCCAAGCGGTCCCCCATCTAAGTACTAACCGCGCCCTATGCTGCTTGACTTCGGTGATCGGACGAGAACCGGTACGTAAAGCATGGTATGGACGTTGCCGAATGAAATTACCGTTACTCGGTATTTATAGCATTCATTTACACGTGTTTTACCCTGTTTTAGCAGAATTCCGGCATTTTTTACTGCACGCGAAATCAACAGCAGTTGTGGAATAATGCCCTGATTTACGAAAACGGTTTTCGAAGGGGGACAAATAAGCTTATGCGGTTTGTTTCGCGAGGAGTTAGCAAGCCGTTTTGTGTGTTATTTGTGAACGCTATCGAAAATAAAAGAGCAGTACTTAAATTAACATTGTCACTTAAATAGTTGACAATAAAGAGGAAAAATAACATAGAAATGCAAAAAGTTATTTGACAACGACACGCGGTGTTCCCAAGCGGTCCGCCATCTAAGTACTAACCGCGCCCTATGCTGCTTGACTTCGGTGATCGGACGAGAACCGGTACGTAAAGCATGGTATGGACGTTGCCGAATGAAATTACCGTTACTCGGTATTTATAGCATTCATTTACACGTGTTTTACCCTGTTTTAGCAGAATTCCGGCATTTTTTACTGCACGCGAAATCAACAGCAGTTGTGGAATAATGCCCTGATTTACGAAAACGGTTTTCGAAGGGGGACAAATAAGCTTATGCGGTTTGTTTCGCGAGGAGTTAGCAAGCCGTTTTGTGTGTTATTTGTGAACGCTTTCGAAAATAAAAGAGCAGTACTTAAATTAACATTGTCACTTAAATAGTTGACAATAAAGAGGAAAAATAACATAGAAATGCAAAAAGTTATTTGACAACGACACGCGGTGTTCCCAAGCGGTCCCCCATCTAAGTACTAACCGCGCCCTATGCTGCTTGACTTCGGTGATCGGACGAGAACCGGTACGTAAAGCATGGTATGGACGTTGCCGAATGAAATTACCGTTACTCGGTATTTATAGCATTCATTTACACGTGTTTTACCCTGTTTTAGCAGAATTCCGGCATTTTTTACTGCACGCGAAATCAACAGCAGTTGTGGAATAATGCCCTGATTTACGAAAACGGTTTTCGAAGGGGGGCAAATAAGCTTATGCGGTTTGTTTCGCGAGGAGTTAGCAAGCCGTTTTGTGTGTTATTTGTGAACGCTTTCGAAAATAAAAGAGCAGTACTTAAATTAACATTGTCACTTAAATAGTTGACAATAAAGAGGAAAAATAACATAGAAATGCAAAAAGTTATTTGACAACGACACGCGGTGTTCCCAAGCGGTCCCCCATCTAAGTACTAACCGCGCCCTATGCTGCTTGACTTCGGTGATCGGACGAGAACCGGTACGTAAAGCATGGTATGGACGTTGCCGAATGAAATTACCGTTACTCGGTATTTATAGCATTCTTTTACACGTGTTTTACCCTGTTTTAGCAGAATTCCGGCATTTTTTACTGCACGCGAAATCAACAGCAGTTGTGGAATAATGCCCTGATTTACGAAAACGGTTTTCGAAGGGGGACAAATAAGCTTATGCGGTTTGTTTCGCGAGGAGTTAGCAAGCCGTTTTGTGTGTTATTTGTGAACGCTATCGAAAATAAAAGAGCAGTACTTAAATTAACATTGTCACTTAAATAGTTGACAATAAAGAGGAAAAATAACATAGAAATGCAAAAAGTTATTTGACAACGACACGCGGTGTTCCCAAGCGGTCCCCCATCTAAGTACTAACCGCGCCCTATGCTGCTTGACTTCGGTGATCGGACGAGAACCGGTACGTAAAGCATGGTATGGACGTTGCCGAATGAAATTACCGTTACTCGGTATTTATAGCATTCTTTTACACGTGTTTTACCCTGTTTTAGCAGAATTCCGGCATTTTTTACTGCACGCGAAATCAACAGCAGTTGTGGAATAATGCCCTGATTTACGAAAACGGTTTTCGAAGGGGGACAAATAAGCTTATGCGGTTTGTTTCGCGAGGAGTTAGCAAGCCGTTTTGTGTGTTATTTGTGAACGCTTTCGAAAATAAAAGAGCAGTACTTAAATTAACATTGTCACTTAAATAGTTGACAATAAAGAGGAAAAATAACATAGAAATGCAAAAAGTTATTTGACAACGACACGCGGTGTTCCCAAGCGGTCCCCCATCTAAGTACTAACCGCGCCCTATGCTGCTTGACTTCGGTGATCGGACGAGAACCGGTACGTAAAGCATGGTATGGACGTTGCCGAATGAAATTACCGTTACTCGGTATTTATAGCATTCATTTACACGTGTTTTACCCTGTTTTAGCAGAATTCCGGCATTTTTTACTGCACGCGAAATCAACAGCAGTTGTGGAATAATGCCCTGATTTACGAAAACGGTTTTCGAAGGGGGACAAATAAGCTTATGCGGTTTGTTTCGCGAGGAGTTAGCAAGCCGTTTTGTGTGTTATTTGTGAACGCTTTCGAAAATAAAAGAGCAGTACTTAAATTAACATTGTCACTTAAATAGTTGACAATAAAGAGGAAAAATAACATAGAAATGCAAAAAGTTATTTGACAACGACACGCGGTGTTCCCAAGCGGTCCCCCATCTAAGTACTAACCGCGCCCTATGCTGCTTGACTTCGGTGATCGGACGAGAACCGGTACGTAAAGCATGGTATGGACGTTGCCGAATGAAATTACCGTTACTCGGTATTTATAGCATTCTTTTATACGTGTTTTACCCTGTTTTAGCCGAATTCCGGCATTTTTTACTGCACGCGAAATCAACAGCTGTTGTGGAATAATGCCCTGATTTACGAAAACGGTTTTCGAAGGGGGACAAATAAGCTTATGCGGTTTGTTTCGCGAGGAGTTAGCAAGCCGTTTTGTGTGTTATTTGTGAACGCTATCGAAAATAAAAGAGCAGTACTTAAATTAAAATTGTCACTTAAATAGTTGACAATAAAGAGGAAAAATAACATAGAAATGCAAAAAGTTATTTGACAACGGACACGCGGTGTTCCCAAGCGGTCCCCCATCTAAGTACTAACCGCGCCCTATGCTGCTTGACTTCGGTGATCGGACGAGAACCGGTACGTAAAGCATGGTATGGACGTTGCCGAATGAAATTACCGTTACTCGGTATTTATAGCATTCTTTTACACGTGTTTTACCCTGTTTTAGCAGAATTCCGGCATTTTTTACTGCACGCGAAATCAACAGCAGTTGTGGAATAATGCCCTGATTTACGAAAACGGTTTTCGAAGGGGGACAAATAAGCTTATGCGGTTTGTTTCGCGAGGAGTTAGCAAGCCGTTTTGTGTGTTATTTGTGAACGCTATCGAAAATAAAAGAGCAGTACTTAAATTAACATTGTCACTTAAATAGTTGACAATAAAGAGGAAAAATAACATAGAAATGCAAAAAGTTATTTGACAACGACACGCGGTGTTCCCAAGCGGTCCCCCATCTAAGTACTAACCGCGCCCTATGCTGCTTGACTTCGGTGATCGGACGAGAACCGGTACGTAAAGCATGGTATGGACGTTGCCGAATGAAATTACCGTTACTCGGTATTTATAGCATTCATTTACACGTGTTTTACCCTGTTTTAGCAGAATTCCGGCATTTTTTACTGCACGCGAAATCAACAGCAGTTGTGGAATAATGCCCTGATTTACGAAAACGGTTTTCGAAGGGGGACAAATAAGCTTATGCGGTTTGTTTCGCGAGGAGTTAGCAAGCCGTTTTGTGTGTTATTTGTGAACGCTATCGAAAATAAAAGAGCAGTACTTAAATTAACATTGTCACTTAAATAGTTGACAATAAAGAGGAAAAATAACATAGAAATGCAAAAAGTTATTTGACAACGACACGCGGTGTTCCCAAGCGGTCCCCCATCTAAGTACTAACCGCGCCCTATGCTGCTTGACTTCGGTGATCGGACGAGAACCGGTACGTAAAGCATGGTATGGACGTTGCCGAATGAAATTACCGTTACTCGGTATTTATAGCATTCATTTACACGTGTTTTACCCTGTTTTAGCAGAATTCCGGCATTTTTTACTGCACGCGAAATCAACAGCAGTTGTGGAATAATGCCCTGATTTACGAAAACGGTTTTCGAAGGGGGACAAATAAGCTTATGCGGTTTGTTTCGCGAGGAGTTAGCAAGCCGTTTTGTGTGTTATTTGTGAACGCTATCGAAAATAAAAGAGCAGTACTTAAATTAACATTGTCACTTAAATAGTTGACAATAAAGAGGAAAAATAACATAGAAATGCAAAAAGTTATTTGACAATGACACGCGGTGTTCCCAAGCGGTCCCCCATCTAAGTACTAACCGCGCCCTATGCTGCTTGACTTCGGTGATCGGACGAGAACCGGTACGTAAAGCATGGTATGGACGTTGCCGAATGAAATTACCGTTACTCGGTATTTATAGCATTCATTTACACGTGTTTTACCCTGTTTTAGCAGAATTCCGGCATTTTTTACTGCACGCGAAATCAACAGCAGTTGTGGAATAATGCCCTGATTTACGAAAACGGTTTTCGAAGGGGGACAAATAAGCTTATGCGGTTTGTTTCGCGAGGAGTTAGCAAGCCGTTTTGTGTGTTATTTGTGAACGCTTTCGAAAATAAAAGAGCAGTACTTAAATTAACATTGTCACTTAAATAGTTGACAATAAAGAGGAAAAATAACATAGAAATGCAAAAAGTTATTTGACAACGACACGCGGTGTTCCCAAGCGGTCCCCCATCTAAGTACTAACCGCGCCCTATGCTGCTTGACTTCGGTGATCGGACGAGAACCGGTACGTAAAGCATGGTATGGACGTTGCCGAATGAAATTACCGTTACTCGGTATTTATAGCATTCTTTTATACGTGTTTTACCCTGTTTTAGCCGAATTCCGGCATTTTTTACTGCACGCGAAATCAACAGCTGTTGTGGAATAATGCCCTGATTTACGAAAACGGTTTTCGAAGGGGGACAAATAAGCTTATGCGGTTTGTTTCGCGAGGAGTTAGCAAGCCGTTTTGTGTGTTATTTGTGAACGCTATCGAAAATAAAAGAGCAGTACTTAAATTAAAATTGTCACTTAAATAGTTGACAATAAAGAGGAAAAATAACATAGAAATGCAAAAAGTTATTTGACAACGGACACGCGGTGTTCCCAAGCGGTCCCCCATCTAAGTACTAACCGCGCCCTATGCTGCTTGACTTCGGTGATCGGACGAGAACCGGTACGTAAAGCATGGTATGGACGTTGCCGAATGAAATTACCGTTACTCGGTATTTATAGCATTCATTTACACGTGTTTTACCCTGTTTTAGCAGAATTCCGGCATTTTTTACTGCACGCGAAATCAACAGCAGTTGTGGAATAATGCCCTGATTTACGAAAACGGTTTTCGAAGGGGGACAAATAAGCTTATGCGGTTTGTTTCGCGAGGAGTTAGCAAGCCGTTTTGTGTGTTATTTGTGAACGCTATCGAAAATAAAAGAGCAGTACTTAAATTAACATTGTCACTTAAATAGTTGACAATAAAGAGGAAAAATAACATAGAAATGCAAAAAGTTATTTGACAACGACACGCGGTGTTCCCAAGCGGTCCCCCATCTAAGTACTAACCGCGCCCTATGCTGCTTGACTTCGGTGATCGGACGAGAACCGGTACGTAAAGCATGGTATGGACGTTGCCGAATGAAATTACCGTTACTCGGTATTTATAGCATTCATTTACACGTGTTTTACCCTGTTTTAGCAGAATTCCGGCATTTTTTACTGCACGCGAAATCAACAGCAGTTGTGGAATAATGCCCTGATTTACAAAAACGGTTTTCGAAGGGGGACAAATAAGCTTATGCGGTTTGTTTCGCGAGGAGTTAGCAAGCCGTTTTGTGTGTTATTTGTGAACGCTTTCGAAAATAAAAGAGCAGTACTTAAATTAACATTGTCACTTAAATAGTTGACAATAAAGAGGAAAAATAACATAGAAATGCAAAAAGTTATTTGACAACGACACGCGGTGTTCCCAAGCGGTCCCCCATCTAAGTACTAACCGCGCCCTATGCTGCTTGACTTCGGTGATCGGACGAGAACCGGTACGTAAAGCATGGTATGGACGTTGCCGAATGAAATTACCGTTACTCGGTATTTATAGCATTCATTTACACGTGTTTTACCCTGTTTTAGCAGAATTCCGGCATTTTTTACTGCACGCGAAATCAACAGCAGTTGTGGAATAATGCCCTGATTTACGAAAACGGTTTTCGAAGGGGGACAAATAAGCTTATGCGGTTTGTTTCGCGAGGAGTTAGCAAGCCGTTTTGTGTGTTATTTGTGAACGCTATCGAAAATAAAAGAGCAGTACTTAAATTAACATTGTCACTTAAATAGTTGACAATAAAGAGGAAAAATAACATAGAAATGCAAAAAGTTATTTGACAACGACACGCGGTGTTCCCAAGCGGTCCCCCATCTAAGTACTAACCGCGCCCTATGCTGCTTGACTTCGGTGATCGGACGAGAACCGGTACGTAAAGCATGGTATGGACGTTGCCCAATGAAATTACCGTTACTCGGTATTTATAGCATTCTTTTACACGTGTTTTACCCTGTTTTAGCAGAATTCCGGCATTTTTTACTGCACGCGAAATCAACAGCAGTTGTGGAATAATGCCCTGATTTACGAAAACGGTTTTCGAAGGGGGACAAATAAGCTTATGCGGTTTGTTTCGCGAGGAGTTAGCAAGCCGTTTTGTGTGTTATTTGTGAACGCTATCGAAAATAAAAGAGCAGTACTTAAATTAACATTGTCACTTAAATAGTTGACAATAAAGAGGAAAAATAACATAGAAATGCAAAAAGTTATTTGACAACGACACGCGGTGTTCCCAAGCGGTCCCCCATCTAAGTACTAACCGCGCCCTATGCTGCTTGACTTCGGTGATCGGACGAGAACCGGTACGTAAAGCATGGTATGGACGTTGCCGAATGAAATTACCGTTACTCGGTATTTATAGCATTCTTTTACACGTGTTTTACCCTGTTTTAGCAGAATTCCGGCATTTTTTACTGCACGCGAAATCAACAGCAGTTGTGGAATAATGCCCTGATTTACGAAAACGGTTTTCGAAGGGGGACAAATAAGCTTATGCGGTTTGTTTCGCGAGGAGTTAGCAAGCCGTTTTGTGTGTTATTTGTGAACGCTTTCGAAAATAAAAGAGCAGTACTTAAATTAACATTGTCACTTAAATAGTTGACAATAAAGAGGAAAAATAACATAGAAATGCAAAAAGTTATTTGACAACGACACGCGGTGTTCCCAAGCGGTCCGCCATCTAAGTACTAACCGCGCCCTATGCTGCTTGACTTCGGTGATCGGACGAGAACCGGTACGTAAAGCATGGTATGGACGTTGCCGAATGAAATTACCGTTACTCGGTATTTATAGCATTCATTTACACGTGTTTTACCCTGTTTTAGCAGAATTCCGGCATTTTTTACTGCACGCGAAATCAACAGCAGTTGTGGAATAATGCCCTGATTTACGAAAACGGTTTTCGAAGGGGGACAAATAAGCTTATGCGGTTTGTTTCGCGAGGAGTTAGCAAGCCGTTTTGTGTGTTATTTGTGAACGCTTTCGAAAATAAAAGAGCAGTACTTAAATTAACATTGTCACTTAAATAGTTGACAATAAAGAGGAAAAATAACATAGAAATGCAAAAAGTTATTTGACAACGACACGCGGTGTTCCCAAGCGGTCCCCCATCTAAGTACTAACCGCGCCCTATGCTGCTTGACTTCGGTGATCGGACGAGAACCGGTACGTAAAGCATGGTATGGACGTTGCCGAATGAAATTACCGTTACTCGGTATTTATAGCATTCTTTTACACGTGTTTTACCCTGTTTTAGCAGAATTCCGGCATTTTTTACTGCACGCGAAATCAACAGCAGTTGTGGAATAATGCCCTGATTTACGAAAACGGTTTTCGAAGGGGGACAAATAAGCTTATGCGGTTTGTTTCGCGAGGAGTTAGCAAGCCGTTTTGTGTGTTATTTGTGAACGCTATCGAAAATAAAAGAGCAGTACTTAAATTAACATTGTCACTTAAATAGTTGACAATAAAGAGGAAAAATAACATAGAAATGCAAAAAGTTATTTGACAACGACACGCGGTGTTCCCAAGCGGTCCCCCATCTAAGTACTAACCGCGCCCTATGCTGCTTGACTTCGGTGATCGGACGAGAACCGGTACGTAAAGCATGGTATGGACGTTGCCGAATGAAATTACCGTTACTCGGTATTTATAGCATTCATTTACACGTGTTTTACCCTGTTTTAGCAGAATTCCGGCATTTTTTACTGCACGCGAAATCAACAGCAGTTGTGGAATAATGCCCTGATTTACGAAAACGGTTTTCGAAGGGGGACAAATAAGCTTATGCGGTTTGTTTCGCGAGGAGTTAGCAAGCCGTTTTGTGTGTTATTTGTGAACGCTATCGAAAATAAAAGAGCAGTACTTAAATTAACATTGTCACTTAAATAGTTGACAATAAAGAGGAAAAATAACATAGAAATGCAAATAGTTATTTGACAACGACACGCGGTGTTCCCAAGCGGTCCCCCATCTAAGTACTAACCGCGCCCTATGCTGCTTGACTTCGGTGATCGGACGAGAACCGGTACGTAAAGCATGGTATGGACGTTGCCGAATGAAATTACCGTTACTCGGTATTTATAGCATTCTTTTACACGTGTTTTACCCTGTTTTAGCAGAATTCCGGCATTTTTTACTGCACGCGAAATCAACAGCAGTTGTGGAATAATGCCCTGATTTACGAAAACGGTTTTCGAAGGGGGACAAATAAGCTTATGCGGTTTGTTTCGCGAGGAGTTAGCAAGCCGTTTTGTGTGTTATTTGTGAACGCTATCGAAAATAAAAGAGCAGTACTTAAATTAACATTGTCACTTAAATAGTTGACAATAAAGAGGAAAAATAACATAGAAATGCAAAAAGTTATTTGACAACGACACGCGGTGTTCCCAAGCGGTCCCCCAGCTAAGTACTAACCGCGCCCTATGCTGCTTGACTTCGGTGATCGGACGAGAACCGGTACGTAAAGCATGGTATGGACGTTGCCGAATGAAATTACCGTTACTCGGTATTTATAGCATTCTTTTACACGTGTTTTACCCTGTTTTAGCAGAATTCCGGCATTTTTTACTGCACGCGAAATCAACAGCAGTTGTGGAATAATGCCCTGATTTACGAAAACGGTTTTCGAAGGGGGACAAATAAGCTTATGCGGTTTGTTTCGCGAGGAGTTAGCAAGCCGTTTTGTGTGTTATTTGTGAACGCTTTCGAAAATAAAAGAGCAGTACTTAAATTAACATTGTCACTTAAATAGTTGACAATAAAGAGGAAAAATAACATAGAAATGCAAAAAGTTATTTGACAACGACACGCGGTGTTCCCAAGCGGTCCGCCATCTAAGTACTAACCGCGCCCTATGCTGCTTGACTTCGGTGATCGGACGAGAACCGGTACGTAAAGCATGGTATGGACGTTGCCGAATGAAATTACCGTTACTCGGTATTTATAGCATTCATTTACACGTGTTTTACCCTGTTTTAGCAGAATTCCGGCATTTTTTACTGCACGCGAAATCAACAGCAGTTGTGGAATAATGCCCTGATTTACGAAAACGGTTTTCGAAGGGGGACAAATAAGCTTATGCGGTTTGTTTCGCGAGGAGTTAGCAAGCCGTTTTGTGTGTTATTTGTGAACGCTTTCGAAAATAAAAGAGCAGTACTTAAATTAACATTGTCACTTAAATAGTTGACAATAAAGAGGAAAAATAACATAGAAATGCAAAAAGTTATTTGACAACGACACGCGGTGTTCCCAAGCGGTCCCCCATCTAAGTACTAACCGCGCCCTATGCTGCTTGACTTCGGTGATCGGACGAGAACCGGTACGTAAAGCATGGTATGGACGTTGCCGAATGAAATTACCGTTACTCGGTATTTATAGCATTCTTTTACACGTGTTTTACCCTGTTTTAGCAGAATTCCGGCATTTTTTACTGCACGCGAAATCAACAGCAGTTGTGGAATAATGCCCTGATTTACGAAAACGGTTTTCGAAGGGGGACAAATAAGCTTATGCGGTTTGTTTCGCGAGGAGTTAGCAAGCCGTTTTGTGTGTTATTTGTGAACGCTATCGAAAATAAAAGAGCAGTACTTAAATTAACATTGTCACTTAAATAGTTGACAATAAAGAGGAAAAATAACATAGAAATGCAAAAAGTTATTTGACAACGACACGCGGTGTTCCCAAGCGGTCCCCCATCTAAGTACTAACCGCGCCCTATGCTGCTTGACTTCGGTGATCGGACGAGAACCGGTACGTAAAGCATGGTATGGACGTTGCCGAATGAAATTACCGTTACTCGGTATTTATAGCATTCATTTACACGTGTTTTACCCTGTTTTAGCAGAATTCCGGCATTTTTTACTGCACGCGAAATCAACAGCAGTTGTGGAATAATGCCCTGATTTACGAAAACGGTTTTCGAAGGGGGACAAATAAGCTTATGCGGTTTGTTTCGCGAGGAGTTAGCAAGCCGTTTTGTGTGTTATTTGTGAACGCTTTCGAAAATAAAAGAGCAGTACTTAAATTAACATTGTCACTTAAATAGTTGACAATAAAGAGGAAAAATAACATAGAAATGCAAAAAGTTATTTGACAACGACACGCGGTGTTCCCAAGCGGTCCCCCATCTAAGTACTAACCGCGCCCTATGCTGCTTGACTTCGGTGATCGGACGAGAACCGGTACGTAAAGCATGGTATGGACGTTGCCGAATGAAATTACCGTTACTCGGTATTTATAGCATTCTTTTACACGTGTTTTACCCTGTTTTAGCAGAATTCCGGCATTTTTTACTGCACGCGAAATCAACAGCAGTTGTGGAATAATGCCCTGATTTACGAAAACGGTTTTCGAAGGGGGACAAATAAGCTTATGCGGTTTGTTTCGCGAGGAGTTAGCAAGCCGTTTTGTGTGTTATTTGTGAACGCTATCGAAAATAAAAGAGCAGTACTTAAATTAACATTGTCACTTAAATAGTTGACAATAAAGAGGAAAAATAACATAGAAATGCAAAAAGTTATTTGACAACGACACGCGGTGTTCCCAAGCGGTCCCCCATCTAAGTACTAACCGCGCCCTATGCTGCTTGACTTCGGTGATCGGACGAGAACCGGTACGTAAAGCATGGTATGGACGTTGCCGAATGAAATTACCGTTACTCGGTATTTATAGCATTCATTTACACGTGTTTTACCCTGTTTTAGCAGAATTCCGGCATTTTTTACTGCACGCGAAATCAACAGCAGTTGTGGAATAATGCCCTGATTTACGAAAACGGTTTTCGAAGGGGGACAAATAAGCTTATGCGGTTTGTTTCGCGAGGAGTTAGCAAGCCGTTTTGTGTGTTATTTGTGAACGCTATCGAAAATAAAAGAGCAGTACTTAAATTAACATTGTCACTTAAATAGTTGACAATAAAGAGGAAAAATAACATAGAAATGCAAAAAGTTATTTGACAACGACACGCGGTGTTCCCAAGCGGTCCGCCATCTAAGTACTAACCGCGCCCTATGCTGCTTGACTTCGGTGATCGGACGAGAACCGGTACGTAAAGCATGGTATGGACGTTGCCGAATGAAATTACCGTTACTCGGTATTTATAGCATTCATTTACACGTGTTTTACCCTGTTTTAGCAGAATTCCGGCATTTTTTACTGCACGCGAAATCAACAGCAGTTGTGGAATAATGCCCTGATTTACGAAAACGGTTTTCGAAGGGGGACAAATAAGCTTATGCGGTTTGTTTCGCGAGGAGTTAGCAAGCCGTTTTGTGTGTTATTTGTGAACGCTTTCGAAAATAAAAGAGCAGTACTTAAATTAACATTGTCACTTAAATAGTTGACAATAAAGAGGAAAAATAACATAGAAATGCAAAAAGTTATTTGACAACGACACGCGGTGTTCCCAAGCGGTCCCCCATCTAAGTACTAACCGCGCCCTATGCTGCTTGACTTCGGTGATCGGACGAGAACCGGTACGTAAAGCATGGTATGGACGTTGCCGAATGAAATTACCGTTACTCGGTATTTATAGCATTCATTTACACGTGTTTTACCCTGTTTTAGCAGAATTCCGGCATTTTTTACTGCACGCGAAATCAACAGCAGTTGTGGAATAATGCCCTGATTTACGAAAACGGTTTTCGAAGGGGGGCAAATAAGCTTATGCGGTTTGTTTCGCGAGGAGTTAGCAAGCCGTTTTGTGTGTTATTTGTGAACGCTTTCGAAAATAAAAGAGCAGTACTTAAATTAACATTGTCACTTAAATAGTTGACAATAAAGAGGAAAAATAACATAGAAATGCAAAAAGTTATTTGACAACGACACGCGGTGTTCCCAAGCGGTCCCCCATCTAAGTACTAACCGCGCCCTATGCTGCTTGACTTCGGTGATCGGACGAGAACCGGTACGTAAAGCATGGTATGGACGTTGCCGAATGAAATTACCGTTACTCGGTATTTATAGCATTCTTTTACACGTGTTTTACCCTGTTTTAGCAGAATTCCGGCATTTTTTACTGCACGCGAAATCAACAGCAGTTGTGGAATAATGCCCTGATTTACGAAAACGGTTTTCGAAGGGGGACAAATAAGCTTATGCGGTTTGTTTCGCGAGGAGTTAGCAAGCCGTTTTGTGTGTTATTTGTGAACGCTATCGAAAATAAAAGAGCAGTACTTAAATTAACATTGTCACTTAAATAGTTGACAATAAAGAGGAAAAATAACATAGAAATGCAAAAAGTTATTTGACAACGACACGCGGTGTTCCCAAGCGGTCCCCCATCTAAGTACTAACCGCGCCCTATGCTGCTTGACTTCGGTGATCGGACGAGAACCGGTACGTAAAGCATGGTATGGACGTTGCCGAATGAAATTACCGTTACTCGGTATTTATAGCATTCTTTTACACGTGTTTTACCCTGTTTTAGCAGAATTCCGGCATTTTTTACTGCACGCGAAATCAACAGCAGTTGTGGAATAATGCCCTGATTTACGAAAACGGTTTTCGAAGGGGGACAAATAAGCTTATGCGGTTTGTTTCGCGAGGAGTTAGCAAGCCGTTTTGTGTGTTATTTGTGAACGCTTTCGAAAATAAAAGAGCAGTACTTAAATTAACATTGTCACTTAAATAGTTGACAATAAAGAGGAAAAATAACATAGAAATGCAAAAAGTTATTTGACAACGACACGCGGTGTTCCCAAGCGGTCCCCCATCTAAGTACTAACCGCGCCCTATGCTGCTTGACTTCGGTGATCGGACGAGAACCGGTACGTAAAGCATGGTATGGACGTTGCCGAATGAAATTACCGTTACTCGGTATTTATAGCATTCATTTACACGTGTTTTACCCTGTTTTAGCAGAATTCCGGCATTTTTTACTGCACGCGAAATCAACAGCAGTTGTGGAATAATGCCCTGATTTACGAAAACGGTTTTCGAAGGGGGACAAATAAGCTTATGCGGTTTGTTTCGCGAGGAGTTAGCAAGCCGTTTTGTGTGTTATTTGTGAACGCTTTCGAAAATAAAAGAGCAGTACTTAAATTAACATTGTCACTTAAATAGTTGACAATAAAGAGGAAAAATAACATAGAAATGCAAAAAGTTATTTGACAACGACACGCGGTGTTCCCAAGCGGTCCCCCATCTAAGTACTAACCGCGCCCTATGCTGCTTGACTTCGGTGATCGGACGAGAACCGGTACGTAAAGCATGGTATGGACGTTGCCGAATGAAATTACCGTTACTCGGTATTTATAGCATTCTTTTATACGTGTTTTACCCTGTTTTAGCCGAATTCCGGCATTTTTTACTGCACGCGAAATCAACAGCTGTTGTGGAATAATGCCCTGATTTACGAAAACGGTTTTCGAAGGGGGACAAATAAGCTTATGCGGTTTGTTTCGCGAGGAGTTAGCAAGCCGTTTTGTGTGTTATTTGTGAACGCTATCGAAAATAAAAGAGCAGTACTTAAATTAAAATTGTCACTTAAATAGTTGACAATAAAGAGGAAAAATAACATAGAAATGCAAAAAGTTATTTGACAACGGACACGCGGTGTTCCCAAGCGGTCCCCCATCTAAGTACTAACCGCGCCCTATGCTGCTTGACTTCGGTGATCGGACGAGAACCGGTACGTAAAGCATGGTATGGACGTTGCCGAATGAAATTACCGTTACTCGGTATTTATAGCATTCTTTTACACGTGTTTTACCCTGTTTTAGCAGAATTCCGGCATTTTTTACTGCACGCGAAATCAACAGCAGTTGTGGAATAATGCCCTGATTTACGAAAACGGTTTTCGAAGGGGGACAAATAAGCTTATGCGGTTTGTTTCGCGAGGAGTTAGCAAGCCGTTTTGTGTGTTATTTGTGAACGCTATCGAAAATAAAAGAGCAGTACTTAAATTAACATTGTCACTTAAATAGTTGACAATAAAGAGGAAAAATAACATAGAAATGCAAAAAGTTATTTGACAACGACACGCGGTGTTCCCAAGCGGTCCCCCATCTAAGTACTAACCGCGCCCTATGCTGCTTGACTTCGGTGATCGGACGAGAACCGGTACGTAAAGCATGGTATGGACGTTGCCGAATGAAATTACCGTTACTCGGTATTTATAGCATTCATTTACACGTGTTTTACCCTGTTTTAGCAGAATTCCGGCATTTTTTACTGCACGCGAAATCAACAGCAGTTGTGGAATAATGCCCTGATTTGCGAAAACGGTTTTCGAAGGGGGACAAATAAGCTTATGCGGTTTGTTTCGCGAGGAGTTAGCAAGCCGTTTTGTGTGTTATTTGTGAACGCTATCGAAAATAAAAGAGCAGTACTTAAATTAACATTGTCACTTAAATAGTTGACAATAAAGAGGAAAAATAACATAGAAATGCAAAAAGTTATTTGACAACGACACGCGGTGTTCCCAAGCGGTCCCCCATCTAAGTACTAACCGCGCCCTATGCTGCTTGACTTCGGTGATCGGACGAGAACCGGTACGTAAAGCATGGTATGGACGTTGCCGAATGAAATTACCGTTACTCGGTATTTATAGCATTCATTTACACGTGTTTTACCCTGTTTTAGCAGAATTCCGGCATTTTTTACTGCACGCGAAATCAACAGCAGTTGTGGAATAATGCCCTGATTTACGAAAACGGTTTTCGAAGGGGGACAAATAAGCTTATGCGGTTTGTTTCGCGAGGAGTTAGCAAGCCGTTTTGTGTGTTATTTGTGAACGCTATCGAAAATAAAAGAGCAGTACTTAAATTAACATTGTCACTTAAATAGTTGACAATAAAGAGGAAAAATAACATAGAAATGCAAAAAGTTATTTGACAATGACACGCGGTGTTCCCAAGCGGTCCCCCATCTAAGTACTGACCGCGCCCTATGCTGCTTGACTTCGGTGATCGGACGAGAACCGGTACGTAAAGCATGGTATGGACGTTGCCGAATGAAATTACCGTTACTCGGTATTTATAGCATTCATTTACACGTGTTTTACCCTGTTTTAGCAGAATTCCGGCATTTTTTACTGCACGCGAAATCAACAGCAGTTGTGGAATAATGCCCTGATTTACGAAAACGGTTTTCGAAGGGGGACAAATAAGCTTATGCGGTTTGTTTCGCGAGGAGTTAGCAAGCCGTTTTGTGTGTTATTTGTGAACGCTTTCGAAAATAAAAGAGCAGTACTTAAATTAACATTGTCACTTAAATAGTTGACAATAAAGAGGAAAAATAACATAGAAATGCAAAAAGTTATTTGACAACGACACGCGGTGTTCCCAAGCGGTCCCCCATCTAAGTACTAACCGCGCCCTATGCTGCTTGACTTCGGTGATCGGACGAGAACCGGTACGTAAAGCATGGTATGGACGTTGCCGAATGAAATTACCGTTACTCGGTATTTATAGCATTCTTTTATACGTGTTTTACCCTGTTTTAGCCGAATTCCGGCATTTTTTACTGCACGCGAAATCAACAGCTGTTGTGGAATAATGCCCTGATTTACGAAAACGGTTTTCGAAGGGGGACAAATAAGCTTATGCGGTTTGTTTCGCGAGGAGTTAGCAAGCCGTTTTGTGTGTTATTTGTGAACGCTATCGAAAATAAAAGAGCAGTACTTAAATTAAAATTGTCACTTAAATAGTTGACAATAAAGAGGAAAAATAACATAGAAATGCAAAAAGTTATTTGACAACGGACACGCGGTGTTCCCAAGCGGTCCCCCATCTAAGTACTAACCGCGCCCTATGCTGCTTGACTTCGGTGATCGGACGAGAACCGGTACGTAAAGCATGGTATGGACGTTGCCGAATGAAATTACCGTTACTCGGTATTTATAGCATTCTTTTACACGTGTTTTACCCTGTTTTAGCAGAATTCCGGCATTTTTTACTGCACGCGAAATCAACAGCAGTTGTGGAATAATGCCCTGATTTACGAAAACGGTTTTCGAAGGGGGACAAATAAGCTTATGCGGTTTGTTTCGCGAGGAGTTAGCAAGCCGTTTTGTGTGTTATTTGTGAACGCTATCGAAAATAAAAGAGCAGTACTTAAATTAAAATTGTCACTTAAATAGTTGACAATAAAGAGGAAAAATAACATAGAAATGCAAAAAGTTATTTGACAACGGACACGCGGTGTTCCCAAGCGGTCCTCCATCTAAGTACTAACCGCGCCCTATGCTGCTTGACTTCGGTGATCGGACGAGAACCGGTACGTAAAGCATGGTATGGACGTTGCCGAATGAAATTACCGTTACTCGGTATTTATAGCATTCTTTTACACGTGTTTTACCCTGTTTTAGCAGAATTCCGGCATTTTTTACTGCACGCGAAATCAACAGCAGTTGTGGAATAATGCCCTGATTTACGAAAACGGTTTTCGAAGGGGGGCAAATAAGCTTATGCGGTTTGTTTCGCGAGGAGTTAGCAAGCCGTTTTGTGTGTTATTTGTGAACGCTTTCGAAAATAAAAGAGCAGTACTTAAATTAACATTGTCACTTAAATAGTTGACAATAAAGAGGAAAAATAACATAGAAATGCAAAAAGTTATTTGACAACGACACGCGGTGTTCCCAAGCGGTCCCCCATCTAAGTACTAACCGCGCCCTATGCTGCTTGACTTCGGTGATCGGACGAGAACCGGTACGTAAAGCATGGTATGGACGTTGCCGAATGAAATTACCGTTACTCGGTATTTATAGCATTCTTTTACACGTGTTTTACCCTGTTTTAGCAGAATTGCGGCATTTTTTACTGCACGCGAAATCAACAGCAGTTGTGGAATAATGCCCTGATTTACGAAAACGGTTTTCGAAGGGGGACAAATAAGCTTATGCGGTTTGTTTCGCGAGGAGTTAGCAAGCCGTTTTGTGTGTTATTTGTGAACGCTATCGAAAATAAAAGAGCAGTACTTAAATTAACATTGTCACTTAAATAGTTGACAATAAAGAGGAAAAATAACATAGAAATGCAAAAAGTTATTTGACAACGACACGCGGTGTTCCCAAGCGGTCCCCCATCTAAGTACTAACCGCGCCCTATGCTGCTTGACTTCGGTGATCGGACGAGAACCGGTACGTAAAGCATGGTATGGACGTTGCCGAATGAAATTACCGTTACTCGGTATTTATAGCATTCTTTTACACGTGTTTTACCCTGTTTTAGCAGAATTCCGGCATTTTTTACTGCACGCGAAATCAACAGCAGTTGTGGAATAATGCCCTGATTTACGAAAACGGTTTTCGAAGGGGGACAAATAAGCTTATGCGGTTTGTTTCGCGAGGAGTTAGCAAGCCGTTTTGTGTGTTATTTGTGAACGCTTTCGAAAATAAAAGAGCAGTACTTAAATTAACATTGTCACTTAAATAGTTGACAATAAAGAGGAAAAATAACATAGAAATGCAAAAAGTTATTTGACAACGACACGCGGTGTTCCCAAGCGGTCCCCCATCTAAGTACTAACCGCGCCCTATGCTGCTTGACTTCGGTGATCGGACGAGAACCGGTACGTAAAGCATGGTATGGACGTTGCCGAATGAAATTACCGTTACTCGGTATTTATAGCATTCATTTACACGTGTTTTACCCTGTTTTAGCAGAATTCCGGCATTTTTTACTGCACGCGAAATCAACAGCAGTTGTGGAATAATGCCCTGATTTACGAAAACGGTTTTCGAAGGGGGACAAATAAGCTTATGCGGTTTGTTTCGCGAGGAGTTAGCAAGCCGTTTTGTGTGTTATTTGTGAACGCTTTCGAAAATAAAAGAGCAGTACTTAAATTAACATTGTCACTTAAATAGTTGACAATAAAGAGGAAAAATAACATAGAAATGCAAAAAGTTATTTGACAACGACACGCGGTGTTCCCAAGCGGTCCCCCATCTAAGTACTAACCGCGCCCTATGCTGCTTGACTTCGGTGATCGGACGAGAACCGGTACGTAAAGCATGGTATGGACGTTGCCGAATGAAATTACCGTTACTCGGTATTTATAGCATTCTTTTATACGTGTTTTACCCTGTTTTAGCCGAATTCCGGCATTTTTTACTGCACGCGAAATCAACAGCTGTTGTGGAATAATGCCCTGATTTACGAAAACGGTTTTCGAAGGGGGACAAATAAGCTTATGCGGTTTGTTTCGCGAGGAGTTAGCAAGCCGTTTTGTGTGTTATTTGTGAACGCTATCGAAAATAAAAGAGCAGTACTTAAATTAAAATTGTCACTTAAATAGTTGACAATAAAGAGGAAAAATAACATAGAAATGCAAAAAGTTATTTGACAACGGACACGCGGTGTTCCCAAGCGGTCCCCCATCTAAGTACTAACCGCGCCCTATGCTGCTTGACTTCGGTGATCGGACGAGAACCGGTACGTAAAGCATGGTATGGACGTTGCCGAATGAAATTACCGTTACTCGGTATTTATAGCATTCTTTTACACGTGTTTTACCCTGTTTTAGCAGAATTCCGGCATTTTTTACTGCACGCGAAATCAACAGCAGTTGTGGAATAATGCCCTGATTTACGAAAACGGTTTTCGAAGGGGGACAAATAAGCTTATGCGGTTTGTTTCGCGAGGAGTTAGCAAGCCGTTTTGTGTGTTATTTGTGAACGCTATCGAAAATAAAAGAGCAGTACTTAAATTAACATTGTCACTTAAATAGTTGACAATAAAGAGGAAAAATAACATAGAAATGCAAAAAGTTATTTGACAACGACACGCGGTGTTCCCA
Source organism: Leptogaster cylindrica (assembly GCA_963082835.1). Taxonomy (NCBI): domain Eukaryota; kingdom Metazoa; phylum Arthropoda; class Insecta; order Diptera; family Asilidae; genus Leptogaster; species Leptogaster cylindrica. The sequence goes on from OY720106.1 coordinate 6,442,482, forward strand.
AGCGGTCCGCCATCTAAGTACTAACCGCGCCCTATGCTGCTTGACTTCGGTGATCGGACGAGAACCGGTACGTAAAGCATGGTATGGACGTTGCCGAATGAAATTACCGTTACTCGGTATTTATAGCATTCATTTACACGTGTTTTACCCTGTTTTAGCAGAATTCCGGCATTTTTTACTGCACGCGAAATCAACAGCAGTTGTGGAATAATGCCCTGATTTACGAAAACGGTTTTCGAAGGGGGACAAATAAGCTTATGCGGTTTGTTTCGCGAGGAGTTAGCAAGCCGTTTTGTGTGTTATTTGTGAACGCTATCGAAAATAAAAGAGCAGTACTTAAATTAACATTGTCACTTAAATAGTTGACAATAAAGAGGAAAAATAACATAGAAATGCAAAAAGTTATTTGACAACGACACGCGGTGTTCCCAAGCGGTCCCCCATCTAAGTACTAACCGCGCCCTATGCTGCTTGACTTCGGTGATCGGACGAGAACCGGTACGTAAAGCATGGTATGGACGTTGCCGAATGAAATTACCGTTACTCGGTATTTATAGCATTCTTTTATACGTGTTTTACCCTGTTTTAGCCGAATTCCGGCATTTTTTACTGCACGCGAAATCAACAGCTGTTGTGGAATAATGCCCTGATTTACGAAAACGGTTTTCGAAGGGGGACAAATAAGCTTATGCGGTTTGTTTCGCGAGGAGTTAGCAAGCCGTTTTGTGTGTTATTTGTGAACGCTATCGAAAATAAAAGAGCAGTACTTAAATTAAAATTGTCACTTAAATAGTTGACAATAAAGAGGAAAAATAACATAGAAATGCAAAAAGTTATTTGACAACGGACACGCGGTGTTCCCAAGCGGTCCCCCATCTAAGTACTAACCGCGCCCTATGCTGCTTGACTTCGGTGATCGGACGAGAACCGGTACGTAAAGCATGGTATGGACGTTGCCGAATGAAATTACCGTTACTCGGTATTTATAGCATTCATTTACACGTGTTTTACCCTGTTTTAGCAGAATTCCGGCATTTTTTACTGCACGCGAAATCAACAGCAGTTGTGGAATAATGCCCTGATTTACGAAAACGGTTTTCGAAGGGGGACAAATAAGCTTATGCGGTTTGTTTCGCGAGGAGTTAGCAAGCCGTTTTGTGTGTTATTTGTGAACGCTATCGAAAATAAAAGAGCAGTACTTAAATTAACATTGTCACTTAAATAGTTGACAATAAAGAGGAAAAATAACATAGAAATGCAAAAAGTTATTTGACAATGACACGCGGTGTTCCCAAGCGGTCCCCCATCTAAGTACTGACCGCGCCCTATGCTGCTTGACTTCGGTGATCGGACGAGAACCGGTACGTAAAGCATGGTATGGACGTTGCCGAATGAAATTACCGTTACTCGGTATTTATAGCATTCATTTACACGTGTTTTACCCTGTTTTAGCAGAATTCCGGCATTTTTTACTGCACGCGAAATCAACAGCAGTTGTGGAATAATGCCCTGATTTACGAAAACGGTTTTCGAAGGGGGACAAATAAGCTTATGCGGTTTGTTTCGCGAGGAGTTAGCAAGCCGTTTTGTGTGTTATTTGTGAACGCTTTCGAAAATAAAAGAGCAGTACTTAAATTAACATTGTCACTTAAATAGTTGACAATAAAGAGGAAAAATAACATAGAAATGCAAAAAGTTATTTGACAACGACACGCGGTGTTCCCAAGCGGTCCCCCATCTAAGTACTAACCGCGCCCTATGCTGCTTGACTTCGGTGATCGGACGAGAACCGGTACGTAAAGCATGGTATGGACGTTGCCGAATGAAATTACCGTTACTCGGTATTTATAGCATTCTTTTACACGTGTTTTACCCTGTTTTAGCAGAATTCCGGCATTTTTTACTGCACGCGAAATCAACAGCAGTTGTGGAATAATGCCCTGATTTACGAAAACGGTTTTCGAAGGGGGACAAATAAGCTTATGCGGTTTGTTTCGCGAGGAGTTAGCAAGCCGTTTTGTGTGTTATTTGTGAACGCTATCGAAAATAAAAGAGCAGTACTTAAATTAAAATTGTCACTTAAATAGTTGACAATAAAGAGGAAAAATAACATAGAAATGCAAAAAGTTATTTGACAACGGACACGCGGTGTTCCCAAGCGGTCCTCCATCTAAGTACTAACCGCGCCCTATGCTGCTTGACTTCGGTGATCGGACGAGAACCGGTACGTAAAGCATGGTATGGACGTTGCCGAATGAAATTACCGTTACTCGGTATTTATAGCATTCTTTTACACGTGTTTTACCCTGTTTTAGCAGAATTCCGGCATTTTTTACTGCACGCGAAATCAACAGCAGTTGTGGAATAATGCCCTGATTTACGAAAACGGTTTTCGAAGGGGGGCAAATAAGCTTATGCGGTTTGTTTCGCGAGGAGTTAGCAAGCCGTTTTGTGTGTTATTTGTGAACGCTTTCGAAAATAAAAGAGCAGTACTTAAATTAACATTGTCACTTAAATAGTTGACAATAAAGAGGAAAAATAACATAGAAATGCAAAAAGTTATTTGACAACGACACGCGGTGTTCCCAAGCGGTCCCCCATCTAAGTACTAACCGCGCCCTATGCTGCTTGACTTCGGTGATCGGACGAGAACCGGTACGTAAAGCATGGTATGGACGTTGCCGAATGAAATTACCGTTACTCGGTATTTATAGCATTCTTTTACACGTGTTTTACCCTGTTTTAGCAGAATTGCGGCATTTTTTACTGCACGCGAAATCAACAGCAGTTGTGGAATAATGCCCTGATTTACGAAAACGGTTTTCGAAGGGGGACAAATAAGCTTATGCGGTTTGTTTCGCGAGGAGTTAGCAAGCCGTTTTGTGTGTTATTTGTGAACGCTATCGAAAATAAAAGAGCAGTACTTAAATTAACATTGTCACTTAAATAGTTGACAATAAAGAGGAAAAATAACATAGAAATGCAAAAAGTTATTTGACAACGACACGCGGTGTTCCCAAGCGGTCCCCCATCTAAGTACTAACCGCGCCCTATGCTGCTTGACTTCGGTGATCGGACGAGAACCGGTACGTAAAGCATGGTATGGACGTTGCCGAATGAAATTACCGTTACTCGGTATTTATAGCATTCTTTTACACGTGTTTTACCCTGTTTTAGCAGAATTCCGGCATTTTTTACTGCACGCGAAATCAACAGCAGTTGTGGAATAATGCCCTGATTTACGAAAACGGTTTTCGAAGGGGGACAAATAAGCTTATGCGGTTTGTTTCGCGAGGAGTTAGCAAGCCGTTTTGTGTGTTATTTGTGAACGCTTTCGAAAATAAAAGAGCAGTACTTAAATTAACATTGTCACTTAAATAGTTGACAATAAAGAGGAAAAATAACATAGAAATGCAAAAAGTTATTTGACAACGACACGCGGTGTTCCCAAGCGGTCCCCCATCTAAGTACTAACCGCGCCCTATGCTGCTTGACTTCGGTGATCGGACGAGAACCGGTACGTAAAGCATGGTATGGACGTTGCCGAATGAAATTACCGTTACTCGGTATTTATAGCATTCATTTACACGTGTTTTACCCTGTTTTAGCAGAATTCCGGCATTTTTTACTGCACGCGAAATCAACAGCAGTTGTGGAATAATGCCCTGATTTACGAAAACGGTTTTCGAAGGGGGACAAATAAGCTTATGCGGTTTGTTTCGCGAGGAGTTAGCAAGCCGTTTTGTGTGTTATTTGTGAACGCTTTCGAAAATAAAAGAGCAGTACTTAAATTAACATTGTCACTTAAATAGTTGACAATAAAGAGGAAAAATAACATAGAAATGCAAAAAGTTATTTGACAACGACACGCGGTGTTCCCAAGCGGTCCCCCATCTAAGTACTAACCGCGCCCTATGCTGCTTGACTTCGGTGATCGGACGAGAACCGGTACGTAAAGCATGGTATGGACGTTGCCGAATGAAATTACCGTTACTCGGTATTTATAGCATTCTTTTATACGTGTTTTACCCTGTTTTAGCCGAATTCCGGCATTTTTTACTGCACGCGAAATCAACAGCTGTTGTGGAATAATGCCCTGATTTACGAAAACGGTTTTCGAAGGGGGACAAATAAGCTTATGCGGTTTGTTTCGCGAGGAGTTAGCAAGCCGTTTTGTGTGTTATTTGTGAACGCTATCGAAAATAAAAGAGCAGTACTTAAATTAAAATTGTCACTTAAATAGTTGACAATAAAGAGGAAAAATAACATAGAAATGCAAAAAGTTATTTGACAACGGACACGCGGTGTTCCCAAGCGGTCCCCCATCTAAGTACTAACCGCGCCCTATGCTGCTTGACTTCGGTGATCGGACGAGAACCGGTACGTAAAGCATGGTATGGACGTTGCCGAATGAAATTACCGTTACTCGGTATTTATAGCATTCTTTTACACGTGTTTTACCCTGTTTTAGCAGAATTCCGGCATTTTTTACTGCACGCGAAATCAACAGCAGTTGTGGAATAATGCCCTGATTTACGAAAACGGTTTTCGAAGGGGGACAAATAAGCTTATGCGGTTTGTTTCGCGAGGAGTTAGCAAGCCGTTTTGTGTGTTATTTGTGAACGCTATCGAAAATAAAAGAGCAGTACTTAAATTAACATTGTCACTTAAATAGTTGACAATAAAGAGGAAAAATAACATAGAAATGCAAAAAGTTATTTGACAACGACACGCGGTGTTCCCAAGCGGTCCGCCATCTAAGTACTAACCGCGCCCTATGCTGCTTGACTTCGGTGATCGGACGAGAACCGGTACGTAAAGCATGGTATGGACGTTGCCGAATGAAATTACCGTTACTCGGTATTTATAGCATTCATTTACACGTGTTTTACCCTGTTTTAGCAGAATTCCGGCATTTTTTACTGCACGCGAAATCAACAGCAGTTGTGGAATAATGCCCTGATTTACGAAAACGGTTTTCGAAGGGGGACAAATAAGCTTATGCGGTTTGTTTCGCGAGGAGTTAGCAAGCCGTTTTGTGTGTTATTTGTGAACGCTATCGAAAATAAAAGAGCAGTACTTAAATTAACATTGTCACTTAAATAGTTGACAATAAAGAGGAAAAATAACATAGAAATGCAAAAAGTTATTTGACAACGACACGCGGTGTTCCCAAGCGGTCCCCCATCTAAGTACTAACCGCGCCCTATGCTGCTTGACTTCGGTGATCGGACGAGAACCGGTACGTAAAGCATGGTATGGACGTTGCCGAATGAAATTACCGTTACTCGGTATTTATAGCATTCTTTTATACGTGTTTTACCCTGTTTTAGCCGAATTCCGGCATTTTTTACTGCACGCGAAATCAACAGCTGTTGTGGAATAATGCCCTGATTTACGAAAACGGTTTTCGAAGGGGGACAAATAAGCTTATGCGGTTTGTTTCGCGAGGAGTTAGCAAGCCGTTTTGTGTGTTATTTGTGAACGCTATCGAAAATAAAAGAGCAGTACTTAAATTAAAATTGTCACTTAAATAGTTGACAATAAAGAGGAAAAATAACATAGAAATGCAAAAAGTTATTTGACAACGGACACGCGGTGTTCCCAAGCGGTCCCCCATCTAAGTACTAACCGCGCCCTATGCTGCTTGACTTCGGTGATCGGACGAGAACCGGTACGTAAAGCATGGTATGGACGTTGCCGAATGAAATTACCGTTACTCGGTATTTATAGCATTCTTTTACACGTGTTTTACCCTGTTTTAGCAGAATTCCGGCATTTTTTACTGCACGCGAAATCAACAGCAGTTGTGGAATAATGCCCTGATTTACGAAAACGGTTTTCGAAGGGGGACAAATAAGCTTATGCGGTTTGTTTCGCGAGGAGTTAGCAAGCCGTTTTGTGTGTTATTTGTGAACGCTATCGAAAATAAAAGAGCAGTACTTAAATTAACATTGTCACTTAAATAGTTGACAATAAAGAGGAAAAATAACATAGAAATGCAAAAAGTTATTTGACAACGACACGCGGTGTTCCCAAGCGGTCCGCCATCTAAGTACTAACCGCGCCCTATGCTGCTTGACTTCGGTGATCGGACGAGAACCGGTACGTAAAGCATGGTATGGACGTTGCCGAATGAAATTACCGTTACTCGGTATTTATAGCATTCATTTACACGTGTTTTACCCTGTTTTAGCAGAATTCCGGCATTTTTTACTGCACGCGAAATCAACAGCAGTTGTGGAATAATGCCCTGATTTACGAAAACGGTTTTCGAAGGGGGACAAATAAGCTTATGCGGTTTGTTTCGCGAGGAGTTAGCAAGCCGTTTTGTGTGTTATTTGTGAACGCTATCGAAAATAAAAGAGCAGTACTTAAATTAACATTGTCACTTAAATAGTTGACAATAAAGAGGAAAAATAACATAGAAATGCAAAAAGTTATTTGACAACGACACGCGGTGTTCCCAAGCGGTCCCCCATCTAAGTACTAACCGCGCCCTATGCTGCTTGACTTCGGTGATCGGACGAGAACCGGTACGTAAAGCATGGTATGGACGTTGCCGAATGAAATTACCGTTACTCGGTATTTATAGCATTCATTTACACGTGTTTTACCCTGTTTTAGCAGAATTCCGGCATTTTTTACTGCACGCGAAATCAACAGCAGTTGTGGAATAATGCCCTGATTTACGAAAACGGTTTTCGAAGGGGGACAAATAAGCTTATGCGGTTTGTTTCGCGAGGAGTTAGCAAGCCGTTTTGTGTGTTATTTGTGAACGCTATCGAAAATAAAAGAGCAGTACTTAAATTAACATTGTCACTTAAATAGTTGACAATAAAGAGGAAAAATAACATAGAAATGCAAAAAGTTATTTGACAACGACACGCGGTGTTCCCAAGCGGTCCCCCATCTAAGTACTAACCGCGCCCTATGCTGCTTGACTTCGGTGATCGGACGAGAACCGGTACGTAAAGCATGGTATGGACGTTGCCAGAAGTAATTACCGTTACTCTGTATTTATAGCATTCATTTACACGTGTTTTATCCTGTTTAAGCAGAATTCCGGCATTTCTTACTGCACGCGAAATCAACAGCAGTTGTGGAATAATGCCCTGATTTACGAAAACGGTTTTCGAAGGGGGACAAATAAGCTTATGCGGTTTGTTTCGCGAGGAGTTAGCAAGCCGTTTTGTGTGTTATTTGTGAACGCTATCGAAAATAAAAGAGCAGTACTTAAATTAACATTGTCACTTAAATAGTTGACAATAAAGAGGAAAAATAACATAGAAATGCAAAAAGTTATTTGACAACGACACGCGGTGTTCCCAAGCGGTCCCCCATCTAAGTACTAACCGCGCCCTATGCTGCTTGACTTCGGTGATCGGACGAGAACCGGTACGTAAAGCATGGTATGGACGTTGCCGAATGAAATTACCGTTACTCGGTATTTATAGCATTCATTTACACGTGTTTTACCCTGTTTTAGCAGAATTCCGGCATTTTTTACTGCACGCGAAATCAACAGCAGTTGTGGAATAATGCCCTGATTTACGAAAACGGTTTTCGAAGGGGGACAAATAAGCTTATGCGGTTTGTTTCGCGAGGAGTTAGCAAGCCGTTTTGTGTGTTATTTGTGAACGCTATCGAAAATAAAAGAGCAGTACTTAAATTAACATTGTCACTTAAATAGTTGACAATAAAGAGGAAAAATAACATAGAAATGCAAAAAGTTATTTGACAACGACACGCGGTGTTCCCAAGCGGTCCCCCATCTAAGTACTAACCGCGCCCTATGCTGCTTGACTTCGGTGATCGGACGAGAACCGGTACGTAAAGCATGGTATGGACGTTGCCGAATGAAATTACCGTTACTCGGTATTTATAGCATTCATTTACACGTGTTTTACCCTGTTTTAGCAGAATTCCGGCATTTTTTACTGCACGCGAAATCAACAGCAGTTGTGGAATAATGCCCTGATTTACGAAAACGGTTTTCGAAGGGGGACAAATAAGCTTATGCGGTTTGTTTCGCGAGGAGTTAGCAAGCCGTTTTGTGTGTTATTTGTGAACGCTTTCGAAAATAAAAGAGCAGTACTTAAATTAACATTGTCACTTAAATAGTTGACAATAAAGAGGAAAAATAACATAGAAATGCAAAAAGTTATTTGACAACGACACGCGGTGTTCCCAAGCGGTCCCCCATCTAAGTACTAACCGCGCCCTATGCTGCTTGACTTCGGTGATCGGACGAGAACCGGTACGTAAAGCATGGTATGGACGTTGCCGAATGAAATTACCGTTACTCGGTATTTATAGCATTCTTTTACACGTGTTTTACCCTGTTTTAGCAGAATTCCGGCATTTTTTACTGCACGCGAAATCAACAGCAGTTGTGGAATAATGCCCTGATTTACGAAAACGGTTTTCGAAGGGGGACAAATAAGCTTATGCGGTTTGTTTCGCGAGGAGTTAGCAAGCCGTTTTGTGTGTTATTTGTGAACGCTATCGAAAATAAAAGAGCAGTACTTAAATTAACATTGTCACTTAAATAGTTGACAATAAAGAGGAAAAATAACATAGAAATGCAAAAAGTTATTTGACAACGACACGCGGTGTTCCCAAGCGGTCCCCCATCTAAGTACTAACCGCGCCCTATGCTGCTTGACTTCGGTGATCGGACGAGAACCGGTACGTAAAGCATGCTATGGACGTTGCCGAATGAAATTACCGTTACTCGGTATTTATAGCATTCATTTACACGTGTTTTACCCTGTTTTAGCAGAATTCCGGCATTTTTTACTGCACGCGAAATCAACAGCAGTTGTGGAATAATGCCCTGATTTACGAAAACGGTTTTCGAAGGGGGACAAATAAGCTTATGCGGTTTGTTTCGCGAGGAGTTAGCAAGCCGTTTTGTGTGTTATTTGTGAACGCTATCGAAAATAAAAGAGCAGTACTTAAATTAACATTGTCACTTAAATAGTTGACAATAAAGAGGAAAAATAACATAGAAATGCAAAAAGTTATTTGACAACGACACGCGGTGTTCCCAAGCGGTCCCCCATCTAAGTACTAACCGCGCCCTATGCTGCTTGACTTCGGTGATCGGACGAGAACCGGCACGTAAAGCATGGTATGGACGTTGCCGGAAGTAATTGCCGTTACTCTGTATTTATAGCATTCATTTACACGTGTTTTATCCTGTTTAAGCAGAATTCCGGCATTTCTTACTGCACGCGAAATCAACAGCAGTTGTGGAATAATGCCCTGATTTACGAAAACGGTTTTCGAAGGGGGACAAATAAGCTTATGCGGTTTGTTTCGCGAGGAGTTAGCAAGCCGTTTTGTGTGTTATTTGTGAACGCTATCGAAAATAAAAGAGCAGTACTTAAATTAACATTGTCACTTAAATAGTTGACAATAAAGAGGAAAAATAACATAGAAATGCAAAAAGTCATTTGACAACGACACGCGGTGTTCCCAAGCGGTCCCCCATCTAAGTACTAACCGCGCCCTATGCTGCTTGACTTCGGTGATCGGACGAGAACCGGTACGTAAAGCATGGTATGGACGTTGCCGAATGAAATTACCGTTACTCGGTATTTATAGCATTCATTTACACGTGTTTTACCCTGTTTTAGCAGAATTCCGGCATTTTTTACTGCACGCGAAATCAACAGCAGTTGTGGAATAATGCCCTGATTTACGAAAACGGTTTTCGAAGGGGGACAAATAAGCTTATGCGGTTTGTTTCGCGAGGAGTTAGCAAGCCGTTTTGTGTGTTATTTGTGAACGCTATCGAAAATAAAAGAGCAGTACTTAAATTAACATTGTCACTTAAATAGTTGACAATAAAGAGGAAAAATAACATAGAAATGCAAAAAGTTATTTGACAACGACACGCGGTGTTCCCAAGCGGTCCCCCATCTAAGTACTAACCGCGCCCTATGCTGCTTGACTTCGGTGATCGGACGAGAACCGGTACGTAAAGCATGGTATGGACGTTGCCGGAAGTAATTGCCGTTACTCTGTATTTATAGCATTCATTTACACGTGTTTTATCCTGTTTAAGCAGAATTCCGGCATTTCTTACTGCACGCGAAATCAACAGCAGTTGTGGAATAATGCCCTGATTTACGAAAACGGTTTTCGAAGGGGGACAAATAAGCTTATGCGGTTTGTTTCGCGAGGAGTTAGCAAGCCGTTTTGTGTGTTATTTGTGAACGCTATCGAAAATAAAAGAGCAGTACTTAAATTAACATTGTCACTTAAATAGTTGACAATAAAGAGGAAAAATAACATAGAAATGCAAAAAGTTATTTGACAACGACACGCGGTGTTCCCAAGCGGTCCCCCATCTAAGTACTAACCGCGCCCTATGCTGCTTGACTTCGGTGATCGGACGAGAACCGGTACGTAAAGCATGGTATGGACGTTGCCGAATGAAATTACCGTTACTCGGTATTTATAGCATTCTTTTACACGTGTTTTACCCTTTTTTAGCAGAATTCCGGCATTTTTTACTGCACGCGAAATCAACAGCAGTTGTGGAATAATGCCCTGATTTACGAAAACGGTTTTCGAAGGGGGACAAATAAGCTTATGCGGTTTGTTTCGCGAGGAGTTAGCAAGCCGTTTTGTGTGTTATTTGTGAACGCTATCGAAAATAAAAGAGCAGTACTTAAATTAACATTGTCACTTAAATAGTTGACAATAAAGAGGAAAAATAACATAGAAATGCAAAAAGTTATTTGACAACGACACGCGGTGTTCCCAAGCGGTCCCCCATCTAAGTACTAACCGCGCCCTATGCTGCTTGACTTCGGTGATCGGACGAGAACCGGTACGTAAAGCATGGTATGGACGTTGCCGAATGAAATTACCGTTACTCGGTATTTATAGCATTCATTTACACGTGTTTTACCCTGTTTTAGCAGAATTCCGGCATTTTTTACTGCACGCGAAATCAACAGCAGTTGTGGAATAATGCCCTGATTTACGAAAACGGTTTTCGAAGGGGGACAAATAAGCTTATGCGGTTTGTTTCGCGAGGAGTTAGCAAGCCGTTTTGTGTGTTATTTGTGAACGCTATCGAAAATAAAAGAGCAGTACTTAAATTAACATTGTCACTTAAATAGTTGACAATAAAGAGGAAAAATAACATAGAAATGCAAAAAGTTATTTGACAACGACACGCGGTGTTCCCAAGCGGTCCCCCATCTAAGTACTAACCGCGCCCTATGCTGCTTGACTTCGGTGATCGGACGAGAACCGGTACGTAAAGCATGGTATGGACGTTGCCGAATGAAATTACCGTTACTCGGTATTTATAGCATTCTTTTACACGTGTTTTACCCTTTTTTAGCAGAATTCCGGCATTTTTTACTGCACGTGAAATCAACAGCAGTTGTGGAATAATGCCCTGATTTACGAAAACGGTTTTCGAAGGGGGACAAATAAGCTTATGCGGTTTGTTTCGCGAGGAGTTAGCAAGCCGTTTTGTGTGTTATTTGTGAACGCTATCGAAAATAAAAGAGCAGTACTTAAATTAACATTGTCACTTAAATAGTTGACAATAAAGAGGAAAAATAACATAGAAATGCAAAAAGTTATTTGACAACGACACGCGGTGTTCCCAAGCGGTCCCCCATCTAAGTACTAACCGCGCCCTATGCTGCTTGACTTCGGTGATCGGACGAGAACCGGTACGTAAAGCATGGTATGGACGTTGCCGAATGAAATTACCGTTACTCGGTATTTATAGCATTCTTTTACACGTGTTTTACCCTTTTTTAGCAGAATTCCGGCATTTTTTACTGCACGCGAAATCAACAGCAGTTGTGGAATAATGCCCTGATTTACGAAAACGGTTTTCGAAGGGGGACAAATAAGCTTATGCGGTTTGTTTCGCGAGGAGTTAGCAAGCCGTTTTGTGTGTTATTTGTGAACGCTATCGAAAATAAAAGAGCAGTACTTAAATTAACATTGTCACTTAAATAGTTGACAATAAAGAGGAAAAATAACATAGAAATGCAAAAAGTTATTTGACAACGACACGCGGTGTTCCCAAGCGGTCCCCCATCTAAGTACTAACCGCGCCCTATGCTGCTTGACTTCGGTGATCGGACGAGAACCGGTACGTAAAGCATGGTATGGACGTTGCCGAATGAAATTACCGTTACTCGGTATTTATAGCATTCATTTACACGTGTTTTACCCTGTTTTAGCAGAATTCCGGCATTTTTTACTGCACGCGAAATCAACAGCAGTTGTGGAATAATGCCCTGATTTACGAAAACGGTTTTCGAAGGGGGACAAATAAGCTTATGCGGTTTGTTTCGCGAGGAGTTAGCAAGCCGTTTTGTGTGTTATTTGTGAACGCTATCGAAAATAAAAGAGCAGTACTTAAATTAACATTGTCACTTAAATAGTTGACAATAAAGAGGAAAAATAACATAGAAATGCAAAAAGTTATTTGACAACGACACGCGGTGTTCCCAAGCGGTCCCCCATCTAAGTACTAACCGCGCCCTATGCTGCTTGACTTCGGTGATCGGACGAGAACCGGTACGTAAAGCATGGTATGGACGTTGCCGAATGAAATTACCGTTACTCGGTATTTATAGCATTCATTTACACGTGTTTTACCCTGTTTTAGCAGAATTCCGGCATTTTTTACTGCACGCGAAATCAACAGCAGTTGTGGAATAATGCCCTGATTTACGAAAACGGTTTTCGAAGGGGGACAAATAAGCTTATGCGGTTTGTTTCGCGAGGAGTTAGCAAGCCGTTTTGTGTGTTATTTGTGAACGCTTTCGAAAATAAAAGAGCAGTACTTAAATTAACATTGTCACTTAAATAGTTGACAATAAAGAGGAAAAATAACATAGAAATGCAAAAAGTTATTTGACAACGACACGCGGTGTTCCCAAGCGGTCCCCCATCTAAGTACTAACCGCGCCCTATGCTGCTTGACTTCGGTGATCGGACGAGAACCGGTACGTAAAGCATGGTATGGACGTTGCCGAATGAAATTACCGTTACTCGGTATTTATAGCATTCTTTTACACGTGTTTTACCCTGTTTTAGCAGAATTCCGGCATTTTTTACTGCACGCGAAATCAACAGCAGTTGTGGAATAATGCCCTGATTTACGAAAACGGTTTTCGAAGGGGGACAAATAAGCTTATGCGGTTTGTTTCGCGAGGAGTTAGCAAGCCGTTTTGTGTGTTATTTGTGAACGCTATCGAAAATAAAAGAGCAGTACTTAAATTAACATTGTCACTTAAATAGTTGACAATAAAGAGGAAAAATAACATAGAAATGCAAAAAGTTATTTGACAACGACACGCGGTGTTCCCAAGCGGTCCCCCATCTAAGTACTAACCGCGCCCTATGCTGCTTGACTTCGGTGATCGGACGAGAACCGGTACGTAAAGCATGGTATGGACGTTGCCGGAAGTAATTGCCGTTACTCTGTATTTATAGCATTCATTTACACGTGTTTTATCCTGTTTAAGCAGAATTCCGGCATTTCTTACTGCACGCGAAATCAACAGCAGTTGTGGAATAATGCCCTGATTTACGAAAACGGTTTTCGAAGGGGGACAAATAAGCTTATGCGGTTTGTTTCGCGAGGAGTTAGCAAGCCGTTTTGTGTGTTATTTGTGAACGCTATCGAAAATAAAAGAGCAGTACTTAAATTAACATTGTCACTTAAATAGTTGACAATAAAGAGGAAAAATAACATAGAAATGCAAAAAGTTATTTGACAACGACACGCGGTGTTCCCAAGCGGTCCCCCATCTAAGTACTAACCGCGCCCTATGCTGCTTGACTTCGGTGATCGGACGAGAACCGGTACGTAAAGCATGGTATGGACGTTGCCGAATGAAATTACCGTTACTCGGTATTTATAGCATTCATTTACACGTGTTTTACCCTGTTTTAGCAGAATTCCGGCATTTTTTACTGCACGCGAAATCAACAGCAGTTGTGGAATAATGCCCTGATTTACGAAAACGGTTTTCGAAGGGGGACAAATAAGCTTATGCGGTTTGTTTCGCGAGGAGTTAGCAAGCCGTTTTGTGTGTTATTTGTGAACGCTATCGAAAATAAAAGAGCAGTACTTAAATTAACATTGTCACTTAAATAGTTGACAATAAAGAGGAAAAATAACATAGAAATGCAAAAAGTTATTTGACAACGACACGCGGTGTTCCCAAGCGGTCCCCCATCTAAGTACTAACCGCGCCCTATGCTGCTTGACTTCGGTGATCGGACGAGAACCGGTACGTAAAGCATGGTATGGACGTTGCCGAATGAAATTACCGTTACTCGGTATTTATAGCATTCATTTACACGTGTTTTACCCTGTTTTAGCAGAATTCCGGCATTTTTTACTGCACGCGAAATCAACAGCAGTTGTGGAATAATGCCCTGATTTACGAAAACGGTTTTCGAAGGGGGACAAATAAGCTTATGCGGTTTGTTTCGCGAGGAGTTAGCAAGCCGTTTTGTGTGTTATTTGTGAACGCTTTCGAAAATAAAAGAGCAGTACTTAAATTAACATTGTCACTTAAATAGTTGACAATAAAGAGGAAAAATAACATAGAAATGCAAAAAGTTATTTGACAACGACACGCGGTGTTCCCAAGCGGTCCCCCATCTAAGTACTAACCGCGCCCTATGCTGCTTGACTTCGGTGATCGGACGAGAACCGGTACGTAAAGCATGGTATGGACGTTGCCGAATGAAATTACCGTTACTCGGTATTTATAGCATTCTTTTACACGTGTTTTACCCTGTTTTAGCAGAATTCCGGCATTTTTTACTGCACGCGAAATCAACAGCAGTTGTGGAATAATGCCCTGATTTACGAAAACGGTTTTCGAAAGGGGACAAATAAGCTTATGCGGTTTGTTTCGCGAGGAGTTAGCAAGCCGTTTTGTGTGTTATTTGTGAACGCTATCGAAAATAAAAGAGCAGTACTTAAATTAACATTGTCACTTAAATAGTTGACAATAAAGAGGAAAAATAACATAGAAATGCAAAAAGTTATTTGACAACGACACGCGGTGTTCCCAAGCGGTCCCCCATCTAAGTACTAACCGCGCCCTATGCTGCTTGACTTCGGTGATCGGACGAGAACCGGTACGTAAAGCATGGTATGGACGTTGCCGGAAGTAATTGCCGTTACTCTGTATTTATAGCATTCATTTACACGTGTTTTATCCTGTTTAAGCAGAATTCCGGCATTTCTTACTGCACGCGAAATCAACAGCAGTTGTGGAATAATGCCCTGATTTACGAAAACGGTTTTCGAAGGGGGACAAATAAGCTTATGCGGTTTGTTTCGCGAGGAGTTAGCAAGCCGTTTTGTGTGTTATTTGTGAACGCTATCGAAAATAAAAGAGCAGTACTTAAATTAACATTGTCACTTAAATAGTTGACAATAAAGAGGAAAAATAACATAGAAATGCAAAAAGTTATTTGACAACGACACGCGGTGTTCCCAAGCGGTCCCCCATCTAAGTACTAACCGCGCCCTATGCTGCTTGACTTCGGTGATCGGACGAGAACCGGTACTTGTTTTGTTGTTTTGTTTTAAAATAGCATTTATTTTAGCAAATACAATAATAATATATCTCACAGACAAAATGCTTAATTCTGTATTTTTAAATTTCTTAACTAACCTATAAATCCAATGCAGGTATTCATAGCTAAACTGTTTCCATAATTAAAGTTTTTCAACATCCATAATTCATATATAATCCAAATTACCTTTTTGATGTACTGAAATTTATGTTTACAAGAAAATGGCATACAAAAAACTTGATTATACTGATTTTTTTTTTTTTTTTTTTCTTAATATATATAACCTACGCTACCCTAATTCTATAGATCCTACCTACACACTATGAGCCAGAAGAGGAGCATTCCATCCCTTCAAGGGTAGGTTATTAATGAATGCTCGTCCTCTAGATCTCGCTAACGTGATTCGAAGCAGGGGTCCATGGGTCCCAACGAGGTAAGATTATCAGGCCCCCACTCCCAACCCCATCAGCCCCTACCTACTTATCCCTTTACTAACTACGTCAGCACTACCACAACTTTACTTTACACTGGGTGCATCGAAACCATGGAGAGTTTTTATAATGCTATCTGTGTTTTTTTTTTTTTTTTTTTTTTTTTTTGCAAAAATTATTCCTCTATTGCACCCACCAGAACTTATATGGAGCCTTGAGGGCTTCCTTTTTGTCCCGTTCAGGGACACTGGTACTGAAACGGATCATTTCATTTAAGTAGTTGTCTGCGCTGTATAATACCGATTTATTTCTCGTGCCTCTATGGATGTGGTAGAGAATAGGGATCCCGGACGTGGTTTGTATCATTCTCTTTCTATCTAGGTATATGAATGCCTCTGGGGGGATGAAACCATTTATTCTAGAACGCTCGTGATACAGATCATTTGGATAATACGCCCCGGAGATTAAATTGTTTTTGTTATCCATATCTCTCAAGACGTGACCTCTTATCAATTTTATGATAAAGTTGTCTATCCTATTGATACCTGCCAACCCATAGAGCACCGAATTTGAATAGTGTTTAGTATATTCAGAATCTGGGGTCCTATACTTGGATAAACATGCCCGAATACAATGTCTCTCGAACACCCTTATCCTTTCCATATAAAATGGGGCTATGTTGAACCAAACCGGACATGCGTATGTTAGCATTGGTCTGACTAGAGACTGGTAGCATACTATTTTGACTCGTGGGTCTAGATTCTTGCTATAGAACAATCGTCTGGTTATCTGGAAAGTCTTATAAGCATTTTCAAGTAGCTTGTCAACCTGGTTATTGAAAACAAGACATTTATCAAGCCACACTCCTAAATATCTGACCACTGTTTTTTGCTCCAACACTTGTCCAGTCTGGCTCTTAAGCACCAACCTTTTCCAGTTTTTTCTGGTGTCACGGTTTGCTCTATGAGTTGGCTGCCTGAATAGGATTACTTCGCATTTACCATAATTTATCTTCATCTTCCACTTATTGGCGTAGTTTTCGATGTTTTCGAAGTCACGTTGCAAAAGTATTTGGATAACTTTCACTTTTGGTGCTGTTCGATATGCAATTAGATCATCCGCGTACGCTATAGTATGTTGGAGGGAGTTTACAAGATCACTCGTATAAATATTGAAGAGTAGAGGGGATAACACCGCGCCCTGCTGCAACCCGTTCTTAATCTGGAAGGTTATGCTAGAAGTCAGCCTACCACTGCTTACGACAAATTTCCTCTGCATAATCATCTTATGGATCATGTAGAGTAGATGACCCCGCATTCCATATGTAATTAATTTATAAATTAGGCCTTCTAGCCAAACCGTATCGAAAGCCTTCTCGAAATCTACAAGGCAAGCTCCTGTGCATTGTCCTTTGCTTCTGTTCCATTGTATGTCTGACACTAGCTTGGAAGCCGCATGAATAGTGCTATGGCCCGCTTTGAAACCAAACTGCTTGTCCGGTATGATATTCCTCTCGTCCGTCCAGATTAGTATAGACTTTTGTAGCACCCTTTCAAACAGCTTGCTTATGTTAGGTAGCAAGCTAATGGCTCTTAAGTTTGATGGGTTGGTTCTGTCTTTACCTTTCTTTGGAATAGGATACACGACTGCTGTCTTCCAATGCTCCGGATAGTGAGCATTATTCAGAGCATTGTTAAAAAGAACCGTGTAGGAGTCCGTTATAATTTGGGGCATGTGTCGCAACACTATATTCGGAATCCCATCAATTCCGGAAGATTTTTTCGAATTTGTTCTTCGGAAGAGGAGGGCAAGTTCTCCTTTACCAACAAAAATGGGTCCTGCTGTGTCGTCCTTCACATCGTCAGCTGGGTTATCCTCGTTGAAAACGGTACGAGACCGTCTATCGGCGTTCCAAGCCCTTATTTCGTTGAGGAGACGGAAGTGGCTGAGCAACGCGCGATTTTCCAGGTCCCGATCCGGTCGCACCGGGGTGTTCATGGAGTACACGCTCTGGTAAAATGCGCCCACTACATCCACTTTCGCCTGCTCCTCCTCCACGAGGAACGTATTCGTATCCAGAGCCAGCTCACCAGGGTCTAATCCTGCCTCTCTGATATATTCCTCGCTCTGTTCCGTTCTCGGGATGCATAAACTCTCAATTTTGTTCCGGTCCCTCCTCCTGAACACTCGGTTTATGTCGGGAAACATACTCGAACTACTGGAGTTTATTGCTTTTATTTTATTGTTCCAGTACTTGTTGATTGATTTAGTGTAGTTATCCTTTATAAGTTTTTGGATAATCCTTAATTGAGATTTCAGAGAAGCAAGTCGAGAGCCCTGTGTATCTATTAGCTGTCGCTGTAAATTTCGCAAATTTGTTAGCAACCTGCTCTTGTGTTTTCGTAATGCGTCTATAGTACGGTTACGGTAGCAATCCTCATTGCCCGTCAGTTGAGTTCTAGGTATCGTCCTGTCCATTGTTTGCCGCGTAAGATCGTCAAGATCCTTGAGGTGTTGATCGATCTCTGTGTTCGTTAAGTTTCTGTTTGTCGGGATGTGTATGTTTGTCTGTGCTGTCCTGCGCATGATCCTAGCAAAACGCGACCAATCTGCTTTTGCGTAGTTGTAGTGCCCAACCTGTACGTACTCTGTCAGTTCCATGTAGTCGTTCGGGATTCGTCCAGTTAAGCATAATCCGTTGTGGTCACTGTCGTAATACACTGTTCGTAGGCAGTTCACGTCAGTTTCGTCCGTCTGAGTTAGGTCTAGTCTTCTGTCCACCAATGCAAGATCCAGGTACGACCCGCGGCTTGGAAACGAAGGACTGTCCGTTGCTAGAAGCGCCACTTTGTTCTGGATACGGTTAGCAACCCACCAGTTGTTCAGCAGTGTGCCTCGGGTGTTGTTCAAGATATTGTTCCAAGCTGTGTGCTTTGCGTTTAGATCTCCGGCCAATATAAAATAATTTGAGTCTAATTCCAGGTGGAGGGTTTGGAAGAGCACAGTGAGTTCATCAATAAAAATGGGCTGTTGTAGAGCTAGAGGAACACTTGGCGCATATAACGAACCTATGTACAGCCTCTTGCCACTACGGAGAGGAATGCAGATCAAGCAGACTTCCACTACTTGGAACTTGTGGATTGCTTTGTCGTAAACAGAGGTAAATTTTATGTTGTTCCTGATGATAATCGCTACTCCTCCACCCTGCGTGGAGTTGGGGCGATCTTTTCTAATTACCACATAACCTTGGAAATCCAGTTTGTGTTTTTGGTTTAATTTTGTTTCGTTTACCAGAAGTATGTCAGGATTCTCTCGTTGCAGCAGGTCGAGGAGATTCGCTCTCCTCTCCACCCTGATTAAAGAATTTACATTCACCGCGATGATCTTGAGACTATTTTCTCCGGGAAGCACCGCGGTCATGGTTTACGGGCCGCTCGCTTCTGGGAATAGGGTGGAATAGATAACTTCTATTCTCTCTGCCTGTTCGTTTAATCTCTGATTAAGCTGGGCTATTTGATTAAATATCGCCGTAAGCATAGATTTTGTGTCTGTGTCTGGACCTGTGGGAGGGGAAGGATTGCTCTTTGGGGCTGCTTGTGAGGAACTAGGATTCTGATTCTGACCTGCTGCCATTTGGGCATAAGATACAGTTGGAGCTACATAATTTTTGAACATAGACTGTTTCTGTCGCTTGTCGTCATCTAATTTTTGCTTTCGAGCGCGGATTTTCTCGCGCAGCTCTACGTGACGAGGGCATCCCCTGAAGCTTGCGGGGTGTCCATATTTCCTGCAGAGAACACAAAACAATTTGCTTGTGTCGTCTACCCTTTCCTTACCCAAGGGGCACTGTCCTGGCTCGTGGCTTTTATCACATTTTACGCAGCGGAATGGCATTCGGCAGTTAGCTGCTGCGTGTCCGTGGCGTTGGCATCGCATGCATTGCAAGACAGTGTCCCTTTTGTTCAGTTTTTCCCATGAGACCATCTGATGGTTCAGGTGCTTAATTTCCCTGAGTTTCCCAAGACTGCTTTCGGGGGCGAGTTGCACTAGGAAAATGGGTAGTTTTCTCTTGCTTTCCCTAGAGGCACGAGTGCTGAAGCGTTTGACCGACATAAACTTAAGTTTTTCACCTTCTTTTGTTTTTAATTCTTCTAATAAATGATCCGGCTCAGTTTCCGGGTCAATTCCCTTTAAAAGGATAGTTTGGGAGCGTTCACACTTAGCTGTGTAGGTAAAATATTGTGTTTTTGCTCTTTCGAGACATTTTTTTATTTTATTATACTGCTCCATGGTTTGTACATGAAGACTGTGTCGATTTTCACTAAATCGCCTAATTAAAAACCCTGACCTTAAGGCTATCTTACATAAATCTACCGTGTCCTGTGACGATTGATAGGAGATGTTAATTGGGGGTACCTTAGTTTTAGTAATTTGTGGCTTGTGTGATGATGATGTTGTCGTCTTCTTGGTTGTTGCAGTCTTCTTGTTTGGTGTCGTCTGCCGGGTTGTAGTTGATGTTGATGTCGTCGGCTTGGTTGATGTCGATTGCCTAGTTGGTGTCTGCTTGGGGTTTGTCGTTACCGCTGTTGTTCCCTGTATTGATGGGGTCTTTGGCCTCGCTTGGTTTTTCGTCATCATCCTCGCTATCACTTCCTCCAGTTTTGCTGCATCTTCCTCGTTGTCCGTGCTCAGTTCTTTAAATGCATTATTTGTACCTTTGTACTCTGCTGGCTCGAATTCGTACGAAGAACTGTCGCTGTCCACAGGAGTACCAGTATTCGAAGTATTAATTTTATCTTTTCGCCTCTGTACTAGGCGCGGCTTTTTAAAGATTCGCCTTCTTTTGGACGTACCGCTGGAGGTGCCGTTGTCGTCACTCACTGTGGTTTTATTCAACGGGTCCATGGCAGCTGCATGGAAACCCGGTTGGCTCTGTAGAAGATTCCCTTAATTTTAGTTAAAAAAGTGAATAGCCGACAGTGGACTCGAACTCGTAGTCTTCTGCGCCTGGTATGTTTCGCTCAACCCGTTGAGCTATTTGTTCAGTTGCGAAATTATTGCCTGAATAGTTATTTTAGCTTCCTTCTACTAAATCCGAGATTATTCAAATTATTCGAATTTTAAAATGTTCGTCAAGTTTTCTCGCCTAATTAGCAGAATAATAGTACTTCCGCTTATATTATCTGCTGCACTTCTCACTTCGAGATGACTTTTCTGTTAATTACTTTATTTTAATTAATTTAAATTACGCACTTCAAATTTAACGTCTGCTCAGAGTCAGCTGAGATTTGACACTGACGAGACGAGAACCGGTACGTAAAGCATGGTATGGACGTTGCCGAATGAAATTACCGTTACTCGGTATTTATAGCATTCATTTACACGTGTTTTACCCTGTTTTAGCAGAATTCCGGCATTTTTTACTGCACGCGAAATCAACAGCAGTTGTGGAATAATGCCCTGATTTACGAAAACGGTTTTCGAAGGGGGACAAATAAGCTTATGCGGTTTGTTTCGCGAGGAGTTAGCAAGCCGTTTTGTGTGTTATTTGTGAACGCTATCGAAAATAAAAGAGCAGTACTTAAATTAACATTGTCACTTAAATAGTTGACAATAAAGAGGAAAAATAACATAGAAATGCAAAAAGTTATTTGACAACGACACGCGGTGTTCCCAAGCGGTCCCCCATCTAAGTACTAACCGCGCCCTATGCTGCTTGACTTCGGTGATCGGACGAGAACCGGTACGTAAAGCATGGTATGGACGTTGCCGAATGAAATTACCGTTACTCGGTATTTATAGCATTCATTTACACGTGTTTTACCCTGTTTTAGCAGAATTCCGGCATTTTTTACTGCACGCGAAATCAACAGCAGTTGTGGAATAATGCCCTGATTTACGAAAACGGTTTTCGAAGGGGGACAAATAAGCTTATGCGGTTTGTTTCGCGAGGAGTTAGCAAGCCGTTTTGTGTGTTATTTGTGAACGCTATCGAAAATAAAAGAGCAGTACTTAAATTAACATTGTCACTTAAATAGTTGACAATAAAGAGGAAAAATAACATAGAAATGCAAAAAGTTATTTGACAACGACACGCGGTGTTCCCAAGCGGTCCCCCATCTAAGTACTAACCGCGCCCTATGCTGCTTGACTTCGGTGATCGGACGAGAACCGGTACGTAAAGCATGGTATGGACGTTGCCGAATGAAATTACCGTTACTCGGTATTTATAGCATTCTTTTACACGTGTTTTACCCTGTTTTAGCAGAATTCCGGCATTTTTTACTGCACGCGAAATCAACAGCAGTTGTGGAATAATGCCCTGATTTACGAAAACGGTTTTCGAAGGGGGACAAATAAGCTTATGCGGTTTGTTTCGCGAGGAGTTAGCAAGCCGTTTTGTGTGTTATTTGTGAACGCTATCGAAAATAAAAGAGCAGTACTTAAATTAACATTGTCACTTAAATAGTTGACAATAAAGAGGAAAAATAACATAGAAATGCAAAAAGTTATTTGACAACGACACGCGGTGTTCCCAAGCGGTCCGCCATCTAAGTACTAACCGCGCCCTATGCTGCTTGACTTCGGTGATCGGACGAGAACCGGTACGTAAAGCATGGTATGGACGTTGCCGAATGAAATTACCGTTACTCGGTATTTATAGCATTCATTTACACGTGTTTTACCCTGTTTTAGCAGAATTCCGGCATTTTTTACTGCACGCGAAATCAACAGCAGTTGTGGAATAATGCCCTGATTTACGAAAACGGTTTTCGAAGGGGGACAAATAAGCTTATGCGGTTTGTTTCGCGAGGAGTTAGCAAGCCGTTTTGTGTGTTATTTGTGAACGCTATCGAAAATAAAAGAGCAGTACTTAAATTAACATTGTCACTTAAATAGTTGACAATAAAGAGGAAAAATAACATAGAAATGCAAAAAGTTATTTGACAACGACACGCGGTGTTCCCAAGCGGTCCCCCATCTAAGTACTAACCGCGCCCTATGCTGCTTGACTTCGGTGATCGGACGAGAACCGGTACGTAAAGCATGGTATGGACGTTGCCGGAAGTAATTGCCGTTACTCTGTATTTATAGCATTCATTTACACGTGTTTTATCCTGTTTAAGCAGAATTCCGGCATTTCTTACTGCACGCGAAATCAACAGCAGTTGTGGAATAATGCCCTGATTTACGAAAACGGTTTTCGAAGGGGGACAAATAAGCTTATGCGGTTTGTTTCGCGAGGAGTTAGCAAGCCGTTTTGTGTGTTATTTGTGAACGCTATCGAAAATAAAAGAGCAGTACTTAAATTAACATTGTCACTTAAATAGTTGACAATAAAGAGGAAAAATAACATAGAAATGCAAAAAGTTATTTGACAACGACACGCGGTGTTCCCAAGCGGTCCTCCATCTAAGTACTAACCGCGCCCTATGCTGCTTGACTTCGGTGATCGGACGAGAACCGGTACGTAAAGCATGGTATGGACGTTGCCGAATGAAATTACCGTTACTCGGTATTTATAGCATTCATTTACACGTGTTTTACCCTGTTTTAGCAGAATTCCGGCATTTTTTACTGCACGCGAAATCAACAGCAGTTGTGGAATAATGCCCTGATTTACGAAAACGGTTTTCGAAGGGGGACAAATAAGCTTATGCGGTTTGTTTCGCGAGGAGTTAGCAAGCCGTTTTGTGTGTTATTTGTGAACGCTATCGAAAATAAAAGAGCAGTACTTAAATTAACATTGTCACTTAAATAGTTGACAATAAAGAGGAAAAATAACATAGAAATGCAAAAAGTTATTTGACAACGACACGCGGTGTTCCCAAGCGGTCCCCCATCTAAGTACTAACCGCGCCCTATGCTGCTTGACTTCGGTGATCGGACGAGAACCGGTACGTAAAGCATGGTATGGACGTTGCCGGAAGTAATTGCCGTTACTCTGTATTTATAGCATTCATTTACACGTGTTTTATCCTGTTTAAGCAGAATTCCGGCATTTCTTACTGCACGCGAAATCAACAGCAGTTGTGGAATAATGCCCTGATTTACGAAAACGGTTTTCGAAGGGGGACAAATAAGCTTATGCGGTTTGTTTCGCGAGGAGATAGCAAGCCGTTTTGTGTGTTATTTGTGAACGCTATCGAAAATAAAAGAGCAGTACTTAAATTAACATTGTCACTTAAATAGTTGACAATAAAGAGGAAAAATAACATAGAAATGCAAAAAGTTATTTGACAACGACACGCGGTGTTCCCAAGCGGTCCCCCATCTAAGTACTAACCGCGCCCTATGCTGCTTGACTTCGGTGATCGGACGAGAACCGGTACGTAAAGCATGGTATGGACGTTGCCGAATGAAATTACCGTTACTCGGTATTTATAGCATTCTTTTACACGTGTTTTACCCTTTTTTAGCAGAATTCCGGCATTTTTTACTGCACGCGAAATCAACAGCAGTTGTGGAATAATGCCCTGATTTACGAAAACGGTTTTCGAAGGGGGACAAATAAGCTTATGCGGTTTGTTTCGCGAGGAGTTAGCAAGCCGTTTTGTGTGTTATTTGTGAACGCTATCGAAAATAAAAGAGCAGTACTTAAATTAACATTGTCACTTAAATAGTTGACAATAAAGAGGAAAAATAACATAGAAATGCAAAAAGTTATTTGACAACGACACGCGGTGTTCCCAAGCGGTCCCCCATCTAAGTACTAACCGCGCCCTATGCTGCTTGACTTCGGTGATCGGACGAGAACCGGTACGTAAAGCATGGTATGGACGTTGCCGAATGAAATTACCGTTACTCGGTATTTATAGCATTCATTTACACGTGTTTTACCCTGTTTTAGCAGAATTCCGGCATTTTTTACTGCACGCGAAATCAACAGCAGTTGTGGAATAATGCCCTGATTTACGAAAACGGTTTTCGAAGGGGGACAAATAAGCTTATGCGGTTTGTTTCGCGAGGAGTTAGCAAGCCGTTTTGTGTGTTATTTGTGAACGCTTTCGAAAATAAAAGAGCAGTACTTAAATTAACATTGTCACTTAAATAGTTGACAATAAAGAGGAAAAATAACATAGAAATGCAAAAAGTTATTTGACAACGACACGCGGTGTTCCCAAGCGGTCCCCCATCTAAGTACTAACCGCGCCCTATGCTGCTTGACTTCGGTGATCGGACGAGAACCGGTACGTAAAGCATGGTATGGACGTTGCCGAATGAAATTACCGTTACTCGGTATTTATAGCATTCATTTACACGTGTTTTACCCTGTTTTAGCAGAATTCCGGCATTTTTTACTGCACGCGAAATCAACAGCAGTTGTGGAATAATGCCCTGATTTACGAAAACGGTTTTCGAAGGGGGACAAATAAGCTTATGCGGTTTGTTTCGCGAGGAGTTAGCAAGCCGTTTTGTGTGTTATTTGTGAACGCTATCGAAAATAAAAGAGCAGTACTTAAATTAACATTGTCACTTAAATAGTTGACAATAAAGAGGAAAAATAACATAGAAATGCAAAAAGTTATTTGACAACGACACGCGGTGTTCCCAAGCGGTCCCCCATCTAAGTACTAACCGCGCCCTATGCTGCTTGACTTCGGTGATCGGACGAGAACCGGTACGTAAAGCATGGTATGGACGTTGCCGAATGAAATTACCGTTACTCGGTATTTATAGCATTCATTTACACGTGTTTTACCCTGTTTTAGCAGAATTCCGGCATTTTTTACTGCACGCGAAATCAACAGCAGTTGTGGAATAATGCCCTGATTTACGAAAACGGTTTTCGAAGGGGGACAAATAAGCTTATGCGGTTTGTTTCGCGAGGAGTTAGCAAGCCGTTTTGTGTGTTATTTGTGAACGCTTTCGAAAATAAAAGAGCAGTACTTAAATTAACATTGTCACTTAAATAGTTGACAATAAAGAGGAAAAATAACATAGAAATGCAAAAAGTTATTTGACAACGACACGCGGTGTTCCCAAGCGGTCCCCCATCTAAGTACTAACCGCGCCCTATGCTGCTTGACTTCGGTGATCGGACGAGAACCGGTACGTAAAGCATGGTATGGACGTTGCCGAATGAAATTACCGTTACTCGGTATTTATAGCATTCATTTACACGTGTTTTACCCTGTTTTAGCAGAATTCCGGCATTTTTTACTGCACGCGAAATCAACAGCAGTTGTGGAATAATGCCCTGATTTACGAAAACGGTTTTCGAAGGGGGACAAATAAGCTTATGCGGTTTGTTTCGCGAGGAGTTAGCAAGCCGTTTTGTGTGTTATTTGTGAACGCTATCGAAAATAAAAGAGCAGTACTTAAATTAACATTGTCACTTAAATAGTTGACAATAAAGAGGAAAAATAACATAGAAATGCAAAAAGTTATTTGACAACGACACGCGGTGTTCCCAAGCGGTCCCCCATCTAAGTACTAACCGCGCCCTATGCTGCTTGACTTCGGTGATCGGACGAGAACCGGTACGTAAAGCATGGTATGGACGTTGCCGAATGAAATTACCGTTACTCGGTATTTATAGCATTCTTTTACACGTGTTTTACCCTTTTTTAGCAGAATTCCGGCATTTTTTACTGCACGTGAAATCAACAGCAGTTGTGGAATAATGCCCTGATTTACGAAAACGGTTTTCGAAGGGGGACAAATAAGCTTATGCGGTTTGTTTCGCGAGGAGTTAGCAAGCCGTTTTGTGTGTTATTTGTGAACGCTATCGAAAATAAAAGAGCAGTACTTAAATTAACATTGTCACTTAAATAGTTGACAATAAAGAGGAAAAATAACATAGAAATGCAAAAAGTTATTTGACAACGACACGCGGTGTTCCCAAGCGGTCCCCCATCTAAGTACTAACCGCGCCCTATGCTGCTTGACTTCGGTGATCGGACGAGAACCGGTACGTAAAGCATGGTATGGACGTTGCCGAATGAAATTACCGTTACTCGGTATTTATAGCATTCATTTACACGTGTTTTACCCTGTTTTAGCAGAATTCCGGCATTTTTTACTGCACGCGAAATCAACAGCAGTTGTGGAATAATGCCCTGATTTACGAAAACGGTTTTCGAAGGGGGACAAATAAGCTTATGCGGTTTGTTTCGCGAGGAGTTAGCAAGCCGTTTTGTGTGTTATTTGTGAACGCTATCGAAAATAAAAGAGCAGTACTTAAATTAACATTGTCACTTAAATAGTTGACAATAAAGAGGAAAAATAACATAGAAATGCAAAAAGTTATTTGACAACGACACGCGGTGTTCCCAAGCGGTCCCCCATCTAAGTACTAACCGCGCCCTATGCTGCTTGACTTCGGTAATCGGACGAGAACCGGTACGTAAAGCATGGTATGGACGTTGCCGGAAGTAATTACCGTTACTCTGTATTTATAGCATTCATTTACACGTGTTTTATCCTGTTTAAGCAGAATTCCGGCATTTCTTACTGCACGCGAAATCAACAGCAGTTGTGGAATAATGCCCTGATTTACGAAAACGGTTTTCGAAGGGGGACAAATAAGCTTATGCGGTTTGTTTCGCGAGGAGTTAGCAAGCCGTTTTGTGTGTTATTTGTGAACGCTATCGAAAATAAAAGAGCAGTACTTAAATTAACATTGTCACTTAAATAGTTGACAATAAAGAGGAAAAATAACATAGAAATGCAAAAAGTTATTTGACAACGACACGCGGTGTTCCCAAGCGGTCCCCCATCTAAGTACTAACCGCGCCCTATGCTGCTTGACTTCGGTGATCGGACGAGAACCGGTACGTAAAGCATGGTATGGACGTTGCCGAATGAAATTACCGTTACTCGGTATTTATAGCATTCATTTACACGTGTTTTACCCTGTTTTAGCAGAATTCCGGCATTTTTTACTGCACGCGAAATCAACAGCAGTTGTGGAATAATGCCCTGATTTACGAAAACGGTTTTCGAAGGGGGACAAATAAGCTTATGCGGTTTGTTTCGCGAGGAGTTAGCAAGCCGTTTTGTGTGTTATTTGTGAACGCTATCGAAAATAAAAGAGCAGTACTTAAATTAACATTGTCACTTAAATAGTTGACAATAAAGAGGAAAAATAACATAGAAATGCAAAAAGTTATTTGACAACGACACGCGGTGTTCCCAAGCGGTCCCCCATCTAAGTACTAACCGCGCCCTATGCTGCTTGACTTCGGTGATCGGACGAGAACCGGTACGTAAAGCATGGTATGGACGTTGCCGAATGAAATTACCGTTACTCGGTATTTATAGCATTCATTTACACGTGTTTTACCCTGTTTTAGCAGAATTCCGGCATTTTTTACTGCACGCGAAATCAACAGCAGTTGTGGAATAATGCCCTGATTTACGAAAACGGTTTTCGAAGGGGGACAAATAAGCTTATGCGGTTTGTTTCGCGAGGAGTTAGCAAGCCGTTTTGTGTGTTATTTGTGAACGCTTTCGAAAATAAAAGAGCAGTACTTAAATTAACATTGTCACTTAAATAGTTGACAATAAAGAGGAAAAATAACATAGAAATGCAAAAAGTTATTTGACAACGACACGCGGTGTTCCCAAGCGGTCCCCCATCTAAGTACTAACCGCGCCCTATGCTGCTTGACTTCGGTGATCGGACGAGAACCGGTACGTAAAGCATGGTATGGACGTTGCCGAATGAAATTACCGTTACTCGGTATTTATAGCATTCTTTTACACGTGTTTTACCCTGTTTTAGCAGAATTCCGGCATTTTTTACTGCACGCGAAATCAACAGCAGTTGTGGAATAATGCCCTGATTTACGAAAACGGTTTTCGAAGGGGGACAAATAAGCTTATGCGGTTTGTTTCGCGAGGAGTTAGCAAGCCGTTTTGTGTGTTATTTGTGAACGCTATCGAAAATAAAAGAGCAGTACTTAAATTAACATTGTCACTTAAATAGTTGACAATAAAGAGGAAAAATAACATAGAAATGCAAAAAGTTATTTGACAACGACACGCGGTGTTCCCAAGCGGTCCCCCATCTAAGTACTAACCGCGCCCTATGCTGCTTGACTTCGGTGATCGGACGAGAACCGGTACGTAAAGCATGGTATGGACGTTGCCGAATGAAATTACCGTTACTCGGTATTTATAGCATTCATTTACACGTGTTTTACCCTGTTTTAGCAGAATTCCGGCATTTTTTACTGCACGCGAAATCAACAGCAGTTGTGGAATAATGCCCTGATTTACGAAAACGGTTTTCGAAGGGGGACAAATAAGCTTATGCGGTTTGTTTCGCGAGGAGTTAGCAAGCCGTTTTGTGTGTTATTTGTGAACGCTATCGAAAATAAAAGAGCAGTACTTAAATTAACATTGTCACTTAAATAGTTGACAATAAAGAGGAAAAATAACATAGAAATGCAAAAAGTTATTTGACAACGACACGCGGTGTTCCCAAGCGGTCCCCCATCTAAGTACTAACCGCGCCCTATGCTGCTTGACTTCGGTGATCGGACGAGAACCGGTACGTAAAGCATGGTATGGACGTTGCCGGAAGTAATTGCCGTTACTCTGTATTTATAGCATTCATTTACACGTGTTTTATCCTGTTTAAGCAGAATTCCGGCATTTCTTACTGCACGCGAAATCAACAGCAGTTGTGGAATAATGCCCTGATTTACGAAAACGGTTTTCGAAGGGGGACAAATAAGCTTATGCGGTTTGTTTCGCGAGGAGTTAGCAAGCCGTTTTGTGTGTTATTTGTGAACGCTATCGAAAATAAAAGAGCAGTACTTAAATTAACATTGTCACTTAAATAGTTGACAATAAAGAGGAAAAATAACATAGAAATGCAAAAAGTTATTTGACAACGACACGCGGTGTTCCCAAGCGGTCCCCCATCTAAGTACTAACCGCGCCCTATGCTGCTTGACTTCGGTGATCGGACGAGAACCGGTACGTAAAGCATGGTATGGACGTTGCCGGAAGTAATTACCGTTACTCTGTATTTATAGCATTCATTTACACGTGTTTTATCCTGTTTAAGAAGAATTCCGGCATTTCTTACTGCACGCGAAATCAACAGCAGTTGTGGAATAATGCCCTGATTTACGAAAACGGTTTTCGAAGGGGGACAAATAAGCTTATGCGGTTTGTTTCGCGAGGAGTTAGCAAGCCGTTTTGTGTGTTATTTGTGAACGCTATCGAAAATAAAAGAGCAGTACTTAAATTAACATTGTCACTTAAATAGTTGACAATAAAGAGGAAAAATAACATAGAAATGCAAAAAGTTATTTGACAACGACACGCGGTGTTCCCAAGCGGTCCCCCATCTAAGTACTAACCGCGCCCTATGCTGCTTGACTTCGGTGATCGGACGAGAACCGGTACGTAAAGCATGGTATGGACGTTGCCGAATGAAATTACCGTTACTCGGTATTTATAGCATTCATTTACACGTGTTTTACCCTGTTTTAGCAGAATTCCGGCATTTTTTACTGCACGCGAAATCAACAGCAGTTGTGGAATAATGCCCTGATTTACGAAAACGGTTTTCGAAGGGGGACAAATAAGCTTATGCGGTTTGTTTCGCGAGGAGTTAGCAAGCCGTTTTGTGTGTTATTTGTGAACGCTATCGAAAATAAAAGAGCAGTACTTAAATTAACATTGTCACTTAAATAGTTGACAATAAAGAGGAAAAATAACATAGAAATGCAAAAAGTTATTTGACAACGACACGCGGTGTTCCCAAGCGGTCCCCCCATCTAAGTACTAACCGCGCCCTATGCTGCTTGACTTCGGTGATCGGACGAGAACCGGTACGTAAAGCATGGTATGGACGTTGCCGAATGAAATTACCGTTACTCGGTATTTATAGCATTCTTTTACACGTGTTTTACCCTGTTTTAGCAGAATTCCGGCATTTTTTACTGCACGCGAAATCAACAGCAGTTGTGGAATAATGCCCTGATTTACGAAAACGGTTTTCGAAGGGGGACAAATAAGCTTATGCGGTTTGTTTCGCGAGGAGTTAGCAAGCCGTTTTGTGTGTTATTTGTGAACGCTATCGAAAATAAAAGAGCAGTACTTAAATTAACATTGTCACTTAAATAGTTGACAATAAAGAGGAAAAATAACATAGAAATGCAAAAAGTTATTTGACAACGACACGCGGTGTTCCCAAGCGGTCCCCCATCTAAGTACTAACCGCGCCCTATGCTGCTTGACTTCGGTGATCGGACGAGAACCGGTACGTAAAGCATGGTATGGACGTTGCCGAATGAAATTACCGTTACTCGGTATTTATAGCATTCATTTACACGTGTTTTACCCTGTTTTAGCAGAATTCCGGCATTTTTTACTGCACGCGAAATCAACAGCAGTTGTGGAATAATGCCCTGATTTACGAAAACGGTTTTCGAAGGGGGACAAATAAGCTTATGCGGTTTGTTTCGCGAGGAGTTAGCAAGCCGTTTTGTGTGTTATTTGTGAACGCTATCGAAAATAAAAGAGCAGTACTTAAATTAACATTGTCACTTAAATAGTTGACAATAAAGAGGAAAAATAACATAGAAATGCAAAAAGTTATTTGACAACGACACGCGGTGTTCCCAAGCGGTCCCCCATCTAAGTACTAACCGCGCCCTATGCTGCTTGACTTCGGTGATCGGACGAGAACCGGTACGTAAAGCATGGTATGGACGTTGCCGGAAGTAATTGCCGTTACTCTGTATTTATAGCATTCATTTACACGTGTTTTATCCTGTTTAAGCAGAATTCCGGCATTTCTTACTGCACGCGAAATCAACAGCAGTTGTGGAATAATGCCCTGATTTACGAAAACGGTTTTCGAAGGGGGACAAATAAGCTTATGCGGTTTGTTTCGCGAGGAGTTAGCAAGCCGTTTTGTGTGTTATTTGTGAACGCTATCGAAAATAAAAGAGCAGTACTTAAATTAACATTGTCACTTAAATAGTTGACAATAAAGAGGAAAAATAACATAGAAATGCAAAAAGTTATTTGACAACGACACGCGGTGTTCCCAAGCGGTCCCCCATCTAAGTACTAACCGCGCCCTATGCTGCTTGACTTCGGTGATCGGACGAGAACCGGTACGTAAAGCATGGTATGGACGTTGCCGGAAGTAATTACCGTTACTCTGTATTTATAGCATTCATTTACACGTGTTTTATCCTGTTTAAGAAGAATTCCGGCATTTCTTACTGCACGCGAAATCAACAGCAGTTGTGGAATAATGCCCTGATTTACGAAAACGGTTTTCGAAGGGGGACAAATAAGCTTATGCGGTTTGTTTCGCGAGGAGTTAGCAAGCCGTTTTGTGTGTTATTTGTGAACGCTATCGAAAATAAAAGAGCAGTACTTAAATTAACATTGTCACTTAAATAGTTGACAATAAAGAGGAAAAATAACATAGAAATGCAAAAAGTTATTTGACAACGACACGCGGTGTTCCCAAGCGGTCCCCCATCTAAGTACTAACCGCGCCCTATGCTGCTTGACTTCGGTGATCGGACGAGAACCGGTACGTAAAGCATGGTATGGACGTTGCCGAATGAAATTACCGTTACTCGGTATTTATAGCATTCATTTACACGTGTTTTACCCTGTTTTAGCAGAATTCCGGCATTTTTTACTGCACGCGAAATCAACAGCAGTTGTGGAATAATGCCCTGATTTACGAAAACGGTTTTCGAAGGGGGACAAATAAGCTTATGCGGTTTGTTTCGCGAGGAGTTAGCAAGCCGTTTTGTGTGTTATTTGTGAACGCTATCGAAAATAAAAGAGCAGTACTTAAATTAACATTGTCACTTAAATAGTTGACAATAAAGAGGAAAAATAACATAGAAATGCAAAAAGTTATTTGACAACGACACGCGGTGTTCCCAAGCGGTCCCCCATCTAAGTACTAACCGCGCCCTATGCTGCTTGACTTCGGTGATCGGACGAGAACCGGTACGTAAAGCATGGTATGGACGTTGCCGAATGAAATTACCGTTACTCGGTATTTATAGCATTCTTTTACACGTGTTTTACCCTGTTTTAGCAGAATTCCGGCATTTTTTACTGCACGCGAAATCAACAGCAGTTGTGGAATAATGCCCTGATTTACGAAAACGGTTTTCGAAGGGGGACAAATAAGCTTATGCGGTTTGTTTCGCGAGGAGTTAGCAAGCCGTTTTGTGTGTTATTTGTGAACGCTATCGAAAATAAAAGAGCAGTACTTAAATTAACATTGTCACTTAAATAGTTGACAATAAAGAGGAAAAATAACATAGAAATGCAAAAAGTTATTTGACAACGACACGCGGTGTTCCCAAGCGGTCCCCCATCTAAGTACTAACCGCGCCCTATGCTGCTTGACTTCGGTGATCGGACGAGAACCGGTACGTAAAGCATGGTATGGACGTTGCCGAATGAAATTACCGTTACTCGGTATTTATAGCATTCATTTACACGTGTTTTACCCTGTTTTAGCAGAATTCCGGCATTTTTTACTGCACGCGAAATCAACAGCAGTTGTGGAATAATGCCCTGATTTACGAAAACGGTTTTCGAAGGGGGACAAATAAGCTTATGCGGTTTGTTTCGCGAGGAGTTAGCAAGCCGTTTTGTGTGTTATTTGTGAACGCTATCGAAAATAAAAGAGCAGTACTTAAATTAACATTGTCACTTAAATAGTTGACAATAAAGAGGAAAAATAACATAGAAATGCAAAAAGTTATTTGACAACGACACGCGGTGTTCCCAAGCGGTCCCCCATCTAAGTACTAACCGCGCCCTATGCTGCTTGACTTCGGTGATCGGACGAGAACCGGTACGTAAAGCATGGTATGGACGTTGCCGGAAGTAATTACCGTTACTCTGTATTTATAGCATTCATTTACACGTGTTTTATCCTGTTTAAGAAGAATTCCGGCATTTCTTACTGCACGCGAAATCAACAGCAGTTGTGGAATAATGCCCTGATTTACGAAAACGGTTTTCGAAGGGGGACAAATAAGCTTATGCGGTTTGTTTCGCGAGGAGTTAGCAAGCCGTTTTGTGTGTTATTTGTGAACGCTATCGAAAATAAAAGAGCAGTACTTAAATTAACATTGTCACTTAAATAGTTGACAATAAAGAGGAAAAATAACATAGAAATGCAAAAAGTTATTTGACAACGACACGCGGTGTTCCCAAGCGGTCCCCCATCTAAGTACTAACCGCGCCCTATGCTGCTTGACTTCGGTGATCGGACGAGAACCGGTACGTAAAGCATGGTATGGACGTTGCCGAATGAAATTACCGTTACTCGGTATTTATAGCATTCATTTACACGTGTTTTACCCTGTTTTAGCAGAATTCCGGCATTTTTTACTGCACGCGAAATCAACAGCAGTTGTGGAATAATGCCCTGATTTACGAAAACGGTTTTCGAAGGGGGACAAATAAGCTTATGCGGTTTGTTTCGCGAGGAGTTAGCAAGCCGTTTTGTGTGTTATTTGTGAACGCTATCGAAAATAAAAGAGCAGTACTTAAATTAACATTGTCACTTAAATAGTTGACAATAAAGAGGAAAAATAACATAGAAATGCGAAAAGTTATTTGACAACGACACGCGGTGTTCCCAAGCGGTCCCCCATCTAAGTACTAACCGCGCCCTATGCTGCTTGACTTCGGTGATCGGACGAGAACCGGTACGTAAAGCATGGTATGGACGTTGCCGAATGAAATTACCGTTACTCGGTATTTATAGCATTCATTTACACGTGTTTTACCCTGTTTTAGCAGAATTCCGGCATTTTTTACTGCACGCGAAATCAACAGCAGTTGTGGAATAATGCCCTGATTTACGAAAACGGTTTTCGAAGGGGGACAAATAAGCTTATGCGGTTTGTTTCGCGAGGAGTTAGCAAGCCGTTTTGTGTGTTATTTGTGAACGCTTTCGAAAATAAAAGAGCAGTACTTAAATTAACATTGTCACTTAAATAGTTGACAATAAAGAGGAAAAATAACATAGAAATGCAAAAAGTTATTTGACAACGACACGCGGTGTTCCCAAGCGGTCCCCCATCTAAGTACTAACCGCGCCCTATGCTGCTTGACTTCGGTGATCGGACGAGAACCGGCACGTAAAGCATGGTATGGACGTTGCCGAATGAAATTACCGTTACTCGGTATTTATAGCATTCTTTTACACGTGTTTTACCCTGTTTTAGCAGAATTCCGGCATTTTTTACTGCACGCGAAATCAACAGCAGTTGTGGAATAATGCCCTGATTTACGAAAACGGTTTTCGAAGGGGGACAAATAAGCTTATGCGGTTTGTTTCGCGAGGAGTTAGCAAGCCGTTTTGTGTGTTATTTGTGAACGCTATCGAAAATAAAAGAGCAGTACTTAAATTAACATTGTCACTTAAATAGTTGACAATAAAGAGGAAAAATAACATAGAAATGCAAAAAGTTATTTGACAACGACACGCGGTGTTCCCAAGCGGTCCCCCATCTAAGTACTAACCGCGCCCTATGCTGCTTGACTTCGGTGATCGGACGAGAACCGGTACGTAAAGCATGGTATGGACGTTGCCGGAAGTAATTGCCGTTACTCTGTATTTATAGCATTCATTTACACGTGTTTTATCCTGTTTAAGCAGAATTCCGGCATTTCTTACTGC
Organism: Leptogaster cylindrica; assembly: GCA_963082835.1. Classification (NCBI taxonomy): domain Eukaryota; kingdom Metazoa; phylum Arthropoda; class Insecta; order Diptera; family Asilidae; genus Leptogaster; species Leptogaster cylindrica. Next base: position 6,478,164 of record OY720106.1, read on the forward strand.
ACGCGAAATCAACAGCAGTTGTGGAATAATGCCCTGATTTACGAAAACGGTTTTCGAAGGGGGACAAATAAGCTTATGCGGTTTGTTTCGCGAGGAGTTAGCAAGCCGTTTTGTGTGTTATTTGTGAACGCTATCGAAAATAAAAGAGCAGTACTTAAATTAACATTGTCACTTAAATAGTTGACAATAAAGAGGAAAAATAACATAGAAATGCAAAAAGTTATTTGACAACGACACGCGGTGTTCCCAAGCGGTCCCCCATCTAAGTACTAACCGCGCCCTATGCTGCTTGACTTCGGTGATCGGACGAGAACCGGTACGTAAAGCATGGTATGGACGTTGCCGAATGAAATTACCGTTACTCGGTATTTATAGCATTCATTTACACGTGTTTTACCCTGTTTTAGCAGAATTCCGGCATTTTTTACTGCACGCGAAATCAACAGCAGTTGTGGAATAATGCCCTGATTTACGAAAACGGTTTTCGAAGGGGGACAAATAAGCTTATGCGGTTTGTTTCGCGAGGAGTTAGCAAGCCGTTTTGTGTGTTATTTGTGAACGCTTTCGAAAATAAAAGAGCAGTACTTAAATTAACATTGTCACTTAAATAGTTGAGACAATAAAGAGGAAAAATAACATAGAAATGCAAAAAGTTATTTGACAACGACACGCGGTGTTCCCAAGCGGTCCCCCATCTAAGTACTAACCGCGCCCTATGCTGCTTGACTTCGGTGATCGGACGAGAACCGGTACGTAAAGCATGGTATGGACGTTGCCGAATGAAATTACCGTTACTCGGTATTTATAGCATTCATTTACACGTGTTTTACTCTGTTTTAGCAGAATTCCGTCATTTTTTACTGCACGCGAAATCAACAGCAGTTGTGGAATAATGCCCTGATTTACGAAAACGGTTTTCGAAGGGGGACAAATAAGCTTATGCGGTTTGTTTCGCGAGGAGTTAGCAAGCCGTTTTGTGTGTTATTTGTGAACGCTATCGAAAATAAAAGAGCAGTACTTAAATTAACATTGTCACTTAAATAGTTGACAATAAAGAGGAAAAATAACATAGAAATGCAAAAAGTTATTTGACAACGACACGCGGTGTTCCCAAGCGGTCCCCCATCTAAGTACTAACCGCCCCTATGCTGCTTGACTTCGGTGATCGGACGAGAACCGGTACGTAAAGCATGGTATGGACGTTGCCGAATGAAATTACCGTTACTCGGTATTTATAGCATTCTTTTACACGTGTTTTACCCTGTTTTAGCAGAATTCCGGCATTTTTTACTGCACGCGAAATCAACAGCAGTTGTGGAATAATGCCCTGATTTACGAAAACGGTTTTCGAAGGGGGACAAATAAGCTTATGCGGTTTGTTTCGCGAGGAGTTAGCAAGCCGTTTTGTGTGTTATTTGTGAACGCTTTCGAAAATAAAAGAGCAGTACTTAAATTAACATTGTCACTTAAATAGTTGACAATAAAGAGGAAAAATAACATAGAAATGCAAAAAGTTATTTGACAACGACACGCGGTGTTCCCAAGCGGTCCGCCATCTAAGTACTAACCGCGCCCTATGCTGCTTGACTTCGGTGATCGGACGAGAACCGGTACGTAAAGCATGGTATGGACGTTGCCGAATGAAATTACCGTTACTCGGTATTTATAGCATTCATTTACACGTGTTTTACCCTGTTTTAGCAGAATTCCGGCATTTTTTACTGCACGCGAAATCAACAGCAGTTGTGGAATAATGCCCTGATTTACGAAAACGGTTTTCGAAGGGGGACAAATAAGCTTATGCGGTTTGTTTCGCGAGGAGTTAGCAAGCCGTTTTGTGTGTTATTTGTGAACGCTATCGAAAATAAAAGAGCAGTACTTAAATTAACATTGTCACTTAAATAGTTGACAATAAAGAGGAAAAATAACATAGAAATGCAAAAAGTTATTTGACAACGACACGCGGTGTTCCCAAGCGGTCCCCCATCTAAGTACTAACCGCGCCCTATGCTGCTTGACTTCGGTGATCGGACGAGAACCGGTACGTAAAGCATGGTATGGACGTTGCCGAAAGTAATTACCGTTACTCTGTATTTATAGCATTCATTTACACGTGTTTTATCCTGTTTAAGCAGAATTCCGGCATTTCTTACTGCACGCGAAATCAACAGCAGTTGTGGAATAATGCCCTGATTTACGAAAACGGTTTTCGAAGGGGGACAAATAAGCTTATGCGGTTTGTTTCGCGAGGAGTTAGCAAGCCGTTTTGTGTGTTATTTGTGAACGCTTTCGAAAATAAAAGAGCAGTACTTAAATTAACATTGTCACTTAAATAGTTGACAATAAAGAGGAAAAATAACATAGAAATGCAAAAAGTTATTTGACAACGACACGCGGTGTTCCCAAGCGGTCCCCCATCTAAGTACTAACCGCGCCCTATGCTGCTTGACTTCGGTGATCGGACGAGAACCGGTACGTAAAGCATGGTATGGACGTTGCCGAATGAAATTACCGTTACTCGGTATTTATAGCATTCTTTTACACGTGTTTTACCCTGTTTTAGCAGAATTCCGGCATTTTTTTACTGCACGCGAAATCAACAGCAGTTGTGGAATAATGCCCTGATTTACGAAAACGGTTTTCGAAGGGGGACAAATAAGCTTATGCGGTTTGTTTCGCGAGGAGTTAGCAAGCCGTTTTGTGTGTTATTTGTGAACGCTATCGAAAATAAAAGAGCAGTACTTAAATTAACATTGTCACTTAAATAGTTGACAATAAAGAGGAAAAATAACATAGAAATGCAAAAAGTTATTTGACAACGACACGCGGTGTTCCCAAGCGGTCCCCCATCTAAGTACTAACCGCGCCCTATGCTGCTTGACTTCGGTGATCGGACGAGAACCGGTACGTAAAGCATGGTATGGACGTTGCCGAATGAAATTACCGTTACTCGGTATTTATAGCATTCTTTTACACGTGTTTTACCCTGTTTTAGCAGAATTCCGGCATTTTTTACTGCACGCGAAATCAACAGCAGTTGTGGAATAATGCCCTGATTTACGAAAACGGTTTTCGAAGGGGGACAAATAAGCTTATGCGGTTTGTTTCGCGAGGAGTTAGCAAGCCGTTTTGTGTGTTATTTGTGAACGCTATCGAAAATAAAAGAGCAGTACTTAAATTAACATTGTCACTTAAATAGTTGACAATAAAGAGGAAAAATAACATAGAAATGCAAAAAGTTATTTGACAACGACACGCGGTGTTCCCAAGCGGTCCCCCATCTAAGTACTAACCGCGCCCTATGCTGCTTGACTTCGGTGATCGGACGAGAACCGGTACGTAAAGCATGGTATGGACGTTGCCGAATGAAATTACCGTTACTCGGTATTTATAGCATTCTTTTACACGTGTTTTACCCTGTTTTAGCAGAATTCCGGCATTTTTTACTGCACGCGAAATCAACAGCAGTTGTGGAATAATGCCCTGATTTACGAAAACGGTTTTCGAAGGGGGACAAATAAGCTTATGCGGTTTGTTTCGCGAGGAGTTAGCAAGCCGTTTTGTGTGTTATTTGTGAACGCTATCGAAAATAAAAGAGCAGTACTTAAATTAACATTGTCACTTAAATAGTTGACAACAAAGAGGAAAAATAACATAGAAATGCAGAAATTTATTTGACAACGACACGCGGTGTTCCCAAGCGGTCCCCCATCTAAGTATACTAACCGCGCCCTATGCTGCTTGACTTCGGTGATCGGACGAGAACCGGTACGTAAAGCATGGTATGGACGTTGCCGAATGAAATTACCGTTACTCTGTATTTATAGAATTCAGTTACACGTCTTTTACTCTGTTTTAGCAGAATTCCGGCATTTCTTATAAGTAGAAGTCACAGGGATTAGCCTGAACTATAATGGACTTAAGACAACTTGAGTGCGTCATAAGATTCTGTACGGTTATATGAGATGCCATATTGACAACTACAATGGTCTTAAGACAAAGTTCGTTAAGTTTTAAAAATGTTCGTCAAGAATTAAGTGTACGCTCGCGACCGAACAAATCTTAAGCAACTTAAGCAAAGTGACAGGTTAGAACAAAAGTAAACAAAATGCGTAGTTGCCGGTTGAAACTTGCTTTTTTTCTAAATGTAAAATTTAGTTATAGTGTATATATTTAGCATATATAATAACATTAATAGTAATGTACAGCATGCTGAATGTAATTAAATTTTACCTTTTGAAAAAAGCACGCATCAAACAGTGACACATTGTTTACTTTTATAGCTGTCACTACTCACTTTACTTAAGTTGTCTTAAGATCATTATAGTTTGACTCAAGATTGGCAAAGATTTGACAGTTACTTCATCGAATCTAAATTTAACGAAGAATATTGAGCTGTCTTAAGACCATTATAGTTAAGGATATTGTCGTTAGACGAGCTACGATGCCTGCTCGAAGAAATCTGTGGTTGTCGGAATCCTCCTGCGGAAGGTTGCGGAAATATCACTTGCGTTTTCATATTGGTACACGTGGTTATCAGACGTGGTTTTTGCACAAGAAAACAACACTTCTAAGTATATTTAAACAATTTATAATTTAAACTGGACACGTAGTGCGACCGGGCGCGGAGCGTGGTAAACACAGCAGCGTGCTTTGTTGTTTGCTGCATACTAAAAAAAACTGCAGATATGTTTTGATTTCGCGGAAAACTAATAGCATGTTCACACTGCGAGATAATCACGAGATTAAACCGTTTTCGAGGTTTAACGCCTTGATCTCCTTGTTTTCGAGGAAATTTACCATACAAAAACTGTCAAATGCTGATCTCGAATCTGAGGAGATTCAATCGTAATCGCCTCGTAATCTCCATGTTATTGTGAATAAACTAGTTCAAATTTTGATACATAGATGGCTTCAAGGAACATTTTGACAGCTCTTCACAGTAAATTGACAGTTTCATGCAGAAATTTGATTTGAAAAATGCATCTGAATTCATTTTGCACTCCAATTCCCAAAAATTCTGCTTGCGCCACTAAATAACAATATATTAATATCTTTTTGAACAATAATTCTTAGGAAATGACTCTCAATTTAATTCAATTTTCTCGCACAATATATCGACAGCAACACTAACTGTCAAAGATAATCTTCAAACTGCAGTGTGAACAGGCAAGATTAAGGAAGTGAGATTATCTTAATCTTGGAGATTTAAAACGCAGTGTGAACATGGTATAACAGCCAATGGATGTCAAAGCAAACCCTTAATTGCCGTTTCTTTACTCTTATAGCAATGGTTCCAAAACAGTGGCGCATTGAAATTCGTCCCACTCACAATCGGTTTATCTGTCGCATATTGTATATATAGTTTTCATAAAAAATACATAGTCCGCTTAATATTTAATATCCCAAATATACTATAAGAGAGCTATATTAGTATTATATTTTTTTAAATCCATTGACAACATGCCAGAAAAGAGGAAACGTTTTATATGTACTAATGTAACAGTAATTAATAGTAAAGTATATTAGAAATTAGTAGGCATAATACATAAGCTAAGTATATTATAAATTATAAGGCGGAAGTAGAGTACAGTTGTACAGAGTAGGCATAAGTTGTTTAGGCTATAAAAAGGAAGCAAATTATGACGTGAGTTCAGTCGGAACTCGAATGTAATTGAATAAAGAACCAATAAAGGAAGAAATAGATCAAAATAAAATTGTATTAATAACATTAGTTGTTATACTAATAAATTATTAAGGCTTGTAAATAAGAAACATTTAGATTTTATTTAACATTATGTGATTACACTTGAATTACCTTCTGACTTAAACTTAAACTTCTACTTGACAAATACTACAAACTGGTTTACTTGGACTTATTGGGGATGTTGTTGAAGTAATTGTTGAAGACTTTTTGAAACATTCTGAGAAGGCCGTCAGGGGAACATTTTCTCCTTCTACTAATGTCTGTGGCAATGTTTTACCCATCGTCTCAGGTAGAAATAGGCTAGCTAGCCCTCCAAGGGTTAAGAGTATCCCCATGATTATCAGTGGTAAAACCAACATGTGAGCTCCCTATAAAATAAATGGTTACTAGTTAATTCCATTACAAAACAGTTTTACCATGTGATTTATAATCGGAATAACGATAGGTCCTATCATGGAGATAACCGAACTGAAGCTCATTCCTAATCCTCTCACCACAGTTGGATACAGTTCGGAGGCCAAAAGTGGAAGGACAACAAATGCAGATGAAATTCCCATTTTTCCAATGCAGTACAATGCGAGCATAACAGCAGGATCTTGTTGTACCAAGAAAGTCGCCATACAGGCCACTCCGCCTATTATCATCGATGTACAGAGGATCCATCGGCGTCCGATACACGTAAGTCCTGGCCAAAGGAAAACATATGTTGGTAATTCTACGGCACCCGCCAAGAAGAAGTTCCAAATTTCATCTCCCCCAAGGGCGGGAGCGTAATAGCTCAAACCGACGTAGACACTGGTGCTGGCGAACCAAATAAAAGTGATTATAAGCGTTTTCTTCCTCATATTTGGGGTGCGGAACAGATCTGAAATTCCATACGAAGACTCTTCCAATAACTCACGATCGCCAGTGTTCAAACTTTGTTGCAGTAAACCTTCTAGATCTGCCGGAACTTCACGTCCATTCATCCTTAAATGATTCAATTAAACTATTGTGATTGTGAATAAAACAAATTTGGGGTATTTACCTTGCTATTCGCTTCATTATTTTCGCCGCTCTTTTATACTTTCCAACAGCTATTAACCACCGAGGGGACTCTGGTAGAACAAAAAAGCAGGAGAATAATACCAGCAGTGGAAGAGAAACCGCAAGGGAAAGATATCTCCAATCCCGAACAACGTACACAACGCCAGATAGAAGAACTAATCCTAGTGAGTAAGCGATGTTGCTGACGATCGTACAAAACACTCTTTTGTTTGGACCAACCAATTCAATAGCTATAATTTCAGATTAAATACAGGAACAGACTTTAGTCCTACAACCTTACCTAGCACATAAGGACTCGCCAATATCGCTGGTACAGTGAATCCTACCACGAATCGTATCGCAAGCCAAGCGTTGAAATTCCATGCAAAGGCGCTCACGGTGCAAGCGAAAACCTCAATAACTAGATAAATGTAGAATGATGGCCTCCGTCCCCACTTGTCTTGCAAATACCCAAAAATGTAGTTTCCAATCAAGCCTCCAATTCCGAACAGGACTAATGCTAGTGTAACGTAGAAGTCATCGGAACAAACAAGATCCCACTCCAAAATAAAAATATAATTTAGATATATCAATGAGCCACTAAAAATAGTTTTCCATTACTTCCGTCACTACGGTGCTGGGATAAATAGTTTTCTCGTAGTTCCAACCATACTGGCAGTTGACGATCGCCGATCCAGGTTCCAATATCGGTCCAAAGTCCTCCACGTTGTCATTCTCCAGGTCTTGTGGAGTTCTGTATTCCAAATACCTCACAATATCAGTGTAATTACGGATGTACATTTGGCACTGGGCGTACTGGTAGACATTATCGCGCAGCTCGTAGGGAATGCTGATGTTTTTAATTAGCTCCGGATAATCGTGCACCCACGGCTCTAGTTCGGGCACTCGACACCAATGATTTGGTGTCGCTGCTATAAATAACTGACTGGAATTTTTTAACAATTAAGATGTTTTATCTCTAAATTTTTAACCTGTCTAGAGGTTGTATTTTCATTTTTCATTAAAAACATTAAATATTTTTTTCATGCATCTTCGAAATTTTTGCAATTCTTTCAGCATAAAATTTAGTTAGAAATCATAGCAAAAGAAGAAAGTTTCAATAATAATGAAATTTTACTTTAATTAATGAATTAACCAATATGAATTTAAATTCGTAATTATCGAAACTTTTTAATTAGATAACTGATAATTTCCTTAATTTATGATTTAATTTTTTCTGTAAGTTCTTCTTTAGGTATTTCATTCCCATTTGAAAATCGAAATTTTCCGTTGTACATTTGTAGCTGTGCGATTATTTTCATACACTGAATGAATTTATTAATATTTTTACATTACGTAATACATTTTTGAATTACCTATAAGCATGGAAAGCGCAGGGTAACACTGCAGGCAAAAGGACTGCACAAATCACTAGTTTCTGGTACAATCCGAAGGATCCAACATCATTTAAAATTGAATCGAAATCCATTTTAGTATCCTTCATTAATAAAATCACTTCAAACTTTTAAAAACATATTTTATAAAACGAAACATAATAAATTATACAATAACAGTGACAATGCACATAACACAAGAAGATATCCTGGCACAAGGAAACATCACATAATTTTAATATCGTCCGCAATTTTCATGAATGACCAATTCTAGCTTACAATCCATGCAATCGAATCAACATCGCGATGCACACTAATGGTGAACGTCTCATTATCTTCCATGGTCTCTTGAATGCATCAGATGTGCATTTAACGGCGGGTGGTAAATTAATTTTGAAAACAGCGCGCAAAATCATTGTAATGCAGCAGACAGTTATGGGGCCCCAGTTTAAACTGAACTAGTTCACATCCCTACAGCAATGATTACTAAGAAGTCCAGAGGTCAGCAAGTGATCCAAGACAGTGTCGATCATTTGTAAGATCTATGCGAATTGTAGACCGGAAGTGATTGCTGAATTGCGCTTTAGGACATCGTTGCAATGAGATGAACATCTCTGGAGAAGCTGCACTTGCATGCACGAGGATCTTGGGGTTCGTTAGAATCGGTTTTCTTTAATGATATTCCACTTTGGCGAACAAAGGTAAATGTTCTATGGAACACCAATTCCTGGGTGCTTCGAAATGTGCTTTTCAAATTAGCTTTAACTATATGTTGGGCAATTAAGAGTGCCTTTGGCAGCAATTGATTGTGTTTCTCGGGTGTCGTAATCAAAAAATTAGTTCATCAGTGGTCTGGGTCTCCTGGAGTCAACATTGACAGAGCGAACTTAATTCACGGCCCATTACAATGCCACAAACTTGCAGCAAAGCGGAAAAGCAATTATATATTTTGCGGTCTTAATCTATTTATGGCAGCCATGCGTAATTCTATCGTATCGTATTCAACATTCATATTAAGAATATTAAACTTTGGTTGAATGTATATTATTTTTGTATCAGCTATTAGATAAAATTATGAAAAGCTTATGGGTACAATTCAATAAAAAGTTGCTTCAATTAATATCCTTTAAATATTTTATAAATTGTTACAACATCCTTCAAATATATTTTATAAATTGGTCGAAGTTTCAACTGATATGAAATTGTTGGCATAGAGATACAAACTAAGTCAGGATCGATCGTAATTCACTTAATCCTTGGTTTAATTTAGGCTTAAATTATATTCTTGGACATGTAACCAGACCCGTAGCTATAGGCCTTCGGGGGCCCGGGGGCGGAAAGTGCTTTCGGGGGACGGGGGCCCCTAAACGTTATTTATATTAGTTTGTTCGAACTTTATAGTGGAATCATTTTATAAGAAAATGCGATCTAACCCCAAAAAATTTGCAACACGAGAGATTTTTTTTTTTAAATGATAGCTAAGAGTGCCCTTAATCATCCCTCCAAAATCGCCACAAATCGCACCTTGGCAAGATGGTCAAAATGGAAGATGCCCGCGAAGATTGCGGCCAAAATTTTCAATTCAGCTAATATCTCGAAAACGTTCGATGTATTGAAAAAGTTATTTCAGATAAATTGTAGCTCTTTTAATGCCGATTAATTTTTATATCTACAATTTTTCTGTCGGACGTACGGTATGGCTGCAATCTGCTGCGGCGTATTTGGTTGAAATCTGCATTTTTCAAAAAAATTCAAAATTTCTAATTTCGGATTGCTATGCAGGATGTAACAGCGAAAATGATCAACCTGAAACAGGGTGATAGGGGATCTGGTGGTGATCAAAAAATTGTACGAAAAAATTCTATCTCCACCCCTTTCCGATTTAGAGGGGATTTTCTAATTCTTTGATCATGGGCGAGGTTGTTCCAATAAAATGCCCATATCTCCGAAACTACCTGAGATAGCTTAATGTTTCATACCTTATTGGAAAGATATTAAATGTACGTTTCTAACAATGTTATACACTAAAAAATCTAATGAGCCACTGAGTGTGATTATATAATTTTAATTTAATTTTTTCACTTTAAGTTAAAAATTTCTGTTAGGCCTCCCTCTTCGGGGCCCTTTTGGCTCGAGCCTCGGGGCTTTGCCCCGGTTGCCCCAGCCTAGCTACGCCCTGCATGTAACAGGATTTAATTCATCCTGCTGCTGTCGTCTCTGTGCTTGTAAAAATCTGAATTTGAAAAGTATTTTGTAGATACTCCTAATAAGCATAGAAACAGAAAATTACAGCAGTAGCTTCATTAAATATCCTCTTATGAAAAGGAGAATAACCTCGACTGGGATTAGGGAAGAATCAGTTTTTAATAAAATTCCTTCTTTTCATATTGAGCGCAATTACGCTGTTGGCGCAATGCATGATCTACTATACAGAAGGTATATGCCATTATGATATAATATGAAAGATCCTCATTAAATATATATATCGGAACAAAATGTTTTCAACTTAGAAACATTAAACAATAGAGTTCAGTACTTTAACTACGGTCCTATGGAAATAGGAAATATAGCGTAACACTAATTCACTAAAACGAAATATGTCATTATGTCCGCCACAGGGAAGTGGACGTTTTGTCAACTTCTTCCAAAAAATGATGACTATTGGCAACTACTAATCGTTTTAAATAAAATATTAAATACTACCTTAAAAACAAAGTTGAGTAGAGAAGATATTCAAGAATTATCGGCGTTAATTGAAAGTCATCACTCTTTATATAAAACATTATTTAATAAACCACTTACACTTAAATTTGTCTTTTTAGTGCACTATCCTCATTTATGGGAACTGTAAGATCAGTAAAATGTACTTGGAGATTGCGCTCTGATTCAACACATAAAGAACTGAAAAGTTATTGTCAAAACATAATATCAAGAAAAAATTTACCGGTTTCACTAAACACAAAAATTTGTCTAAAATTCTCTAGTACATTGTTAAAAAATAAACATTTTCCATCAGAAATATCAGAATTATCAAAAAACAAGTTTCCTTTGGCAAAAATACGTTTAATTAATCTTTTTTTACGTGATAAAAATAATATAAAGACAAGTATTATAACGATAAGGTTAACTTTAGGAATATATTTGTATTAAGAAATTATATTACCAGAAAGATCAATATCTAACAAGGAGCTGAATCCAGGTCAAGGTGTCATACTCCGATTTTCAAGCCGAATATCTCAAATGAAAAGTCTTGAAGAATAATTCGACACGTAGTTTTTTTTATACCGGCTCAATTCCATTTTCAAGCGGTTAAAGTTAGGGGTAACTTGAAAGTCTAAGTGAGCGTTAATGGAAGGTCAATTACTTAATCGACGAAAATTTTGAATGAACGGGTTTAAAGTTGACAGGAACTGAGAAATGGAATCAATTACTTCAACATTCAGAGATTTTCCCATTGCAATGTTTTTGCGTTCATTACCGTCGTCGATCTAAAGGCGGCATCGGTTTACGGACTGGACATCTCCTCCTTTAGGGGCAAATTTTTGACAGGGAGCATCCAAAGTGTACACCTGGTGGTACATGCTACCTTCGATTTTAAAGAAAGAGAGTCCACTAGGATGCCGATAACCCTCAGTCTCCTCAAGTGCGCAAAATGCAAACATTATATGCACGAGCTCGATCGAGAAAGTGACGATTCGTATAAAAAGATGCGTCTATAGGAGATAGGGTAAGGACGTGGTAAGCACCCTCTCCTCAGCACCACTTTTTCCTAACCTTCTCTTCTTCGAAGAGCCGTGCACCACATTGAGGACATTTGTAAATGTCATCGACCCATAAGCTAACTTTTTTCAATTTATATGGATCGATTTGGTTTAGGTAGCTGCCACTCCAATAAGCCATAGGACCACTACTTACTATACCTGTCGAGCAACTGTTTTAGTTAAATGTCTCATTTCGGTTATTTTGGGATTTTTCAATCGAAATATATTGACCTCTTCGAAAAGATTCTGCACGATGCTGACGAGTGTAGCGGGTATCGCTGAACAGCACCACTGTTGACCTTAGGATGTGTTATATTATATTTTTTCTTAGCGTTCTTGTATTGTTCCTCTCTAGCTGTAGTGAGCACTTTCGGAAATTGAAGACAATGGAATAAATAAGAGATTTCTCGATTAATATATGCCTATGTCACATTTGGCTACTTTACTGGCAGCTAGTGAACTAGCGGCTACTAATTAGCCAATGTGACATAGGCAGTAGCAGAGCAGTAGCATTTCACTAGCTTCAAAAGTTGAACATGTTTAACTTTTCGAGCTACTCTCACGCCCTACTAAGTAGCGGGTAGTATTAGTAAGTAGCTAAGTGTGACATAGCCAATAGTGCTGTAAAGTGTCAAAAGTGATAAATGTATTTAAGTGAACTTGTGGCGGGTTTTTTTGATTTTCGCAAATAAATTTTGTGGATATAAATACGGCAAAAGGCCGAAAAATGACATGGAATTTTTTCATCGTAAAACGTAATTTTTTCAAAAAGTATATGAGTGAACCAATATTTTTTTGCACATTCTTGCGTTTTTGACTAAACTACATGTCTCCACTAAATTTTATTGAAATCCGCCACAAGTCGCCAAAGTGAACTTTAGCCAAAAAAAAAAAAATCAGAGTTAAATGGTTACTAATTACGAAAACTCAGAATTCAGAACTAGAAAAACTCAAAACTCAAATTTAAGCAAATACCTTGTACTGTATCAACAGAATACAGCGTAAAGCAAGTCGACAAAATACAACAAATTTGAAGAAAATCAGCAAGTATCAAAAAGCAGGCAAGTGCAGTTGTTCTAAGCGGACTGCACAAATTCGCAGAAAAGTCGACATAAAATTTATTTAACACAAAACACACAACTTCAATAAAAAAAATACAGATCAGTGTATAACGTAATGGATTTTTTAACTTTCACAATAATGTTTATAGCGCTGACCAATGTTAAATGTACTAGATTTTCTTGTTTTTACAATGCTGGTCTTTAGCACTGACCAGTGGATAACGAACTGGGTTTTCTTAATTTCACAATGCTGCCTTGAGCACTGAGCAGTGTTAAATGTACTGTCACTATACGTATCAATGATCAATGCACGTATATACCTTTATAATAATTTATTTATAATCAGAAGTGATGTACAAATGTGTTTACGTTCATATATTTTTGCACTATTTTCACAATAGTACACGTAACACACTCTAGCACAAAATTTTATTTTATTTTTTGAAATTTTTTATAAGTTTCTTTATTTACAAGAAAAGCTGAAGCCATAAAGAATACGTTAATGTAAAGAATACGTCATTGTATGCTTTGTTTTTATTTTTTTAAATTAATTTAGTGCGATCGCTTGCTACAGTATATATTGTTTCAAGGTAAGTCCGAAATTGCACCCAAAATTAATTGAAAAATCATTACATTTTCGTAAAAAACTCATATAACGGTACATAATCTATCTGACATGTGCATATTAATTCGAATTTACGTTTTCTTGCAAACAATTTGGTGTAATTATTTTTTCTATGCGATTGGTAGTTTAGAAGATTATTGGGGTTTAATTCAAGTACCTCCATTTAAAAAAATATTAAATGAAAAAACTGAACAAATTTATTTCACATCAAAATCGGTATAACGATTCAACATGGAAAATTGAAATGTTCCCATGAAACATGTAAAACATTATGTTGAAGCGTTTGAAAGAAAAATCAACCCCCGCACCAACCTGCACCCCTCTGTAAAGAAATTTGAAAATCACGCATTTTAAACTGTTGTAAACTTTTTTTTCAGGAGAAAAAAAATGTGCCATTTAATATTTTAATAGTACTGAGCAAGAGCTTTAATTTGATACCACACGCGGCCTAAATTGGACAGCCCCAAAGGGGGTGGCTGCCACCCCCAACCCCAAACTCCCACTAAAAAGGGTTAAAAATAAAAAAAATTCAAGTTTTGTGAATTTTTCTGTCGGTTACACAGTACAGTGTGCAAAATTTCAAGCCTCTAGCTATTCTAGAAGTAGGTTAGAATTTGTATAGCGTGAGTGAGTTACTCATCGGGTTGTATATAATATGTTAGAATGTTAGAATTAGAATGTTAGAATTATTTACTAAGCCACTTACACTTAAATTTGTCTTTTTAGTGCACTATCCTCATTTATGGGAACTGTAGGATCAGTAAAATGTACTTGGAGATTGCGCTCTGATTCAACACATAAAGAACTGAAAAGTTATTGTCAGAACATAACATCAAGAAAAAATTTACCGGTTTCACTAAGCACAAAAATTTCTGTAAAAATAGTAAAATTCTCTAGTACATTGTTAAAAAATAAACATTTTCCATCAGAAATATCTGAATTATCAAAAATCAACTTTCCTTTGGCAAAAATACGTTTAACTAATCTTTCTTTACGTGATAAAAATAATATAAAGACAAGTATTATAACGATAAGGTTAACTTTATCTTTATATCAGAAAGACCAATATCTAACAAGGAGTTGAATCCAGGTCAAGGTGTCTTACTCCGATCTTCAAGCCGAATATCTCAAATGAAAAGTCTTGAAGAATAATTCGACACGTAGTTTTTTTTATACCGGCTCAATTCCATTTTCAAGCGGTTAAAGTTAGGGATGAAGGGGTGGGACACTCAACGTCAACTTGAACCGGAGTTGGACATGACCTTCCTCCGATTTTATTCAAATTGTTTAACATTGAAAGAATAGACAGATGTTTCAATGGTCCTCTGACCACTCATATTTTCTGTGCTTCACATTTTCCTACGCAATAGCCAGCAGGGAATATTGCGGCAATATTGCAGGAATATTACTTTGCAATATTTAATCTTGCAGCCAATATTGCAGTAATATTGCTGCGATATTGCAGTAATATTCCTATGTCCGCCTCTTTGCAAGTTGCAGGAATATTGCAGAAATATTGCAGGAATATTGCCAATTACTGAAATATATATACAAAAAAAAAATATATTTGCACAATTCCAATGCTATGAATTACCTACCTGGTGTTATGGCGTGCACAGAGAATCTATTATTTTTATTATAAAAACACTTTTTTTTTTTTACCTCGTACTGATCTAGAACCCGGGCCTCCTTGCATGCGAAACGGCAGCGTATCCAACTGTTCTATCTATCTATTTGTTTGAAACGTGGCAAACTTAGATATATATTCATTCTGTCACTGAACAGTTATTACAATTATTTTGTATTAACAAATATTTTTGGATAATTCATTAAATGTTCTAGAAAAATACTCAACCAATGCCAATCAATATTAAGGCAGTATTACCAATTAGTTTTTTATTTTATTTTTACCAAAGAAAAATCGCCTATAATGTATTGGTTTAATATTAAGGCGACCGATTCTTGCGTGAGCCACTTCGTCACAGAATTTTCGATTTCTGTTTTATTTAAAAACAAATATTCCTGCAGTATTCCTGCAATATTCCCAACACAATATTGCAATATTGGTAATATTGTGCAAGATTGGCAATATTGCTGCAATATTTCCTACTATCTATTAACGACAAAAACCTAATAAAGGCGCAGACCCAGGACCAGTGGATTCGCATATTTCTTGTGATTATGACGCGAGTTAAGTTACGTTGGTAATTTTTAATTAAATAAAAATAACAAACTTTTAAAACGTTATAAATTTTATTTGCTTATTTAGAGTCTTGCTTCGTTCGAAGTTATCTGCTGACTGACTGTTCTCTCTTGACTGAAAAACCTGTTTTCTTGGTTTTCGCTGCAGATGGTCCCGTTGCTTATTCATGTCAGTTCATGATACGTAACTCCTCCCTCCTCAGGTTGAGCGACGATCAATGGAAAGCTGCATTGTTGCGATTTTGTTGATAGGAGCATGAAACCTTATTGATGATGGACCCGAAGCCTTTTTAGGGTTTATTATGTATTTCTGTTGATTTGCAGATATTTTAACGGCCACTAGTGTTCATTTGAATTTTCTCAGGATTAGGTAGGGTATGGGATTATTCTACAGTACTACTTTTATAATTATAACAAATACCTAATTACCAACTTATCTTAATACGAAGAAAGGTACTGTTCTATTTTATCCTTTAACAAAATTTGGTCGTACAGATATTACATATACATTATATATATATACTTATATATAAAAAATATATATTTTTTTTTTTTATTATTACCTAGATGCTAATTAAATTATATAAATTTACATATTGGTATTGAAATTGTTTCAAATTGTTTTGCATTTTGGTATTGGAATTGTTTCAAACAACTTGCAAAAGTTGGTTGGCAAATTTCTTTGATTAATTTAATTTATTTGATTAATCCTCATATCTGTCACGTAAGCATGTACATATACGAGAATATAGAATAGAATAAAATATTATGTGTCTGCATTATTTTCAATTTGATCATTGGACGAATGGGTTTGGAATTTTCGTTTTCTCTTAATTTTAGATTTATGTAATTTTTTGTTTTGAGTGGTGATTAGAGTAACACGGTTGTCCTTTTTTACTTTATGTTTAGTAAATCTTTTAGTTAATTTGTTTCTTCTATTTTCTCTTTTAAAAATCTCTGTACCCTCGTGGAATTGTTCTGGAGGATCCCTATTTTTATTTAATTTTTCTATATTTTTGGAAGTTTTCTCTTCGAGTATGGTTTTAATGGAAGGATAAATTTCATTTTGAGTTTTGTGTAATTTATTTAAATATTCATGAATACTTTGGTGTTTTAATTTTTCGAATTTATAAGGTTTACCATAAAAGACTTCGTATGGAGTGAACTTTGTGGACGAATGAATTGCGTTGTTATACGTTATTAGGACTTCGCTGAGGATTTCGTCGTGATCCGTATCCTTGAGTTTGTTTTGAATTATTCTATAGATTTCGGTCAATGTTGAATGCAGTCTTTCAAGAGGTGAATTGCTGCTGCTTGTATGAAGTGAAGTAATGTGATAATCTATATTGTATTGTTTGCAAAAATCTTTTAATATATGTGCGGCGAATTCTCCACCCGAGTCTGCGACAATTTTCTTCGGAATACCGTGTAGGCTAATATAATGTTTCAAGGACTTAATTATTAAAATACTAGTTCTGGCTGTTAATGTATATGCAGCTGCAAATTTAGAGAATTTGTCTATGATAGTGAGAATTTGCCGATTATTTATGGAATATATATCTATGTGAAGAATGTCTAATGGCATACTAGGTGTTTCGGGTATCATAAATTGAACTTTCGGAGGGTTTCTATCGTATTTAAGAGTTTGACAGATATCACAATTATTTATAATTTTACAAATTTTATTTTTCATAAACGGGAAATATAGTTCTCTTTTAAGGTGTCCAAGGGTTTCATTAATCCCCCTATGATTATTATTGGCATGATAATCGGTAATTATTTTATCCTGTTCATCTATGTCTGTGATATCCCTAAGTATTTCCGTGCATCTAATAATTTTAAAAATTTTAGATTGTGAGAAAAATTTGGAGTAAGCATTTTGTACCAATCTAAAAATGTCGTCACTAGTATAAACTGCTGTTAGGCGATTGGGTGTTAAATGACTTTGTAAAATTTCAACTATTGTACTTTCTGATGAATCTGTGATATAGACAGTTCTTCGTTGTTTGTTTTTAAAAGGCGTTTTCAGTATCACGTTTGGTTTTCTATGTGAATTCTCTATAACTAACTGCAATGCGAATTCATTCAGTGGTCTTTCGGAAATGGGGATACCATCGTTCATATTTTCTTCAGCAGAGTGAATAGTAGTACCTCCAACGCTTTTTAGTGAAATATTAGTATTTCCAGTTTCATCTTCAGTCATATAAATTTCTAAATTTTTAAAAGTTTCAGATATTCCAGGTTTTATTCTACTCAAAGCATCTGCATTCGCATTTTTTGTTCCCTTTTTGTAAACTACATCGTAATCATATTCTTCTAGTTTTAACCTCCAACGAATTAATTTTGAATTAGGGTCTTTTAAACTCATGATCCAAGTCAATGGTTTATGGTCTGTTACTATTGTGAACTTTCTGCCAAAGAGGTATGGTCGAAAATATTTGGTGGCCCATACTATAGCCAACAACTCTTTTTCAACCGTGGAATAATGTGTTTCAGAGTTAGTAAGGGTCCTACTTGCATAACTTATTGGCTTATCACTTCCAATAGGCCCTTGTGACAGAATAGCACCAATTGCGTAGTTACTAGCATCGGTTGTCAGGACGAATGGTTTTGAAAAGTCTGGGTATTGTAATATAGGGTCATTAGTTAGGATATCTTGACAGATTTTGAACGTTTTTATATATTGATCATTGCAAAGAATTGTTTTACCTTTCTTCAGACATTCTGTAAGGGGTTTGGTGAGTTTAGCGAAATCTTTTATGAATTTGCGGTAATACCCAAGAAGACCTAGAAAAGATTTTATTTCTTTTTGAGTTGTGGGTAAAGGAAACCGTTTTATTGCTTCAATCTTTTCTGGATTCGGTTTTATACCATCTCTTGTGACTAAATGTCCTAGGAAGTTTATTTCTTTATGCATAAATTCAGATTTGTCGAGTTGGACCTTTAAATTTGCTTCTCGAAGTTTTCGGAAAACTTTCTTCAAACTTTCGATGTGTTCTTGTAGTGATGTAGAATATACAATAATATCGTCAAGATATACAAGACATATACTTCCTTGCAATTCTTTCAAGACATTGTCCATTACTCTTTGGAATGTACTTGGGGCATTCTTTAACCCAAAAGGCATTCGGATATATTCAAAGTGTCCTCCCTAAACCGTGAATGCTGTTTTCTGAATATCCTGTGGATCCATTTCAATTTGGTGGAACCCACTAGCCAAGTCTAAGGTGGAAAAGTATATACTTTTGCCCAATTTGTCCAGAATTTCTGTTATGTTTGGAATAGGATAACGGTCACTTATAGTTTTCTCGTTTAACTTCCGATAATCTATAACTAGTCTCCATTTCTGTTTGCCGCTTGCGTCTTTTTTCTTCGGAACTATCCAAATTGGAGAGCTCCATGGGGAATAACTAGGACGGATGATACCTTGATTAAGCATGTCGTTAATTTGGGCTTTTACTTCATTTTTATGGACATATGGGTACCGATAAGATTTGGTATGTATAGGAAGTTCATCTGTGGTTCGAATTCGGTGTTTAACTGCATTAGTGAAGGTAAGTTTTTGATTTTCTTTAAAAAATATATCATCATATTCTCTGCAAATTTTTGAGAGAGATTCTAATTCTTCTTTATTTAAATGAGATGTCCGCAGTAATTTCGAAATATCATTGAATGATTGTTGAGTACAATTATAGTTAATATTGAAGGAATTTATTTCAGCATATTCTTCAGAAGAAAACTTGTCTACTTTTAAGGGTTGTTCGATAAGGAAATTTTGTTCATAATCGGCTGAATTAATTACTTCCACCGTACTATACCAGTTTTCGGATTGGTAGATTCCTTCATGGATAAACAGATTAGGCTTAATTTGTATAGTTTTAATAAAAATATCACCGTTTTGTACATCTACAGGTATTTGAGCTATAATTTTAGAATTTGGGGAAATGGTAAAATTTTCAGACATATAATTTGGTTTGGAATACAAGGGAATCGTGGCGTTATTAGTAATTAATGTTTTATTAGGAATATCGACCTTAGCGCCCAATGAAGTTAGTGAATCAAGTCCCAATAGTCCATCGAAATAGCCATGGAATTTAAATACTAGAAATTTAAGTTGACCTGGTTGATTAAATTCACAAAAGTTAGGAAGAACTATTTTTTTATTTAAGGTATGTTTATTTAGTATTGTTGTAATGATAACAGGACTAATTTCTACAAGATCATCTGGGTGTACATATTCGGGATTTATAAATGAGGATGATGCACCAGTATCAATTAAAAATTTGAGGGGACGACCAAATGGAGAAGAAATATTTATGTACGGAAGAATTGAACCATGTTTATTAATATCTATGTACCCGATTTGTGTGTCGAGGCTGATTGCCAAAAATTTTCGTCTATTTCATTATAAGGTGTGTTTTCTGATTGTATTGGGTTATCGTTATAATAATAATGGTTATCCATACTTTGTGCATGGTCAAAATTGTCAAAATCAGTGTTTGCATCACTTTCTCCGATATGAAATAATTCTTTTCTATCGAGGTTTTGTTGTCCTGATAATCGAAACTGGTTGTCAAAGGTTGATCTATTTTGGAATTGGGAATGATTGGCTCTTGTATTATTTGAATCTACTTCCATTGGTTCATTTTTTGGAAAATTTACCCGCTTATGCTGATCGGTTCTGTTAAAATATTGTTCTCTTGGTTGAAACCCGAAATTATTACATTGATTTCTTTGTGGACGCGATAAATTATTTGATTGAGAAAATCTTTGTTGCTGAAATGGTCTTTGGAGGAATGATTGTGATTGTGTATAATTTCGCGGTTGTACTTGAGGCCTTACTTGTTGTGGCAAATAGTTCCTAAAATTTGGACTGAAATTGTGAGCTGGTTTTGGAGGTAATGTAGATTTATTGTCTAGTTTTGAATACATCATATTCTGTTCCTGAATGCAAAATGAAAACGCTTCGGCAAGTGATTTGGGTTTCATGGCACGAATAATTGACCCTAATGGCTCTCTGAGCCCAGATAAAAAGGTATTCAAACACATTTCCGAATATAAATTCTTTTTTGCATTTATAACATTTTTATCTTTGTCATGTATATTGACATGATTAACCATACTCGCGAACAATTCCACAATTTCACTATAATACTTTTCAATTGTATTGCTACCTTGTTTTGTTTTGTGTAAATCTCGTATTAATGTCGTTTCATTCCTTTTGTCAGAATAGTGTAATATTAGATTTGTTTTTATTTCTTCCCAGTCTAAAGAAGTCCCATACATATTCAGCACTTCATTAGCTGGTCCCACAATTTTATTTCTTATTGCCCTTAATAATAATTGTCCATAGGATGTACCTTGGGTTATTGATATCATTGAAAGTATTTCGTCGACATTATTGAGAAAGTCAAAAAGTAACCTTGAGTTCCCATCAAATTTAGGCAAGTCTTTAATTGCGTCTGGAACTCTCAAACAATTAACAACATCCGTTACTGTAACGGTTACTGTAGCGGAATCAGACAGAGACATTTTGTGTGCAGTATTAATTTTCTCTTTAAGCGAATTACTCGAAACACTTTCTTTAATTCGAATTTTTACGTTAAGCAAATTATTTGAACGTTTTCCTTAATTTATTATTTCACTTTAAGAAACCTATTTGAAACAACTTCCCTGAATTAGAATTTTCACGTTAACCTTAACTCTAACTTTTATATATGTGCACTAAATTTTATTCTTGTTATTGTTTTATTAACTTTCAAAATTTTTCTTAGATTCTATGAAATTAGGATTGGGATTAGAGAAAATTCAAACCTTTTAAACACGTGTGATAAATTTTTCCAAATTTTCGCGTCGACGCAACCTCGCTGAAAATTTTGATCCCACGCTGGTTTGTTGAAGGCAACCCCGCGATAATCCGTCGCGTAAGACTGTCCTCTGTCCCTTCAGACGATGATCCCTCGTCTCTCGATCTGCTGCTTAATATTGAATTCGCAATGGGTTCGATAAACCGTCGATCACTAGCGAATTCAATAAAACTACAATTTCACCGACTGCGCCAGTTAAGTTACGTTGGTAATTTTTAATTAAATAAAAATAACAAACTTTTAAAACGTTATAAATTTTATTTGCTTATTTAGAGTCTTGCTTCGTTCGAAGTTATCTGCTGACTGACTGTTCTCTCTTGACTGAAAAACCTGTTTTCTTGGTTTTCGCTGCAGATGGTCCCGTTGCTTATTCATGTCAGTTCATGATACGTAACTCGCGCATTGATTTATGGTAGCGCATCAGCATGTGCATTGTGCACTTCCTACTTTCAACGGCGGCGGGTGATTTATTACATTTGCAACATTTGCATACCGTGCCGCTTTATAGAGAAAAAAGAATAAGAGATCGAATATTTTCGTTCGTTTTCGGGGTTGAATAATAAAACTTCGGCTTCGGCCAGATTTTGGCCGAATGTAGCCGAAGCTTCGGTCGAACTCTACTTGATAGTCTTCACCACAGAAGCCTAATCCTAGAAGAGTTTGTCGAAAAAATCATTTTCAAGGAAGCTACAGCGGTACCTTGAATTCCAGGATTTTGAATTCTTGACTAGCTTAAATCGCTATATCCTGAAACAGGGACGAATGAAACATGAAACACTATTTTAATAAAACTATATTATTAGGAATACAACAATTAAGAACAATAAAATAGTTTATGCAATTGCTTGTAAATACAATTCAATGAATGATTAGACCCATTTAGCTGTTTGTTTTCTTAATGTTGGTGTGTACATTTTCAATTGAAATAAATTTGATTTTAAATGAAAATTTCTGAAGAATACGATTTTTTTTAAACCAGTTTTTACACATAGGTATTTCAATTAACAATTTTAACATTAGTTCTAAGTTCATTAAAAGGCCCGAATAACTGCTACGGTAGTCATAAGAACTTCTTCGTTCAGTCTTTACATTCGTAATTAAAGTATCAAAAAAAAAATTTTCAAATACCTTACCCATACTGAAAGAATTTTTTCCTTACATTCATTGTATTAGCAATTGAAAATTCATTACGAAAAGAAAATTGTTAAGGATGTTATAGTCAACAATACAAAGTTCCCCAAAAAAACTGGGTTTTATGAAACCAACAGTTTTTTTATTTCCTTAACCAATTTTGTTGTAAAGTACTGTGAAGTTTTCTTGACACCGAATATTTTTAAAACTAAACATAAAGCCTGAATACTTATTAATTAGTATTATCGAAATACTATAAGTTTATTGAAACGAATTTCTACAGCGTAATTGATGAATTTTAATTACAATGATGTTTTGAATTATGACTTGTTGTCACATGAAAAATTATAGTATGATTATAAGAGAAGGCTTTTTGTACCTTGGAATTTAAATTTATTGTTTTTATTACGACTAAATATTCTTACGAATCTTACTACTAAAGGAATTCACTTGAAATTTCCTTGAAACAAAACAAAGTGTAATCCAATTGTTTAAATTCATTTTACCAAATTTTCAATGTTTCTGCACATTTATTATTCTTATGTTTGGATCTCTACTTATGTCCACAGTCTGGTTTTTATTTTATTTTTTTGGTTTATTAGGTTAGACATGCATACATCCATAAATTACTTTTAACATTTTAACATAATAAACGAAATATTAAATCAGAAAAACAATAAGCACACTTAGTATAGTATTGACGGCTTCTGAAACTCTGCAATAGAAGGAAAAAAGAAATATGCACAGGCCCCAGACAATTTCTTTAATCCCTGGAGGCGCCGATTATTGTCAAAATGTGCATGAAGATTTGAATGATGTCAAGGTATAAGTTGAGAGCAGCGAATACATACTCTTCAGGGCTGATGGAGTACTTGTGTTTTCCGCCAAGCATCAATTGGGTGTCGTATATTAAGTAAAACGAGAAAAGCAACGCTCCGACGGACGAATAAACCAGTGCCATTATTTTTCCATGGAAAAATATTGCTAGCAATCCAAATAAGGCGAAAACGACGAAAACCACAAATAATACTCCACCCAACACAGTGAAATCCCATTTGGTTTGGAAAGCAAAGATGGTCAAAGCCACAACCACTGCCGTCGTTATTCCTGCTGCCATTAAGACCTGCAAATAAAGCAACATGAGATATGCATTACAATCTAATTAGATCGGAAAATAATCAAAATTGAATTGCAGAAGATACTTACTTCTTCCTTTTGGAATCTTCCGGCACTTATGCCTAGCAAGAACGCTTCGGCGACCGTAAACAAACCCAGAAATATAAAGTTCATGGGGCTCTTTCGTCTGACATTTTCACAGCAAGCCATGGCAATTATGGTGACCAGCATAACAGCGACAGCAACCCAGAAAACGGCTGGATTTCTGTAAGCCCAAAGTTTCGATGGTTCATGAAATACGAAAAGCGAAATGAAGCCACAAGTGATCGTTAGTTGAGCCTGAAAATTAACTTGAAGAGTTTAGGGTTTTTTTTTTATTAACAAGAAAAACTTAACAAACCGTTAAAATCATGTAGACCTTCCTAATAAATCCTTTTCTAATCGTTTGATCCGTGAAATCGAAACCTTTCACGTCGTCACTTCCAGTTTCTATATCATGACCGTATCCACCATAACCGCCCCCTCCGTACTCAGGTCCAGATGGAGGCGGTACGAATCCAGGTTGATACGGTCCTTGATTTGGGTAGCCTGAAGCTGGCGGATAGCCAGAGGGGGGATATCCTCCTGGAGGTGGATAACCTGGATTAGGAGGGTAGCCTCCTTGGGGTGGATACCCAGGAGGGTAACCTGGTTGTCCATGTGGATTCCCGTCTGCTAATAAGAGAAAATCATAACGTTTTTAAAATAGTCAAGTATAATTTATTTGTTATTTTGTTAGTTGAGATCAAGCAGGTAACACTACAATATGCAGCATCAAAATGTTGTAAGTAACCCAAAGAGACGGACTTAATTTGGTTTTTCAATTTTCAATTGCTGTCAAGCGGAAATACTTAAACATATTGAATGATTTGATGAATTATTGTTTACCACAAGTTTGAATAAATTTACAGTTTATCGTGGAGGTGAAGAATTCAGTTCGGAGAAAGATTTTCTTATTAGAAGTATTAATATTACAACGTCTCCTTCAAAACTTAGTTAAGAGCCTTAATTACCCGCACCTTGCATATTTTTTAGTAATTCTTGCGATTTTAAATTTTTTAATTTAAAACATAGGTACTCCTAAAGTCATTCCGGGAACGCGTCCATAAACGATTAGTTGTATTTCAAACCAGCGAAATATATTAAAAAAAAAAACAAATATTATATTAAATTACGCCATGGTATATTTCTTTTTGTGTTATTTAATTATTCAAATAACAAAAAATTGTATTTATAATAACTAAGATTCTCATTTATTGGCTTTTCAAATTTTGTCCGGTACTCAACAAGTTATTTCGGGAACGCAGTAAAAATTTAATAAAATTTTTCGAATTGAATCCTCCTTGGTGGACAGCATTTGCGTTTTTTCTATATTCGAGTGTCTTAAAAATGTTATATTTGTGCAGCGTACTTCAATGCCTTGTCATTACGGGAACACAATTTTATATTTAACTAGCAGATCTACCCGGTTTCACACGGGACGGTGAAAATCATATTATAAATCTACTTTTTTTTTTTTGAAAACCGAAAACTGAAAATTCTCACCTCCTTCATTTTGACCCAAACACTGACCAGTAGACATCATTATTAGTTGTTTTTAGATTCTTCAAAAAGACAACTTTTTAAAGCACACTAATAATCCGAAAACGAATAAATAAAGCCTTATTGTTAGTCACAATTCTGATCACTTTTTGTAGTGTTGTGTGCAGAAATGGCAACGATTAATCGAAAAGGTTAAATTTTATCGATATATCATTTGATACTTTTGTTTTAAATTTAAAACCAACGATTATGGAAATACAAATATCAGAAAAAATATGATAGGATTAATAATAGGATATGATATCACAGTTCTATTCAACTTTCTGAGATCAAGTACATTTTCCTCTAAATTGGGGTAATTTAGCTATTAAAGCACATGAAACACCGCCAGTATGTAAATTCAAATCCCCAGAACTTGTTCTGTGCCGATCAAAAAGATCTTGTAGGTTAGAATAAAATTTCCCCTCTGAGTTGTTAGCGGCCAAAAATGGAACTTTGATTAGTCTTCAACATAATTGATTTTCGGTAAAAAGAAATCGTTTGTTTTTAATTAAATACGAAATTTCAAGCATATTTAGAATATGACAATGGATAAATCCATAAATCTAAGTGAGAAATAGTGAAACTCTTTTAACATAAATGTGCACGCGTTCGATTTGATCAGTAATATAATAGTAAAATCTGTATTAATGTTATTAAATCTTGACATTCTTTGAAAGAAACTTTCTCCATGTGTTATTAAATACCTGCAAATCTTATTAATTAGGTTGCTACTAAAGGTTTTCAACTCAACATACACAACTACATGAAAACCACATTTGTCAAATGCAATCCAAATAAATTTTCCCAGTAAAATTAATTATAAAATAACCAAAATAATTTTGTTCAGTGCTCACTATCAAAACATTTCTTGATTGTATTTCACCTAAAACCACAAAAACTGCATGACAAAAAGTAAACTGATGTGAGCAAAAAATGCAACTTAACTAGCAGTAAAAAAAAAGTTTGTAATATGAATTAGTGCAAAATAAACCTTGATAATAGGGCCCCTGCCATGTCATTTTCAAAAATGATGAGCTTTTTGCAATTTAGACGAGCTATTTAATCTGCCTAGCTTTAAAAAATCCCTTAATAGAACCTGAAAATTGAGAAAACAACGACAAATATTAGTAAAGGTTTCCTTACTTACCCATTTAAATACTTTTATTCGTGCTTGAGCTTTACCTGGAACATGCAAATAGAAAGAAATCAGTTAGATTAGATTTATTGGTTTCTTATGACTTGCAAGCGGCAATATATAAGATTATTAAGTTTATTGACTTTATATCTGAAAACAAGCAACTAGAGCGAACAATTTCTTAACACGAGCTCTTTTTACTGTTTTAGAAATATGCCATTTAAAAACTATGCCATTTTAAACTATTATATTTCCTCTCTAATCTGATAACAAATACTCCAACAGCTTTCTCCATTGCAACACCTACTTTCCTGAGCATTGACTCCCATTGACGCCAGATACAATTTCCACGCATTCTAGAATGTCATGACTTTTTGTCAAGCACTTACCAGAAATTTCTTCAAATAATTTTTCGGAGAAAATGCCGCACCATCTAATTCAATTAATCTTATCACACAAGGTCACCGCCTCGCCGTTAGATTCATATTGAAGCAAATATCCGCAATATTCCTATCCGGATGAGATGATTCATGATTTTCAGAAAAAAAATTTCTGTTGTATTATGAAATGACGTTTGTTTGCGTTTCACTACTTTTACAAATGGAATATTTGCTCAAAAATCGATACAACAATGATTAATTATGTTTCATTTACTTACCTAAATTTAAGCTTCAAGGATTCTGCTACACGAGATGTTTTTTTACCTTTGAGAAGGAGTAGAAATGTCTTTAAAAATGGACTTTATCTGCACTTGCTTACTTTAATGAAAACGCCGTTGCTTCTAATTTAGCTCAGTGCTGCCACTTTGTCTCAATTGGATCTAAATTGTCCCGTTTCCAATCCATTCCAAGTTTGGCTAATTTTTCGCCCGGAACAATTTTTACTACAAATTTCAGGACGTTTTTGTGAATTGTAGATTTTATTTTATAAATATGTTCTTCATTAATACTTATTAACTACTGTATTTTTAAGTCAATTATATCAATGACTTTCTGTGGCCTAATTATTTTAGCAAATTTTAAATGATTTAATGCGGTTGTTTTTGTTTCTCAAAATCGCCCCCCTTTAGTAGAAAGAAGGACTTGGACGAAAGGGATACATATTAACCGTTATTTTTGAATATCTAAAAATGCATATTTTTAATTTTTTTTTAGTTGTTTTCATGTTATTTCATATTCAATATTTCAAAAAGTAGTTGCCTTTGGCATTGTGAGTAGCGAGTGAATTTCGCGCAATTGAATTCGATGAAGAAGAAGAAGTTTTATATGCGGCAGTGTATTTTTGACAGATCGTCTAGAAAATTAATTGCTTTCCTAACTAAATAAAGAAAGATTTATTTAGAAACAAAAACTCCCTTACGGAGCTTGTATTATTTCGTAATATATAAAAAATGTTCAATTTATTAGAATAGAATTCATTAATGAGTAATGTCGGTGTTCGAAGGAAAAACCATCGACGGTGATTGGATTTGCAGCGATCCTGAGTAAGGAAAATATCGAAGATTTTTATCTATGAAAAAAGTAGAGATTTTTTGGAATAATACGATTAATAAATGTGTTTTCGTTGTGTTTTTCTTCAACATAACACCTTTATTAATACAGCTGCAAGAATTTGAATTTTGCCCGTCGAACACAATGCAATCGGTGCAACAAGGAGCGTGTCACAGACACAGGCACTGTGAAGAAGAAAATGGGTACCGAGATCGGAAAAGTGGCTGCTGAGAAGTCTCGGGGACTGTTCAGCGCTGAAGACTGGCAATGCAGTAAGTGTGCTAATGTTAATTGGGCACGAAGGCAAACATGCAACCTTTGCAACGCACCGAAATTCTGTGATGTTGAAGAGCGAACAGGTAATTAAATTATATTGCCTGGAATGATGACATGATTATGCTCGGTTGCTTTAGGGTACGGCGGTGGATACAATGATCGGGGAGTTGTGGAATACAAAGAGCACAAAGAGTCGGACGACGAATATGACGAATTCGGTCGTAGAAAAAAACGGAAGGGTGAAAAAAATTCAAAGAAAAATGAGGGTGACGACGAAGAAGAAGATGACGAGGACGATGAGGATGGCGCTGATTTATCAAAGTACGATCTGTGGGGATCCGATAATGAAAACGATAAGCCCAGAAATAAAGTATCACGTTCAAGATCACAGTCGCATTCAAAGTCATCACGTTCACAATCATCGACCTCGTCATCAACCTCTTCCAGATCATCTTCCAGCCGTTCCTCCTCATCATCCAGTAGTCGATCACGATCTAATCGAACACGCTCAAGATCACGAAGGAAACCTACCAAATCAGTACATTCACGGAAACGATCCAGAAGCAGAAGTATTTCTTCCAGCCGGAAAAGACGTTAGATTCCCAACACATTTTTTATGTTGTATTTTAAAATTTCGCTTGCAGTTTGTAGTTTCGAAACATGTCTAATTAGATGCTTCGAAAATTGAAAATCAGTTCAACAATTCCTTTACGACATATAGATAGAATCATTGTCCACAGTCATGTGTTAATAAAGAATATCCTTCGATATTTTGTCTTACGTTTTAAGTCTTAACTTTCAATATTGTTACAGGTTTCGTTTTCTAATAAAAATGTAGTGATTTAAATTGCCATATTTTGCAAAGTAAATACTTCCAAAGGATCAAAGAATTACTCCTGACGTAAAAATAAATGTTTTTATTTAT
The DNA here is from genome assembly GCA_963082835.1 of Leptogaster cylindrica. Classification (NCBI taxonomy): domain Eukaryota; kingdom Metazoa; phylum Arthropoda; class Insecta; order Diptera; family Asilidae; genus Leptogaster; species Leptogaster cylindrica. Next base: position 6,507,503 of record OY720106.1, read on the forward strand.
ATATTGTAGAGATTTCTAGTGAATATTCGTCTTAAAATTATAAAAATGTTCTTACATAAAATAATTTATAAGTAGTCGGAATTACCGACTACATTTTAACTAATTCGTGAGTAAAATATTATTGCCGCTCTTATATAAATTGGTAAAATGGTCCATTGCTTTCAACTGGTTAAAACATTTTCATGTTAAAATTACTACAAGTGATTGGAGGTATTTTGTAGCTCCGGTTGGGATTCTTGTGACGCTCCTAGGGATAATACGGAAGGAAAACAGCTAGCACAGCCTGCAGTTGCTCTTCTGGAAAACGAAAACCTAATTAATTAGGGGCGGAGGTAATTTACGTGATAGTTAGAAAAAGATTAATTAAAATTGATGCTGTAGACTGTAAAAAAATTGGAAGAGCTTTTCCAGTCAAAAATGCATTAAACTATTTATTATCTCCGGCTCTAGAAATAATTTACCTCATTGCATTTTTTAGTTCCTCCTTATCAGCGTAGGCATTACGAAGTTTCTGCTGCAGTGATAATATGAGATCATTTTTACTGTTAATCTGGCATTTTAGATGCGTTATAGTTTCTTCCTGAGCTTCGAAAATAGCCTGAAAAAGTTGCGAGTGATTACTATATACAAGAAAGCATATCTAGACAAAACCTTTACCCTGCATTCTTCCATACTTTCGGAGTAGGCTGGCGGCTCATCCAGACAGAAGAAGTCTCGCACCACTTTGCAGTTCCTAAGCACGACATTGGACATGACCGAATTGACGAACACCTGAAGGCCTCTTGCCCGATTATCGAGAAATACTGTATTGAAATTATCACCGAAAAGTTTCTTTCGCGGCAATTGCAGTGTAATATTTGGAAACAATTGCTTGATTTTGTTATTGAGACGAACAAAATCAGTATAACGTCTAAGCACCAACCAGCAGTCATTCGTGAATGGATTCTCAACGCGAAGTTTGTAAACTGTAAATCGTGCACGTTCCTCCATCACCTCATATCCAACGATTGGGATTCTCGTGCAAGAATTTTCGGCAAATGCCGTGCTATCGTATTCTGAGGGTGTCATTAGGCCGCTCCGATTCGAGAAGACTGATAAGCTCTGCTCACTCATTCGTCTGATCTGATTATTGTTGAGCATATCACATCGCGAACTGCCTGAGAAATTATGTTCACTTTGCGTTTGTCGGGACATTTTTCCGTGCTCTGTATGATGTACCGATATTGTTTTAAGGCAAACCTCTGACTTGGCGCTTATTAAATTTGCGTTCTGTTCAAATTTTTTCGCCAGCCTCGACACATTCGAGTCTGATTTCGAGCTCCACTTGTCACTTAAGACTGTGGTTTCTGGACAGAAATGTAGGTCTGGAACGGATTTGGAACGTTTAATAGGAGTTTGGATGACTTCCGTAAATTTCTTTTCTTTATTTGGTATCTGCTGCTTTCTATAAGGTCTCGATTCACGTTTCTTTATTGCCCGCAGAGACATCTTGGGCAAGCAATAATCATTCCTTGGAAAGTTTACTTGCGTCTGGATTCATCGAAAGTATTTGAAAAATAATATCAGACAAATTCAACAGTATTGCATATCCTTATGAAAGACTAATCTGCAACTACACAAAGCTAAACTAAACAAATTGAAAAGTGGAAATTTATCAATTAAACTCTCGAAAAATGACCTCGACTTCTCTACTTCCAACCACTAATGAAGTAATGACCAACAAACGTCAAATTTACTTGAACAAAAAAACATAACTGTTTGCTCAGTGATGTGTGCCCAATGATTTTTCGGAATAAGTCCTAAAAATTTGAATAATTAAATCATTTTTACAATATTGTATTCATTCTATCTCCGAAATTGCTTTTGAACATAATTTTTTATGTACATCTACATAATATAAACTCTCGCATTCAAAAGTAAAACTTTACTATAGTCAATACTACGTAAACTAGGAGATTGTTGTTAAAAAACAGAAACAGCAAGCATTACTTGTCTCTTTCCCCCACGTCAGTGTTGGGTAAATTTTTCAAGAAAATGATTAATTTGGTTAGCGTTATTAAAAAAATAACTTAAAATTCTTTGACAAAAATATATTTTTGAGTTTTATATCTCTGTTTACCCTTTTAGAGCTATTCTTTGTTTAGTTTTCAAACAGTTCCTTTTTCTTTCTCTCTCTCATTCGAATAATTATTACAGGCTGACCCTGCTCCTCAGTATAGTTAAAAATTTACCACGAGACAGTTAACTACTGGAGTTTTTGAACGCAAAATAGTTATACTCATTATAATGTTGTAGTAAACCACGGAGTTTTTGAACTCCAAAGTTTACTATAGTTAACTCTAGTTATTATGAATTCCATTTAGTAACCGTGCAGATGCTCATTTCTCTTAGGAAGAACAAGATATAATTGTCAGTTTTCCTCAAATCAAACGTGAATTCTTGCCGGGAAAATGCAACAACTCCCGACGAAAATTACATATTTTATTGGACGGACCACAATAAATCGTTCTTTCAAATCGGATTTGAAAATTAAATGGGTTCGACCAGAAAAAATTCCTTGCATAAAACCGGAGAAAAGTGGAGATCTGTCAGGCCTTCCGCCTGTCAGTCCCAAAACTTTTCTTTCAGGATATGAGGATTCCAAGGAACTACAAAAGTAGTTTTTGAATAATTCTTTTCTCGTTGTTTACAGTAAATTATCGATAATATTTTTAGTGCTGACGATACTGTGAAGAATCTGTTCACGATTGGCTACAATAAACGTAAACACACATCCGAATTGTACAAGCAAATTTTTGCAAAAGAAGTTCAGAGACATCCACTTGACTTTGGCTCCATGGAATCCAAATGTAATTGCGTCCTATAAAATTAAAACTATATATTTAAAAATTTTTACCATTTCAGTGGCTCAAATGAGCGCAAGGATCAGAGGGTATCAGGAGCATATGGAGCGATTTCCGAAAAACGTTAAAGTTAAAGTGGATTTAAAAGAACTTATTGATAAGCGAAAGAAGTTTTTGAAGTATCTCAGACGGTGGGACTACAAAAGATTCGAATGGATATTAGAGAGACTTGATTTAGTCTATAAACCTCCCCCAGAATTGTTCTACCAAGTGTCCAGGAAGGATTCTTTGCGAAAACTTACGAATATTCACTGCGATAATATTAAGAAAGAACGTCTCGAGGCTTATCGGAAGACATTGGAAGAACAACAAGAATCGTTCTTGGAAAAGAAAATTGCTAATTTAGAATTTATTCGCAAAGAGCAGGAGGAGTGCAAAATTCCCGTTACGATTAACCAGGAGGAAATCAACGAGGCTAAGAGGAAGTTGCAAGAATTGAAAGTTAAAAAAGAAGCGCTACAAAGCAACTCAAATAGTTAAACGTGTTAAAAATATGAAATGATTATTACATTAGATCGGGAACGCGTTTTATTTATAATAAGGTTAAATCAAATACACTCATCCTTTTTTCTGGTTCCGTGAGTTCCACTTCCCGAATCTGTAGTTGACTAGAAGTCGTGCCTGTTGGTTATTCGTCAACAAATTGGGTATGGAAATGAAAACAATTATTTAAAACTAGTTATAATATTTTACTTTATTACGTTAAACCATTTCTGAAAATAACATGAACTTGTTACAGTGGCTCCTCACAAGCATAACATCTGCGCAAGTATCTTGAAATTTTGTTAGAGGCTGGTCATGGCAGGCGGTCGGGCATAGGCTTTGGGGATGAATCCATACTTTCGCGTCTTTGGAGCATACGCCCACAGCCAACCGTCAACAGTTTGATTGTTAAGGTCGGCATAAATCCAGTCTCCCCGTCTCACTGATAAATCATCCGGAGCTTGAGCCTGGAATTTCAGTCATCAGTTTCACTATTATCCTTCATAAAAAAATATTGGTTTTACCTTGTAGTCGTACAACATGACCAATTCCGTTCCGTGATATCTCAGATCATCAGCCCCAACAACTTGGGGCTGTGTTCCACAATTGTTAACCTGATTTGGGCTGTTCGTCTGAATTAAATTTGTGTTTGAATTATTATTTAAAGCATTGTTAATATTTGAAGAGTTGTTCGTTTGCGCATTTCCACCATTTGGAATGCTATTGCCATTTTGTCCGCTTTGCGGTTTAGATTGCAGCACATTATCTGCAGGATATACAAAACCAGATGGAATGAATCCCTCTTGGCCATCACTGCGAACAATCCAGAACCAGTCTGGATCCTCTCGATTTAATACTGTTACAAACTCTCCGCGTTCCACTGACACGTCGTTTTCATCGCGTGCAATAAACGTATACAGCACTATGTATCGACCGCTTGGATCTTTGGCAAATGGCAAGAAGTCCGGCTCGGAACTGAGACTGGCTTGTGAGTGCTTCAACGGTGATTGCATTCCACCACTATTACCACCAGTGCCAATACCTGGTGTGGCAGTTTCATCGGTTATTTCCGTTGTGATGTCTGCAACGCCATCCGTAAGATCATTTGGCAAATTTTGCTCGCGGGGAAGTTTCTTTTTAATTGCTAAATCGGCAAGTTGCGTGTTATATGGGGCGCAGTACGAGTGTGGAATGAAGCCCTCCTGTCTCGTGTCCTGTCCTATCACATACACCCAGTCATTTTCTCTATATAATATATTTACGATTTGTCCGCGCTTCACTTCCAGTTCGTCATCCACGCACGGTGTGAAGTCGTGGAGTATGACCATTTTTGAGTCTGGACTGAGTCCGTGCTCCTTTTCGATGCCAACTCGGACAAGGGTTTCAATGCTCGCTGAGCCTGTTATTCGACCCATTCCATGATTGAGGCCCAAGCCGCTTCCTGGTCGCGATAAGTCCTTGTCTGCATCACTATTCACTGCTGCAAACAAAAACGTATGTAATGTACATATAATTTTTAATTAAAACAATTTTTTATATTGGAACATATGTAGTAGGTCCTTTGTTATTCATGAAAATTCACTGCAGCGTGTTTTATACTGTGATTCTTACCAAATAATTTTCTTTTCGAAGAAAAAAAGCAAATTAAAAATATATTTTCTGTCAGAATATTCCACTTTTTTCATAGCTTTGCGGTAAAGCTATTCAATATGTGATTTTTTGTCAATATTTTGAAATTTTTTCATATAAATTGTGACATCAAACAAAAAATGAACAAGGTTCGTCGCTTAAGTCTTTTGTTTTTCTTATTGACCGGTTGCATGGGAATTCTGGAGGAAGGTTTCTTCCGCCGTCAAAGAGGCCATGACTGCTTAGAAGCAATGGAGCACATAATCGGTCCCTAAAAAAAATTCCTTTCCGTTTAAAATTACACGAAACCAATTTTCTCACGCAAAATGCATTTAAGTGATGACACAGATAATTAAAAAACATTCACAAATTATGTGGCAAGTGTCAAAAGAATGTCAACGACCCTCCTCCGTACGGTATTTATGAATGATTTATTCTGATGCATTAAGTAAACTCACATTTCTTCTTTTTGCCTCGACGAATCCGTACGGGGCACAGGAATGCCATTTTGTTATATAAAAGCACAACAAAATTCTAACTATAGTAATATTTCAAAACATCTTTAATTTTACACAAGCAAGGTTTCTTGGTAGAATTCACGAACACCAAATTGCTTCCTTGACCATTTCTAAATGAGAAAAACCAGAACAGAAGAGACCTCGAGAGAAGACGAGAAAGAAAGGAAAAAAAATAAAATGTCAAAAATCCGGACAGTCGGAAAAGTTGAAATTAAAATAACAAAAATAGGCAGAAAATCAGAAATTCTAGAAATCTAGATGCATTTCTCAGAGATATTGGATTTTTTTTGGATTTATGAAAGTCAAATTTTCGAGTCGCCGCATATGCGCTATGGAACTTGTGATTGTTATTTTCACGAACGCAATGCATATGCAACTTCTTCATAAAAACCATTTTCAAGCGTTGACCAGGGCGTTAGACTTACAGTTCGGTCGCTAGAGGCGCTTTTGCATGTGTTTCAATTTAAATATTCTGAAGAAACATTAATTTTCATTTTAATTATATTTTTAATATATACGTTATACATATAACTTATTTAGGTGTGTTCGAGTACTTTTTTGCCTGCAAGTTCATGAAAGTTTCTTTTTCTGGTGGTGGGGATAAGATTACTGAAAGTAAGCGAACAACTTCTTGCAATATTTTGAAAAAGCAGAAAATTATTTACTGAGAGTTCGTGTAAGTGTAATTCTTGACACAAAATTTGGAGCAAAAAGTTTTAAAATAATGAGTGGATTCAGTGAAGTTATGAAGAGGAAAAAATATATTTAAAAACTGTATTGGCGTCAGAATTAGAAATTAGAATCATCAAGTGATGAAGAAAGTAATATTCTCCCTGTATTGGAATATTATAAACTTTTCTCTGTATTTATTCGTTTTTTGAGTGCATTTAATATTACTTTTCATTCAAAAAAAACAAACTGTCAGTTCTTGTTTGGGTAGGGGAGAAACCTGGGAAGTAGTTAAGAAAAATGCACTATTTGCGAAGTTCAATCGCCCGTCCTTTATTCAAATTTTGTGGCTGCAGATTTATTGACTTGCAGATTCTTGGTGTGAAGAGACCCAACGAGCGACGTGAAGAGACCTTGCTCCAAACTTGCTGCTGTCCGACAGTCGACTGACTGGGTGGTGTCGCTGACCAGCAAAAATAACGTATCTAGCTCAATTAGCCTAGAGAGAGTGCTAGCGAGCTGGGTGACTGTCTGAGGCTCTCGGAGTCTTGGTACTCGAACATTCTGGCCCGCCTTGAAATCGTCAAGATTTCAAAATTGACAAAGGAGGTAATATGATGTTATCGTCCAGGTGATCTGGTGATGTACTGGTGTCGTCCTTCGCGGAGGGCAGCCGTTGTCAATGCCTATTTAGCCGTATAGTTGTTGGTTTCCTTGCCGCCAGGGAGACAGCTTGTTGAATGGCACCTTGGCAGTGTTGATGGCATTAGAGTGCGTGTCGGGAACGGGACAGGTGCGAGGAATTCCAGATACCTTGAGTGAACTTATTGCTAGTTGCACATTTCAATATTTACTAAATTCAATTAAATTTCATTTTTCTTTTTATTTACGTATTTAAATTCATAGACTAAGCCCTAAGGGAATAAGGCAGAAGAGAAAGATTGGCAAATACTTTGAATAAGGTTGAGGACTATTATAATACATATCAAATTTCAAGTGGTTATAATTCCACGTTATATTCTTGCGTTTTTGTCGAACTGTTGTTGGACGTATTTGTCGGTAGCAAGCAGAGCTTTGTTATGGGTCGTTTTAATACGCCCTTTTGAGTTTTTAGTGTGACAACGCGAACAAGATGATCGCTGCCAGGATGGATGTTGACTACTCTCCCCAAAGCCCACTGATTGGACGGGAGATTTTCGTTTTTGATAAGGACCAAGTTACCAATTTCAATGTTTCTTGATGTTCTTAGCCACTTTGGACGTTGCTGTAAACGTGATAAATATTCTCTATTCCATGCCTGCCAAAAGTTTTGTTTTATCCTTTGAAGAAGATTCCATCTAGTGAGCGCATTAATATTTGCCTCTGTTAAGTCGGGTTCAGGAGGAGCTAAAAGTGAGTCACCTATTAAGAAATGACCCGGGGTAAGAACCTCGAGGTCATTGGGGTCATCATGAAGCGGGCATAATGGCCTTGAATTTAAACAGGATTCAATCTGGGTGAGAATTGTCTGCATTTCTTCATAAGTGAGTGGGATGTTTCCTATGACTCTTTTTGAATGGTATTTTATAGATTTTACTCCGGCCTCCCAGAGGCCGCCAAAATGAGGGGAGGCAGGAGGAATAAAGTGCCACTCCATCCCGTGAATACTCATCAATGTAGATGAATGACGGGTCGCTTGTATGTACGCGTTTCTTACTTCTCGGTCAAGTTGATTTCGTGCTCCTATAAAAGTAGTCCCGCAATCTGAGTACATGTGTTTGCACATTCCTCGTCGAGATATGAATCTTTTTAAACACGCCACGAAGGCCTCCGTTGTGAGATCACTCACCACATCAATGTGCACTGCTTTCGTGCATAAACATATGAAAATGACCACGTAGCCTTTATAAGTCTTACCTCCTCTCGTCCGCGAGATTCTTAGGTTAAAAGGCCCTGCGTAGTCCAGGCCAACGTTCGAAAAGGGACGGGCCGGTCGTACTCGCGGTGGGGGTAAGGATCCCATTAGTTGACTTTTCGTCTGGCATGAAACCTTGAAACAAGGAATACATTTTCCGATTACACGCTGTACTAATTTCTTCCCGTTTAGAATCCAAAATGTTTTCCTGATTACCGACAAAGTTAGGGTAGTGCCACCATGCAAACAAAGCTTGTGCGTATAGTCGACGACCAATCGCGCAAGGTAACTTCCTGAGTGAAGAATTAAAGGATGTTTTTCCGAATACGAGAGCAGAGAATGGTGCAATCTGCCTCCTACCCTTAGCAAACCTTCATGATCCAAAAAGGGATTGAGAGAAATAATTTTACTATTTTTATTAAGAGGTTTATTAGAGGTTAGCGAAGCTATTTCTTCTACAAAGAATCTCTGCTGCTCGTATTTTATCCAAAATGTTCGGGAACTAGCCAATTCGGCAGTGGAAATCCAACTGGGATTCTTGGATGGTTCGAGTCGGCGACATTTATGGATAAACCTCAAGATCCAAACTGTAGCTCTAAGAAGACGGGATAGAGACGAGAATCTATGTAAAACTTCGGTAAAATGACAGGAGTCTCGGTCTGAGGTTTGTCCCACCAGTGCCTTTACTGGTTTGAGTTCCAATTGATCAGGCTCCGGAATGGAAGGAATATGCGAGGGCCACGCTTCCTTTGGTTGGAGAAGCCACTCAGGTCCTTTCCACCATAGCCTTTCATTTATTTTGTGCGCGGAGGAAATACCTCGACTTGCTAAGTCCGCTGGATTTTCCTCCGAACTTACGTGTCCCCAAGATATTTCAAGTGAATCAAGGTTTGTCAGAATTTCGGAAATCCTATTACGCACAAATGTTTTAAATTGACTTGGGTGGCGCTTCATCCATGAGAGAACGATTGTAGAGTCTGTCCACAGAAAGGTTTTGACCCCAGGTGAGGCTAAGGAAGGAAGAAACTTTTTTACCAACTTGGACAGTAATACTGCTCCGCAGAGCTCGAGTCTTGGTATGGTGATGGCTTTGGATGGTGTTACTCTCGTTTTTGCTACTAGAAGATTGACATAAATATTTTGTTTGTTGTATACTCGGAGATAGAGAACTGCTCCATAAGCTTTTTCTGAAGCATCACAGAATCCGTGAAGTTGTATTTCACTGTAAGGTTCTGTGTTCACGTATCGGGGCACCCTTACCTCACTTAATTTGCCCAATAAGCCTAAAATGTCACACCATTGTTTAGACAAGGCCTTGGGGATTGGTTCATCCCAAGTTACACCTTTCTCCCATAACGACTTCATGAAGATTTTCATTGTGATAGTGATATGAGAGAGCCACCCCAGAGGATCGTAAATGCGAGCAATTTCCCCAAGAATTTTTCGTTTGGAGTGCGGTGAGTCAGAGTATTTTGCTTGAAACATGTAGGAAAAGTAATCTTCAGAGGGCGTCCATCGTAATCCTAAGGTTTTTACGATGTTATCAGAGCTGATAATTAACGATGAGCACGATGAACGTTCAGACTCAGGAATATCGTTCAGAATTTCCGAGGAATTGGAAGTCCATTTCCTCAATTCGAATCCTCCGCACTTCAAAATGCCGTCGATTTGTCTTCTATATTCACGGGCTTTCTCTTGTGTATCGCTTCCGGTAAGAACATCGTCTACATAAATGTCGTTCAACAATATCTTCGCCCCGATAGGATAAGCTTTCTCTTCGTCCCTGGCTAGCTGATGTAGCACGCGGATCGCCAGGAATGGTGCACTAGAAACCCCAAATGTTACAGTTAAAAGCCGATATTCGGCGGGACAATTATCAGTCTTTGAACGCCAGATCACTCTCTGAAAGTCCTTTTCTGACGGATGTATCAAGATTTGTCGATACATTCTTGCTATGTCAGCAGTGAAGACGAATTTGTGTTGTCTCCACTCACATATAAGCAGGGATATGTCACGCTGTAATGGAGGGCCACATAGCAGACGATCGTTCAAAGAGTAACCGTTGGAAGACTTACAGCTAGCATCGAAAACAACCCTAACTTTAGTTGTCAAGCTTTCTGCCTTTATAACAGCATGGTGGGGAAGGTAAAACACTTGATCCGAAGCTCGAATTACCTCCGAAGGAGGGATCCTTTCCATGTGACCTTCAGTCACATATTCTTCCAGACATTTGTTGTACTCCTCCGCAAGAGTATCGTCTGAACTGAGGCGCCTATCTAGAGATTGAAATCGTTTCAATGCCACTTGTCTGGACTCACCAAATCGGGACTCGGTTTCTGGTAGGGGGGAGAAGGGTAAGCGCACGATGTATCTCCCATCTGGATTCCTTGAATGAGATTCAGTGAAAAAGCTTTCGCAGTGTGCATCCTCGTGACTCATTTGATGCTGATCACTTGCGATGTCTTCAATTTCCCAAAACCGGGTAATTGAGTCGCACTCCTTTACCTGAGAACAGAAATTGTGGAAAACGTTTTGGGGGCTATCTCTTGAGCATGAAATGGAGACTGACGGGGGCGAGGGATGCGAAATTTCTCCGAAGATGATCCAGCCAAGAGAGGTCCTTTGGGCTGCGGGGGTGCCTTTCTTACTTTGAATCAGGCCTTCTTCCAGAATCGCTGCGTAAATATCAGCTCCTAAGACCAGATCGATCTTACCTGGATGGTCGAACCCTGGATCGGCGAGGGTTAGGCCTTGGAGAAGTTGCAATTGGGGAACGCATGCCTTTCTGGGAGGAAGGAAATCGGTTAGAGAGTCGAGCACCGCTGCTTGTACTTCGATTTTTGGTGTGGCCTTAAAATGAGGTTGAATTATAAAGTTTGTTGATGAGTGTGCTCTAGCTGTGATTGTGTTACCCAAACCGGCAACTTCGATGCTTGTACGGCGTAGCTTTACGCCAAGAATTTGAACAGCTCTTTTTGTTGCAAAGCTTGTTTGCGAACCGGGATCTATTAACGCTCTAAGAAACATAGGGTTGCTATTGGGGGAGAATGCTTTTACTCGGACTGTTGGTAATAGAACTAATTTGTTTTCTCGGGCAAAACAAGAGGTCACTTTACTGCTAGGACCGGCCATTGGGTTTGATCTTGCGTGATCTCGGGAACCCTCTTCGTCCACCCCTTCAGAGGACGAATCAGGCACGTGTAAGAGGGAGTGATGCCGTTTTTGACAGTATCGACATGTGTTGTCACTGGAGCAATTTCTAACCAGGTGGCTTTGAGCTAAGCAATTAAAACAAAGAGAATGAGATGAAACGACTTTAGCTCTTTCACCGGGTTTCATTCTCATGAATTGGAAGCACTTCATTAGCGCATGAGACCCTTTGCACAAAGGACAATGGAATTTAGTTGTGTGATACGATCGTGTCTTACGTTCAACTGAACTCGAGATTCTTTTTTGACCGGAATTTTGGGAGGTGAGCGTCTCTAAGGTGCGAAAACGGCTCTCGAGGAATTCGTTCAGATCCTTTAACACAGCCAAAGAGGTGGAGGCGCCCTGTTTCTGCTCCCATAGTTCCCTAGTCTCCGGGGGTAATCTTTCCAAAAGTAAGAATACAATAATAGGGTCCCAATCATCGACCTTTACCTCTAAATTCCTTAACGTAGCCAAGCACTCGCTTGTCACATCTAAAATTCGCCGAATGTGGGAAGCGGATTCTACTGAAATTGTTGGCTGCGAGAACAATCGTTTAAGGATATTGGTTGCGAGAACTCTTGTGTTTTGATATCTTTTGGTTAGGTTATCCCACGCGATTGAATAGTTGTCGTTAGTTACGTTTAAATGACGAACAATGTTTGCCGCCTCCCCTACGAGTGATGTTTTTAAATATTGCATCTTTTGAACCGGCGACAACTTGGAATTGGAATGCACCATTGTACTGAAGATATCGTAGAATGAGAGCCATGAGTTATAATCCCCTGAAAAGGTGGGGATGGTAATACGGGGTAGTTTGAGTTCGTTAAGGGCGATATCAATTTGGGAGATGGGGTTTTCTGTCGTCTCGTGGGTAGCATTCTCACAGGCAGGTTGCGGTAAAGCTTGTGCTCTATTCCCTAACTCTGTAAGCTTATCCTTTATAATACCTTTATATTCAAAGTATGGGTCCTTGAAGCTATCATAAATGTTTCCAGTGAAATATTCATGTGTTCGCTCCTTCGTAGAAGCATAAATTAGTTGGTCGTTGGTGTCAAACTCATGATCTAATTTATCGAGGGCTTCCAGACGGCCGTTCAGGTAGCCCGCGCTGGATAATCTTTCTTTGTTTGCTTTTTTGTAATTTGATATGAATTTGTCCAGTCGCTCGCTGATTTCAATCTGACTAGCCACTAAATCTTCTAGAGACAGCTGTGCAACAGCCATAATTAGTTAAGACGTGAATTAGCTAATGCTGAGTACAATTCACAAACGACTGACGAAATTACCTTGTCGACCACTTTCCTCACACGCTCTAATTCAATATATATAAATTATTTAACCACTCGTATGTATCTTGATCTGCATAGAAAGATCGGGTCATATGGGTTTGCACGCCAGTACCGTTTACAAAGATTCACCAACCTCAAACCTGTGAAAGGCAACGACCGAGAAAAACCCCAGTTGCAATCACCGCAACCTTGCTCAGACCAAACGACAACGAAAATTCGCAAATTTTAATGCACTCACTAGTTTTCGGATTTTAATTGTAAGTTTATCGACAGCAGCCCAAAATTGGAGGGACACCAAAAGCAAACTCGTGATCATTAAACAATTAAATAGCTTGCCGTTTCCAAGCAGCGATCACCGTTATCACTGACTATTTGTTCAATACGATGCCCACCATCCATGAACTGATTACGGTATCGAACTATCGAAGAACTTGAGCCTGCTTGCTACCGAGAAATTTAACTGCTGTTGGCACTTAATACGAGAAAAATTAAATTGCCCACGCAGACATTAACTTAGAACTTTAGGAATTTGGGCACTTAATACGAGAAAAATTAAAATGCTTGTAACTGAGCCTTCCGCTGTTAGCACTGAATGTGGGAAAAAATTGATAAGCCGCCAATCACTGATTCACGCCGTCACTTAATACGGGATAAATTAAGTCACACACCAAGTATTTGCCACACTTTCTTTTTATTGTAACAAAAAAAAAAAAAAATCCACTAATCTGAAGTAAATGTGCAATTAGCATTTAGCAGTACTCACCCAAGTTTCCAGAGATGCCGTATCCGGCTCGAAGGACCAATGTTTGGGTAGGGGAGAAACCTGGGAAGTAGTTAAGAAAAATGCACTATTTGCGAAGTTCAATCGCCCGTCCTTTATTCAAATTTTGTGGCTGCAGATTTATTGACTTGCAGATTCTTGGTGTGAAGAGACCCAACGAGCGACGTGAAGAGACCTTGCTCCAAACTTGCTGCTGTCCGACAGTCGACTGACTGGGTGGTGTCGCTGACCAGCAAAAATAACGTATCTAGCTCAATTAGCCTAGAGAGAGTGCTAGCGAGCTGGGTGACTGTCTGAGGCTCTCGGAGTCTTGGTACTCGAACAGTTCTAAACGAAGTGTCAAAGTGTCGAAGGAAAACGAAGGCCTGACATAGGCCAAATTTTCAGCAAAATTTCCTGCAAATGCATTATAATTTCTGAGAGTACGCGGCCAGACCTAAATATACAAAAATATATAAGGCATATATCGGAAAAACTGTTCTAAATATTTTCTTCATAGCTCCTAAATTCGTTGGCCCACAGGCTCAAACCTCACAGGGCCCACAGATTTTGTATTTTCGCCGTATAAAAGTGGTCTAAAACAACTTCGATTTTTACAAGTGGAAATATGCATTTCGGTTCAGTGGATAGTGAGTTGAAAGCTGACAGAAGGGAGAGATGTGCCAATTTCTTTCGTGTTTACTTGTGAATTTTCTCCAGTGTTTTTTGTGATTAATCTAGGAAATTGATTGTCCAGGCGTATTTAATAAGTGGTGAGTGCCACCAAAAACAAATCTTTTTATCATCTTCATTATGTTTTTGGGAAATTATGAAATATTTGACATCTACTGCTTTCTATGCAGAAAAGTAGTGGGAAAATTCTTGTGAGAAAAAAATCGATATGAACACTTAATAAATATTGTAAATTTATAATCGACATGTGTTTTCTTTAATTCTACTAACATATCAACTAAATTTCTAACAAATACCCAGATTAACCGTATTCTGGTAACAACGTTAAGACCTTGGTTATTTGCATTAATGTCAACTAAAACAGTGGTGGATTGCCTTATTTGCTAGGTTTTTTTTAGTCCGGTGAAACTAAATTTCTGTAAATACATATGTTACGGTCATAGAAGGTATAGAACCTGATCCATGATGAAATAAAATGAAAGGCAACACGGTTTAGCTAATGCCGATGAGACCTAGAGATGTTGCAATCACCTGCTGCTGGATCGATCCGTTAAGAAGTGGACGAAATACACTTCCGGTTCAGGTGGAAATACTGCGATTTCCTTGATTGGAAAAATTCTGTCAATGCAGGTGCCAAGTATATCAAAATCATCGTTTAACCAAATTTATAGTGAACAATTTACTACTTTTATTTTCTAATCTGGAAAACGGTTTTCAATCGTACCATATCCGAATCAATTCTAAATATGAATAGTAATTTCCTTTCCAATAATTAATTACTCAAGGCTTCAAGCATGTACCGTTAAAATTCAATAATTGCCGAACTTATCCTACTGGCTTAATAAACTTTTCAAATTTCATCTATTTAACAAAAATACAAAATTTGTATAAAAGTATTAACTTTATAAATAATTCGAAGTTTTTATAATCTTTATCTTTGGAAAGGCATTTTCAATTAAAAAAAAGGGTACGGAATAAAATATTTAAAATATTTAAATACAGGTGTTTATAACAAATAAGTATGTTACATTCTATAATTTACAGCAATTTGCAAAAAAGGGTTTCCCTAGAGACACCCAAAAATTTATTGTTTTGGTTAAATTTAGCCTCATTAAGTTCCTTATCAAAAGCATTATTTTATCTGTATTATAAATATTTATATTAAAGTCAAAATTTATAATGGATCACTTTAAAAAGCAATTTATTGTCAACGTTCAACCTCGGAAAACTTTTCATATTTATTTAAATACACAACATTGTTTTAGCACTAATCCAACTATGAAATAATTTTATTATACATATCAGTTCAGTAACCCAAGGCTTATATTGCAATCTAAAAATAGCAAAGGCATTGAATCGATGAAAACTATTGAGAATATGCAAATAAATCTGTCGCGTTCACGATTGATGGCAGTAAAAAGCTTCTTTCCATTTAAACTGAAACAAATTCTATCAACATTGAACTGCGCTCACGAGTAAACAAAAACAAAAGAACACGCCCCCAAGATAGTGCTATCAAGTGTAATCGATGTTCTCACATGAAAGCAATAATTTGTTGTGCAAGTTTTCTGAAATGATTTTGTATTTTATTGAGTGTCTTTCAATTAATTTTCAGGGAGGCACCCCACTTGAGGCGATTCTTTTATTTAATCGTTCGCTATTTTTACAAACATTTAAATTGATCTTGTGCAATTTGGAACTTCCCGCTTTTTTTACTGCATTATAAATATTAAATTCATTAAATTCTTAATCAGAGTATTTCATTC
Source organism: Leptogaster cylindrica (assembly GCA_963082835.1). NCBI lineage: Eukaryota > Metazoa > Arthropoda > Insecta > Diptera > Asilidae > Leptogaster > Leptogaster cylindrica. The sequence continues at coordinate 6,523,299 of OY720106.1, forward strand.
ATTGAGTTTGACTTGCTTTTGGGAAATGGTTTTTTCTTATCAATTTTAACCTGATACATTTTTATTAGGTTCAAATGTTGTTAAGCTATTTCGGGATCAAAATGTGTTGAATCGAATCGAATACATTTAAGGTAAAGTTTAATACACATATATTTTGTTTATTCATATTATAATAAAGTGCCGGGGACCGAGCGTCTACGACACTCAATACAAAAATCAATAGTTGTACATAAAACTTTATAAACATTTTAATTGAAAATTGCGGGGAGTCAATACAACCATTATTTTAGAATTTTCAAGTAAAAGGGAAAAAATTATCTGAATTTGTAATTAAGTGGACTAATCTTACTCTCATCAAGTAAAAATTCAGTTTCTGGCATAATTTTGAGAATTGTAACCAATAAATTAAAAATTACACATTGATGGTTATTTTCGTTTTATATTTTAAATTCTACATAACCATTATTTCATAATACTTTCTAATGGTTTGAATTGGTTTTTAAATTAACCAAAGTTAACATTAATTGAAATTGTAGTGACTAGAAAATGGAAGAGAAATCAATTTTAATAAATTTTCATTGCCTACCAATAGGGGATATGTTATACATATGTATTTAGTGCAATGCAAGTATAATTTTATTGTGGTTATGCAATAGCATTGTTCGCCTGGCTGGATATTTATTGAAAAAGAGGGTAATTTATTGCTGGACCTGTCGAAGTTATCTTCATAAGGACCGCCCACTTGTAAATAATTTCAAGAACACATAAAACTTTAATAACTTTCATAACTTTAATTTTCAGCTTGATTTTTAAAAAAAAATTGGTTATAAAAGAAGATCAAATATATTACGTTTACCTTATAACAACCATGCACAATATTGCAACGTTTATCTACCTAAAATATTTTCTTTATAACTAAAAAAATCAATGAATTGGTTAACCAATAAACAAAATAATAAAAGTCAAATATTAACTATTATTATTGACATTTACTGTACGTAAAAGTCGATCGAAACTCTTATTTCATAATCAAAACAGAAAAAAAATTATGAAATAATGTCTATGTTATAACCAATAAAATATAAATCCAAAATAACCATTAATGTGTAATTTTTATTATAAAACTCATTACAGTTACGGTCCCTGCAAAATTGTTATTCTTGGTGAACAATCGCGATTTTCAGAGGAAGGTTTTTAAATAGGGCCTCTTTAGCCAAATATCATACAGCAATGTGTTGAAAACAACAGACCATTAAACAATTCTCCTAGGATTACTTATTGACTGCAATGTTTGTTCGTCTATCTTTTTTGTTTCTTTTAAAAAATCGTGCTTTGACGGGACATTGAAGTTTTCCAAAAAATTTCCAAAATTTGGCTCACAATCAGAGTACATAGTTCGTTAAGTTACATTTTGAATCATTTTATATTTCTACTTCCAGATTCAGTCAAATTGGTCGTTTTTAGAAATAAAAAACATATATTTGTTTTGTTATTTTTGACGGCATTTGTCAAAATGATCGCGCCTTTCTGTGATTTCACTAAGTTCGTTTCCTAATTAATTTCATATTTTTTTTTATAAAGGCAAAAGAAACTAGTAAGAAAGGAAGCAATTGGCCACACCAATCACGTGATACCCTATGTAATAATATACCTTAGAGTATGAAGTATATTGATATACTCATTCTATGCAAAAATCTAGACATACATGAACAAAGTGAGTTTCGGAAAGGTGTCAATTCCAAGAAAATTATATAATATATTCAATATTTTCTCCAGAATTTTAACAATTTTATGAATCCTTATGCATGAAGCACACTACACCACCTTTCGACCAAGACCATGACGACCCTTCGAGCTTCGAACAGTACCCAATTATTGCATTGTTGATAGTAAAATTGCATATTCATCAGATTGAAATAAACATTTTATGTAAAAAGCCATAAACGTTGTTTAAAAAATGATTACTATTTTCATGTCTTAATAAAATAATTCTACACCTAGTATTAATTTTAAAATTTTCTTGATAAATTATTAGAAAAACTGCAATATTAAAATCAATAGTCTTCGTTAAGAAAATGTCAATTTTTTTTATTTCATAGAAACATATTTAAATATTAAACTACTGAAACTTTAATTTTCGATTTCAGGTTATTTTAATAGCAGCAAATTGAAGAGTTCGCAATTGAAGTTCGCTTTCATCAAGCATTCATTAGCGGCTATAAACCCAGTTAAAGCAAATTAAACACTTTCCTTGAGTGAAACGTTATCATTCGCTCGCGTTACTTTCGAGCAGGGCTGTTTCTGCAAATATTCAGATTCACTGCCGACATTCGCCCATTCGGCAGAATATGTTTTTTAATTGATGCAGATTGATTTAATCAAGAGTTGTGATTTTCTTATTTTATTTTCCCGATTGCGAACCATAAGTTTTGTGTTATTTTTAGCAGAACATATTTGCCATGAACACATTTAAAAATGAAATTCTGTTTTCACAACATGATATGATGTATTTAAACACAAATCGATTGCTGAAGAAATTGTTCGTGCAACAGAACAAATAACAGACGCAATTGTTTATTTCTGGTTAATTACAATCACTGCATCCGGAGTACGAAATTCACAAAGAAATTGTTTCTGGTATCTGCCAATAACTTATTGATTGTTTATCTTTCCAAAATTGTAATAGTTATGCTTACAAAGTTCCACGAAATGTAACGGCTGCGTTTGGTCTTCACGTGAATCTTTGAACTTCTAGAAAATTAGAAATACTTCACACATTCATATTTTTACTTTTGAGAGGAATTTTTGCAGTGTTCGCATATGACAAAAGAGTAGAACTAAAATCCATTCGCTAAATGTTTGTTGTTTTTAGTTATAACAATAAAATTGTTTCTAGAATAACAACACCTAGATCTGTTCCTTTACTCGCAGCGCTTGTAATCGCTTCTAAGCGCTTACCAGACAGTCATTCCTATACTCATTTCCCCATCTTCAGGAAATTTATAATTTCCTATCTAGTTTTTACTGCTGCGTTTCACTTAAACGTTTTGAAGTTGGTTACAGTTGTTTGTTTTTGTATGTTATTTTTCTGATGTTTTTGGATTATTTCAGAAATCGGTTCCAGTATTTTTAGGGGTTTATCCCCACGCCCACCCCACAAATTATCAATTCGCAGATTTTTTTTAGATAATGACGTACAGGAAAATATTTATTATCAAATTATACTACTCTGAATAAAGTAAATTTTTAAATTGGAATGAAAATTGACTTTTTGAATTCTCCTGCATCAAAAATCATTAAACTGTTTAATATATTTTCTTACTACTGGGTGCGCTTTACTAACATAATGTACATTTTATCCAATGTTTTTAATAGTTATTATACATACGTGTAGGTATTACAGCATTTTTAAAATTTGTACGATATAGGTACAATCAAAATTTATATAATACTTTTTGATACATAATTGAAAAGCCTTTTTTTTTTAATTTTCAGGTGTAAAACGTGAGGATTCTAATTGGCTAAAGAGTCTTGTACTTTGGGACTGTTAGGTAAGGTCTATGTGCTTTGGAGGACTTGGTGTGCTTTAAACCGTGTGTTGCTTAATGTTCGCAAATGTTTCAAAATAACTTTCATCGTTAAAAAGTTTCCCTTTTCGTATGTGTATTCTCTTGGTTTGTGTGATCTGTTGGAGGTTTCCCTTAACTGGGAAACTTGATGCTTTGATGAGTATATTAATGATACCAGAAGGAGTTTTCACAAGGTTTCAGATTGCCAGACTGCTTTTTCTGACGCTTGTAACAAGCATTTTGGAGTACTGGTCACTCCTCTGGTCTACTTTCCATCAAAATAAATTAACCAGAATCAAATCGGTGCAGCGTAATTTTACTCGTAGCCTTTCTAGAAAATTTAACATGCCTGCCTGATCTATTCCTTATCCTGATAGATTATCTGTATTAATCCGTATTATTGTATTAAGCTTTACTTTTTGTTTACTTCAATTCAACCGTGATGCGGTTTTAGCGCTCTCATAATAATCTTCAAATTGGTCCTCTAAACTGCAGCTATAATAGTTTTAAATTGATGGTCCTCTTTATGTTAAGTACATAATTCAATTTTGCGTATGTTGTCATTGATCTTTCCTATTTGTACTTTCTTTCTTTTTGATTTGGTACTTTGTCCTTATTCTTAATATTGTATTATTTTGTCAGATTATTATATTTTTGTTTAGCTTTAGTTTCTGTTCCGGGGTTCTTATAAATAATTAAAATAAATAAAGCTTAAAATTACTGTATAGATCGGATAACACAGTTTTATAAAACAGATTTTCTTCAGGCAAAAAGTTATTTTACAGGGTGACCAGAAACAACTGTCAGTAAAGTATATTGCAATAAAAACATTAATTTTAAAGCATATTATAAAAATTTTAAAATTTCTAAGTGAGCCCAAATTGCCCCTCTTTGTTATAAAAAAATTGATAACAACCTCAAGCTTCTGATCGTATCTCGTCCATCGCTCTAATGCATGTAACGGAATTCAAATGTCAAAATCATTCATATGAGTATGTAAATTTCTTTAATATCCCTAAAAAATTCAGTTAAAGAAACACTGAAAGTTATTTCTGGCCGCTCTGCAAATAGAAAAAATGGAAGCAATCATGCAACGATTGTGTAAAAACAATTTGTCTACTTAGTTTTAAGGAAAACGTTGCGATTAATTACGCTCATAATGATTCTCTGAGTTGCTAAACCCCTTAACAGCGATTCACTCCATAAATACAACTCTTAAGCCTCACAATGTATAGTATGAGAGGACTTCATGAGACAGAAATGTGAATGTACTTCTTCAAAGACTTAAATTACACCTTAAGCTCCTTAAGGATAGACAATGTGGAAGAAACTTAAAAACAGGCGTCCATTGCATTACACTTAAGCATATTCCATTAGAAAATAGCGCAAAACAAATAATCAAAACTATTATATCACAAACCATCGTCGTCGTGTCAAGTCAAGAAACATCAACTAAATAAGCCGAAAAGAGGAAGAAAACCCCAAGAACCCATTCTGTAAAACTGGATAACAAAAGGAAAACACTTCCCATCTTAATGGACTACTGAAAGTAACTTCTAGATTAGGTAACAACTAACATGCATATATGAGCATTGGAGCGCCTCCTCCAGTCCGCGACTTGAATGCAACTTTCGCTGGATATGTGAGAGATGGTTTAACATCCTGGGGATAAAACACTACTGTAACCACTAAATCGGGTGCGTGGGAGCTGTGGAGGAGGCTTAACGCGGCAGTGGTGGTTGGCACTTGCATCCACCGTGTGTGATCAATACAAAAGCGCATGACTATTTCCCATTCAATTCGAATTCTAGTGGAAGTTCTGAATGGGCGCAGAAATGAGGCCGTTGAAAAATATTTTCATCACGCGATTTTCTCGATTCCATGCAAGGAGCACGTTTCTGATGTTTCTTCAAGACGATTGAAATTTGATATGTGGAGAAAGATCTTTGGTGATATTAGAACCAACTGGTGAACCGTTCATAATCGTCAAATCATTTATTCTGATAGTTTTTATTATTTGATCTCATATAATGGCGGGGAGAGAGAATTTTTATTGATTTTCGGTGGCGACAAGTTGACCTCAATTCATTAGTTCCACCCAGAGTTGATGAGTTCAAGCACCTTTAAATTCTGCGGCTTGCGTTTGAAGGCCTCGGGTGCGAGGAACTAATCCCACTGGATTACTTCAGTCACGCCAATTTTATTCAAAGCATTTAATCAATAAGTTTGAGAATTATTATGCTGAGAAGAATATTCCTTTGGTCCTTTAAATGTATGACTTCTTGATTTTCTTCAAGTGATTTTTAATTTAAATGGAACGATGGATTGCACACCGAAAATAATTTTATGTAACAACTGGAGCATTATAATGTCTAGTTGGCGTCATTTTATTATTTTAACATATTACATTTTATACAATATACACGCTCAAAATATGCCATTTGTAGGTAATTAAGAGAGACATTCAAAGCGAATTAAAAATTAATTCTTTTCTGTTTCCCAGTTAATTTATCGTAATTAGCGTGTGCTGTGTGTATCAATTTCCAAATCTTCTTGAACAAGGCAGAACTTTTTTAAAGGTATTACGTTGGCTGTAATCGCATTTTTATACCTCCTGAAGAAAGCGTAAATAATTCTTACGAATTCTTAGTAAAATCATAATTAATTCAAAACAGATCATGAAAAAGTTTTTCTCGGGCTTTCTCAGTTTTTCAATCGAGCGACACATAAAATTAGCTTAATTAGACTTTTCCTATTTATTCATTTCTTAGAATCAATAACAATTTCGTATAACAACTATATCGAATTTTTGCAGTTTTGCAATACTTTAAGGGGTTACATCACCTTGAGATTTTCAAAAAATTGATTTTTCGGGTTTTTGGCTATATATTGAATATTTTGAAGAATATTTTACGCGTTTAAGCATGCTGAAACTAAAATTAGACTAGGCTTAAACTCTATATTACTGGGACTTTTTTTATTTTCTGTTTTACCATGAAAACCACGTTTTTCAAACTTATGTGTATGTATAAAATATTCAGGAGCGCCATTTTAAGAAATTATTGAGGACTGGGGATTAAAGAATATAAAATCATACAAATATATACATTTTGTAATAATTCTTACGATATTATGCATAAGTATATGCACTAGTATAATGCAAAACGTATATTCAAAATAGTGGGTGGGGGATGGATGGACGGGGCACTGAAAATATCAAGAGAGTCACTTAAACTATTTTGATTAAATTTAGAACATATATTCTTCATAAAATTATCTAAAACCTAACTTAAGATTTTTTTGTTTGCATGCCACGTTCATTTTTTATAAACTCAAAATTCCGATAAAAGTCAATTTTTTCAAACAGCTCTCATTGCTCTCATTTCTACAACAAAAAATAAATAAAATTCCGTATGCTAATGCTAAGACGTCTTAGCATTTTCAGAAACTTTTAGCAGAATTTTGTTTCAAGACAGGATCTTACTTGACGGCTCATATCTTCACCATTTGATTATTTTTTTATTGCTTTTTGTTTTTAAATTGTATAAATATGAAATTACAATTTATTTGCCTAAAATAAAAATTATTGAAAAGAGACAATGGCAATGTTAAAAAAAAGTCATTTTTATACCAATTTTTTTGTTCTCCAGGGTGGTGTACGGCTGTACGCCTTAAGTTAGGTACATTATTTTACAATAATAAAATAAGGAAATTCATATCGATATTATGTATTAACGAAGATTATAATGCGTCGCAGATTCATCTCACAAGGGCTTAAAATATGAATAGCAAATTATCTCCAGGATTTCTGAATTGCGCATCAAAAGATACAAAAGGATGCGAAACCCCAAGGGATATCCTCAGTCGCAAGTTCAAGTTTAACAAATAAATTGAAACCCCTCGAAATACAATACGCACGTGTAATTTTCCCTGCTTTATTGTTTACACGAAGAACTTTGTCAGCTGTTGCGACAAAAAAGTCCATTTCGAAATGATTGCGCAAAACATTGTGAAGATCAAAAAGTTTATTTAAAAAGTACAAAACAACAAAATGGATCGTATTAATTGAATTGTGAAATCAAGTATTTCGACTGTTATATTTGAAAAAAAGCGAGTCCAGCTCCTTAAAGTGATTCAACGCAGCAAGCAAAAGAGAAAAAAAAATAGAGCACATGGCGTATCCTGAAAGCTCATCAAATTCCCGGATAATAACTTCAAGTATTTAGGAAGTATACCCCTTTGTTATGTGAAAACATATTTTCTCTCCGTTTTGGTTGCTGTTTCCGAATCAGTGAGAAATTTACAAATTCTTGGGATGTTGAAGCTTTTCTCTCCCTTTAGCTTTCAAGGACACTGAGCAGACATTTATAGAAGCTTTTTAAGCACTTTTCAGGAGCAGTCCATCGTATCTAAGAAATTTTTTGATACAGTCGAGAAGGAGTTTTTCCCTTGAAAACAGATTCCATAAGTTTTTTAAATATATTTCTGGTGTAGTGTTGTAAAGTTTATTTATCATATCTGGTAAATAATGTCAGCCGAGGTATTTGGTGATTATTTTATTTCGGCGGGAGTTTTTGTAATACTTGTTCGCCAACACAAAACACGCAATTGTTTTGACAAAATTAATAATTAAGGGAGTAGCAGGAGCGAGAGGTATGTGTACATGTTCCATTACCCAGACGTTGTTTTGCACGTATATTTTTGTGTCATTTTTAAATCAAAGACTAATCGATAATGTAGTGAAAGGGATATCAGTTATTTTGCAAATTTTTTTTCTTCCTTCACAATCATTAAAAATTTTGATAAAATTTCGAGAGGTTTCGTTTTCATTCAATTAACTTTCAAATCGAAAATATTCCATTTGTTAATTCCATTGATACAAAAAGATACGTTGTTAATTAAAATTAATATGTACATATTTTACGTCAATAATAATTAATGCACATTGATTAAATGTAAATGAATATCGATAAAGATGTAATAACTTGACAAATTACCAGCAGATTTACTTTCCTATCTCTAATACCTACAATAACCACAGTGAAATCATCAATAATTCAATATTGATGTAATTCCAGTCATCACTCTCGAGCTTGTGTTGTTTTTCTTGGTTAATTGAAGTTTACTTTAATTCTACGAGGTTAGTGAGGTTAGTGAGGGTGGAGAGAAGTGAGTTAATGCGACTGCAGAAAGCTGAACACAGCATCTCTCACCTTGTTGTTTTGTACTACGCAATTTGGTTCATATAAAATGGAAGTGCTTCTTTTGCGTGTCATTATTTCTTGTATATCGTGATTTTGCATAATACTCTTAAATTTCTTTTGTTATTAATTTATGAGATGACATTCACGTGGAAATAATTAGGATGCTTATCCGTACCAGCCATGTACTAATTTTAGGTCAATCAATAATTTTTTGTGATACGTGAAAATTTCATATTATAGAATAATTTTGCACGTTACTAATGAAGGGTTTGCAGTGTCTCCAAAGTCTTCAAGGTTTATCATAATAAATGTTTTTTTACATTAACTCCATGACTGAATACGTAAATTGAGGATGTGACTTTATTAAGCAACATGTCCTTGTCGCAGATGCACAACCTTAATGTCTGAGTAAAAGGACAAAGTTTGGAGCTTTCACCTCGTTGCCTTGGGAAAAATTCAGTCGCATTTATTTTGTTCTTTGTGTTTTTCAACATAAAATTTCCGTTTCTAAATGAATAAAGTTTTTAAAATGAAAACACTTCTGCTGCAAAAGTAAAAGTAATTATTGTAAACTTTTATTCGTGTGCTTTTAATTAATTAATATGTTGAAAGATTTTTTACTTTTTTATGTTGGTTATTTTAAAAGCTTTTTAATTGGTTATTGTTGTTATTTTCCATTGTTTTATTTTGTTCTAAGAAAATTTCAACGTATTTCGAAGACACAAGAGTTTTTTGTTTTGGGTGAATTTTTAGAAATAAATGATCCTTTCAATATCGATGTCTAATCGTAATTCAATTATATTTCCTTGAAACTCCACACTGAATGCCTTTCAGTTTTTGATTTGTTTTTTTATAACATTCTTCCTAAATTTTACTAATACCTAGATATTATTACAATAAAAGAAAATAAAAAGTTAATATCTCTTCTGGTAATATTCATGCACAAATTAGTTTTCTTCAAACGTCGAAAAGTTGAACAAGTGTAACAGTATTTTTTTGTTTTTCAAAGTATAGCTTCGAAGAAAAATTTCCAAAAATGTTGCACAAAAATTCACAGAAAGCAAACATTTTTATTAGGTAATAAAGTAATTTGTCTCAAAAAAGGTGTAGGTATTTTTTATTGCATATGTTATATGTATGCAAACATATTTGTTTTTAACTCGTGAACTTAAAGCCAATTTTGAAATTCCCCCCTTATTCCTTGTTTAAATAATAAAGGTAATCTTATTGCAAAAGTTCTAGGTCCAAGGGTTGGGCTGGGCCTTGATGAGCCAGTCACTCAGGACTTGTCTTTTTATACGTGTATACTGTATATAATATTAATAGATATGTACACATGTATTTATTGTTTTGCCAAAAGCAAAGCGCCATGTTAATACAAAAACGTTCAAAACATGTACCAAAAAATTTCTAGACATTTAATTTATTCTATCTCAAAAAAGTTGGAGAGCTTGCCTTGTTTCCTGGAATTCCTAGTCCTTATAATCGCATTAGTTCTGCTTGTTACATAAGCAAAAGTTCGAATTATGAAAAATATAATTTGAATTAACAACGTTTTTTTAACATTCCTTATATAGAAAATTCTATAGGAACCGAATTATTCAGCGTCGGCTATTGAAGAATATAAAATATATAAATCAACAAAGCTTTGTTTAAACTTTTTAATAAAAAATTTGTAGGTACAATTTGATGTTTTATAAATATATAATAATCATTTTATTATGAATTACATTATCAGATTGTTCATGTCCTTTAAATAGTGTTTTAAATAGCAAGTTTAACCTGAAAATTTTAATTTGTAAGGCAATATTCATCAACTGGAACAAAACATTGTGGAGTGTTAACACAAAATGATTCGTAATGTAAACACATATTTCATCTTCAGTCGATGAATTATTGCGGAAGAAGGACACTGAGACATGATAATGCATTATTTTGTGTAATATGGAAGACTAATTATGTATATTATTAAATTGGTTGGAGTATCTGTTTTACGCTCTGTCAAGAGATTGTTCATTGTTCACTATCAAAGCTTCATGCGAACTAGAATGAAGGAACGAAAGCTGGAGGAAATGGGAAAATGAAATCTGCAGATTTATTTAGAATTTTTTCTTTGTGTTTTATTGCAAAATCAATATTCCACCCTCAGAACCAATTTTTGCCTTTCAGAGGCTGCATTATGTTTTAGTGATGTCTGTAAACCGTATTCAAAGCGTTTCAAATATTTTTGATGAGTAGGAGAAGGCGATATTTCAACTAGAAATTTTGCAATAAGACACGCCATTCCCTTTCATTGAATAAATAAATGCAGATGACGTATATCAAGATCAAAATGACATTTTTCCTTGAGGATATTTGATGGGGATGGAACTTGTGGTTAGGGTAGTAAGTTTGAAATCGATAAAACTTTTCCCTATCCCCTTCTCTTAACCTTTATTCAGTTAAAAAAAAATTCTGGTTAACTGATTATCCTTACCTACTATACGTTTTTCTGTTATAAAGTAGATCTACTTGAAATTTGTTGAAAATTGATGATGTTGGAGAGAACACTTTTCAGTGAGAACGAATATAAATGACTTCCTAGTTCCTTTATTGAAGAACCCAGTCTGCAATTGAGGTCAATGGTGTTTCGAAAGATAAGGACCATTCAAAATTGTGTTGAGGGATTTGAAAAATTATCTAAAAAAATGTTTTAAAAGCAAATTAATTTTACATTCGTTTGGGTGGAAAAAACAAATTTATATACAGAAGCGAGGAAATCTTTCATTCGTGTTTATACGATATTGTTCAACTCGCGACGATCATGCAGTGAAAATAATATTAATGAAAAGCAATAAATAAAATTTATGATCTGCATGAAAACGTAAATTTTAAAATAGTTTATTTAGTGTTTCAAGTATTTCATCGACAGTTATCAGATAAATTTGATTTATAAGCTGTACACATTCATACCCCAAAATACAAAAAAAAAAAAAAAAAAAAAATTTGTGGTTGACACGTTGTTCTATTTCGAGAACTTTCATAACTAATTTCTAGCCATGAACGGATTTTATTTAGACTTGAAACAAAGTTTCATGGAGCTCATTAACTGGCACCAACAATCAACATGTGTGGAGTCTGAAATTCTATCGGATTTTAAGGGGATTCGGTGTTTGTAGGGGTTCGGAAGTAAGTACAACAATACATACTTTGCAAAGTTGCAAACCGGCAATTTTCACGCGTATATACTCAGTCTCCTAATGCAATTATGCACAGGGCTTAAAGCGCATTTTGTGGTAAACACGTGCAGAATAATTCCTGAGTTCGACTAAAAAACATTAATGAAAATTAAATTGTGATCCAAAAATTTAAACGTATAACAAATCAATGAAAATTTCCAAAGGTCAGAAAAGGTTACTTTACATTAGAGTTGATTTTTTTTTATTTGTTTTCATAAATTATTGCAATAAATCGTGTAAATTGGTAAATTTTGATTATCTTTAAATTTAAATTCGTTGTAATTAATTTGATTTTGTAAAAGTTTTTCCAAAATTTGAAATGAGAAATTTTTCCATTTTTGAAGAAAAAGTATGAAATAGTTTCCCTCAGACTGATTTGAAATATTTAGTTACCGTTATCAAACTATCATACTAATATTATAAAAGTGAAAGCTTAGATGTTTGTTACTCAATCACGCATAAACCCTTGGTTCGATATTATTCATTTGTTATCCAAAGCTAGTACCTACGTATTCCAACTTAGCTAATTTTTCTTTATATAATTAATATACATATGTATATTCGAATGGTATCAAAATTTATAAATCCAAGATGGCGGATTCAATATAACAATATTTTTCAAATTCCAGGGGTTTTTAGGAAAATTAGTACATAGTGAATTGTGAGTTCACTAATTTTGAATCTACTATGAGAATTCGTAAATTCAAGATGGCGGATTCAATATACCCAAAACATAATATATTGAAGCCACTAATTTCGAATAAAATATCTAAATTTGATGAAAGCTCATGAATCATGATGGCTGAACCGAAAATTAGCGATAACTCAGCTAGTAGAACATAAGATTAGAATCTCTCCAACCAGATATAAATGCATTTTTTTCCTAAGTCATATGTTCCAAAGTCAAAATGTTACTTTCGACTCTGGTCTCCCCTACTCAATAAGATTCAAGTTATAATGTTCTATGACTATATGTTATGGCATTTGAGGATCTGATAATGACTGTAGTACGTAGTAGGATACAATTCGGTGTATATAAGATGTTCAAGAGTTATGTTGTTCACAATTATCGTCTACTTTAGTATTTCCATTATCTACCTACTTAAGATCAGGTACGATGGAAGTTGCTATGTCAATTTTGATGGTGTCTGTATTCCATAATTCTTCTTTTGTAGAATAATCTCAGTTGATAAACATTTTTGTGTTTTCATTTTAACGTTTAACAAAGAACAGATCAGAACATCAATTAAAATTTATTTGAACCCATTTTAGACGTAGGCGGTATTAGGAATACTTGTATTTTATATAATACGAAAAATGTGGAGGTCGCGAAAAAAATTTTTTTTGGAGGTGTTGAAATTATGTGTTGGAAATGTAATTCAGTTTATTTTTTGATATACAGCTATTTTTAGACAAATTGCCTAAGTGGGCGATAGGGGCCCACGTATGCTTACTTAATCCCCAATTAATTCAGACTTCCTGCATAGGAATATGAGCTCCTATGAGTTAATAATTTATTATTTTTTTTAAAATACCAAGCGATACTTTTTCTGTATTCATCTGAATAAAAAATTTTTTGGCAAACTATACGCCTCATGTTGGGTGCAAAGACCTCGTTTGAATCAAATTTATTCAATTAACCAATAAAAAAAAATATTTTTAGTAGGTACCTCAAAAAAGCAAAAATAGTTTATTTTTTTAAAAATGCTCACAATTAATTATATTTGTAAATTTTCATTTCGTTTGTGTATCATAATTTTTGATTGCGATGAAGTAGAAAGTTTCTATTCCCGTCCAGAAGCAGGTGGTTATCCAAAAATAAACAGCGAACACATTTGGATGATGTCATAAGATCTGGAATGCGCCTACTCAGCGCATGAATGCACTGCTCCTTTTACACAAGCGTCAAATTAATCCCGATTGGCTGATGACGGCGACGACGACCGACGACCCGCCGACTTTCACACACCGCGCGATGAAATCGCTCAAGGTCGGAGATTAACATAAGTGAATTTATTTGAATGAAAATCTAAAACAATCTGGGTTGTATTAATATTGGAATTTGAATTGATCTCGTCCATTGAAAAAAATGCAACATATGTGCGTTTTGTGATCTGTGCCCCCAGCGAGCAAAAAATTGCGTAACTCGGGGAATAGAATCAAATCCACGAGGAATCAATTTGTCGCTGATAACTTTTAAAAAATGAATGAGCCACCGACACAATTATATTTGTTGTCCACTAATTTGGATATAACGTGCATGTTCGACGAAAATATCATGAGGCTATCGTGCTGTCAAGTTCAAGGTCAAACAAGGAGAATTGTCCCCACTAATGGATGTGTTTCTACAAGCAATGGAGCCTCGGAATTATTTTTGGCCGCCTGGGGACTTCTTGTTATGAAATTGCTCCTATTTTGGTGGTGCATATGAATATGTTTCATTGTTTCGTGTTTCAAAACAAATACGTCATCTCAGATGGGCTGGTCTTGGGTATTGGTTTAAGTACGCATGGATGTGAATCAGAGCTTAGTAAAACTTTTTATTTTGTATTCACTGTTTGAAGAGCTGAGGTGAATTTCCGAAAATAGTACAACCCACCCCGAGTCAAACAATATAGAACTTATGTTTTGAAGGCAATGTGCTTACATTACGATTTCTTAACATTCAATGAATTTTACTTTTTTTATATATTTTTTTTTGTTTATATAAAATAGGATATTCAAAAATATAAATTCTGATGAAAGAATAAGAATTTTGTAGGACCTTTCACAATGTCATTTAACATTTAGAATACGTTTTATTAAATGATTAGTTTTCAATTTGATGGCCATAAACAAAATTAAATAAAATAATGACATATTTATGAATGAAGATTGAAGAACGATCAAATAATATTTTTTATGTCTCTGAATGTTAAAGAAGATTAAATGAAACATTATAGAAGGCTGTCTGATCGCCGTAACTGAACATATAACATAACAAAATTTAGTCGTAAAATCTGAATTCCGCGGTATTTATTTATAGATATTATTAGACACAAATAAAGTGCGCCCATATTTTGGTTGTGTTTGCATTAAATATTTTAAATTATCATTTACCATTTCGATTCTCAACGAATTTTAAGTAATATTTCGTCCACATTGCGAAAATTTTATTAACATACTAACTGGGTTACCCGGTTTCACCTGGTAGTGCGGTGAAAATCATAATATAATGTAAGTACATAATACAACGTAGGTAACTAGCTTAGGGTGAGGTACCTAGGCACCTATATCGATATGATCGATATATTGATTAAAAAATATCGATATATTAATATTACAAACCCTGATAATGGAATATTTTTCCATTACTGAACTGATTTTGAAATTCTGCCACCTATTATTTCTTACGATTGTTTTCTTCTTTAATTATTTTGAATTTTGAAAAATAAAAGTCGTCATATTGAATCCGCCATTTTGAATTTTAGTTTCGAAATTGGATTAGGTAGCACGTAGCAATCAGCATATACGGAAACCCTCATTGTCAGACAAAAAATTTCACGGCAATTCGTTGAAGTTTTGATTTGCTGGTTGCCATCTTTCGTCCGCCATTTCGAAACTCTTATCTTTCGGGCGAATGTAAAATATCCTATATAATATGTTAAGTTGGAACATGAAATACTTTCAGCTAAAAACTTAAAGAAATCAAAATACGCGTTTATGCGTGATGGAGCATCAAAAGGCCCAACCAAAATCTATGTATATCGTAACATAACGTTGGACACATGGGCTACTAATGGAGTTGCCCAAAATATCCGTAAGCAGACGTTCGTCGGAAATTTCAAATTTCCGTTTGTCAAGTTACGCATCGTCTCGTAAGAACCCAATTTCTTGCGTTTGTTTACGTCGTTTTAACATTATGCTGTCAAAAGCAAATTTTTTTTGACACTAGTGGAAGATATGATTAATATCTGCCAAATCGATCAAATCTTCTATTTTTTAACTAAACACAGATATAAACAAAACCTACCGCAAATGCATTAAAAATTGAGAAATGGATGACAGATTATTTTCGTACTCTTACGCTTCGTTACGTTACTTACATTTTGGTTGGGCCAAAAGCCCTTTAAACAAATAAACGAACTTTTGATTTTATATACATATAAATAGGTATAGTGGTATAGGATATGGAGGGAAAGAATAGAGAAATTTTAATATACATTGCCATAGAAGAACTTCAAATTTTAGTTTGATTTGGTTTTTACGAAAATAATATTATATTGAGGTGCACTTTGTAGAACATAGAATTATTGCCAGGAGATTGCTGTTCACAATACTTTACTAAAAAGATCCCTATTTTTATTTGAGCACAGAAAATAATTACCGGAACTAATTACCTGTCGTTAACATTCACATTGCTTCGTAAATGGTTAAACAAAACTGATTAACATCAAAAGGGCGCAACGTATTTATAGAATGCAACTTTGCATACGCCATTGTTTGATGTAATGTTAAAAATAAACAACGCTACTAATAAAGACGATGATAGCAGTGACGCTGTTGCCTCTGGATCCGATGTCACTTTCCTTGATGTTGATAAAATTATTGTATCTATTTTCAAAATGGTTTTATGCTTTTCCATAACACAAATTGAGTTACTTTATAAAAGCAATGCCAATGAGGAAAAATAAAACATAAATAAATTGAAGCTTCCTGTACGTTATTTTATTGTTGTGTTAGTTATTGTTTTGTAAGTTATTGGATTATTCTTTGGAAAGAATGTTAAGTTATTAACACTTTTATTTTGTTTAAAAATTTTTTTTTCATATTCCAACTGCAAATATCAATATTTGTTGTGCAATTAAAAATTACAGTATGAAGTAAACTTTTCTTTGATTGTTGTTGTGGACAATTACTTAATGTTGCTGAACGTTGCCAGAAAATGGTTAAATATATCGAAATGCAAATCAAGTCATGTTGCCAAATGTATTTCTTTTATAAAAGATCTTTATTTTAAATTATTATAATAAATTTGCATTTAAAATTATCGCAAATACGAAGGATTTGTTTTTATTTTCGTAAATGGTGGAATTCTTCCACAGCTTGTGGCAATGTGTCAAGAATTTATTTCTCAAAGAGTGTCCAATTGTTGAAGATTAATAAAATTAAAAATTAACTTTATTATAAATATAAATGCTGCTTTAATATGTAGACGTTTGCACTAGCGGATTTAGACTCCCGGTTCTTATGTTTTATAAATGCACAGTGCACAGTGCACACCCCTGACCCCAGTACCTACTATAAGCCACCCCCAAAATGAAATCCTGGGTTCAGCAGTGGAAACTGAAATATGAATAAAACATTCTGTTTCGGTATTTAATTAAAGTTTGGAGAAAAACATGAACACTGAACGAATTATTGAAAAAAATTCGTGCCAAAATAATATATTACATAAAATAAAATAAATAAATAAAAATAAAATACAATAAATAAAATAAATAAAATAAAATAAAATAAAATAAATATAATAAAATAAATAAAATAAAATAAACTAAAATAAATAAAATAAAATAAATTAAGTAAGTTTTATTTTTTAAAAATAACTAAGATAAACGATTGTATTTCAAGGTTTTTAAGAATTAATATTTTACATTGTACATCCACTGTGCGCAGTTTTTGAGTTGTTAAAAATTATAGATCTAAAAACAGTTTCTCGATTATTTTTAAGCTTTTAAATATCATTTACATCCAATCTACTTTTTTCAACGTGAAATATTGTATATCTATTTTTTTAAATACATTTTGCTCGGAATGTGTGCGTGCAAACTTGAATTTTCTTCAATAAAAACTTCATGTCATGCATAACCCTCATTGGGACAGGTTTGATCAGTTGTAATTCATCACAACTCATATTGTAATTAAGAAATTTTCCACGTTGTATTTAAAAATTTTAAACCAGCTCAGAGAATCATAATGCTTGAGTTTCTCTCACGTGCAAATATTCTTGTTTCGTTTCAGATTCCAATAGGATCAAGCACCACAGCTTTATCTGACCCCATCCCCATTTCATCAGAGGAAAATTGATGTTCATCGTTCACAGTTTTGGAAAACGTGTAACTTTTGCTTTTGCATCGTTTTTATGGGAGTATTTTTTCTGATTTGTATTTATTCGAGATTTGCGTAAAAAACCATCCAGGAATACGAAAGAAAGCCATTTTCTTGTTTGGATCTTAAAAGCACGTGAATTCCTTATCAACGGCAGCCTTTGTCCAGGATTGATTTTAAAAGACGATTCATTATAAAAAATTGGTTATAAATTACACGACACTTGGGTGCGTGTTTGACCACTCTTTGGAAATTAAAAAAAAGACTAAGAAGAGAGTCCAGAGTTCGGCGAGAGAGCTTTCGAATGCGTCGAAGTTGGCCAGCCAGCGGCAACTTGGCGGTATAAAGAAAGTGAACCTCTCAAGAACCGGTCTAGTGTATATCGTTCGTTCTGAAGCTCGAGGTCTGCAAGTGGTTTTCGTCGTGAGGTATATTTCATTCATCTTCAGCAGGCGACCAGCGAGCGGTGTGTGGAGACGGTGAACAATAATTAACCCCCTTGCAACTTGCATCATCACCCCATCCCACAAGAAACGGGCGAAGATCTAATTGATTTTAGCGGAAAAAGCTCTCAGTTAAACGTGTGCTTCCGCCACATTTGGTGAATGTTGAACAAATTACAACATTGTGAAATTGCGACGTAGTTAGATCGTGCCGGGGACGCGTAAATATAATTCTATTTGTTCTTGGACACAGACTCGCCTAATAGTAATTAACAAAAGCCGACACCAGTTGGCATAGAACTTTCGTGTATCGAGGATTTTCGTGTTGTTCGGCCTCAGTTGTTAAACCACCGAGAGACACTTTTGTAAAATTTTACAGTGCTATAATTAATCAAAAAGATTGATTTGTAGATCACGTTATTTGATCGTTTTTAATCAAATAAATCAGACAGAAGTGATTCAGTTCACATGCTAAATTACCGTCTTGTGTCGACCCATTTCTTGAAACAGCCATAGTTTGACTAAAAATCGGATGAGTTTATGACTCAATATTGGTTATTGAGCAAAACTAATTAAAATTATCTAAAAGGACAAAACATTTGTGACTTCACATTTGTAAAAACTATCACAAAATTCCGCTCTTTGATAAAGTTTTTAAAATAATAAGTGGTATAAATTGTAAAAATGTGCAGAGATCGCGATATGTCACCATAGACTTGTTTAATCGACAATTCAAAATAAAGAAAAAATTTTTTTAATAATACTGTTACAACAATAATTAATTTTTGATATATATTTTTTTTTAAATTTCCTATGTTAAGCATTCAAATTCATCCCGTATTCACATTAACTGCAAATATAATATCTCAAACAAATTTAGAGACAGTTTAAACTCGAAACAAGAATAGCTAAATAAATAACAAATATAAATTCATCAGATCATAATTTTATATTAACTTATTAATTTTTATCACAACTATTTATAACATCGCGATTGTTTATTAAATCTGTCACAAGTATTGTGTTTTTTTTGCACATTCGAACAAATTACGACAGTCGTGAAAGCATATGAAAGCTAACGACAATTTTAGAGCGTAGATTCAACCACCATTAAATGGTTTCATTGGAAAAGGACCATCGTTGGATTGAATCCGGATTACAAATAGCGTTAAACACATCGAGGAAAGGCTTTAAATGGAAGAAGGATAAAATATCACTTGGAATTGCCAAGGATTAAGTCTGGATATATCTTGGTTGATGGTATAGTAGACATATTCAACCAATAAAATTAATTACAGCAAACACATTAGATCACGATATTTTTATTGGTGTGAATTGTCCAGGAAGCATTTCAATATTGTGCAAAAGTGTTTTTATTTTTCCGGAAGCTAAAGTTAAATAAATTCATCAAAATTGAAGTTTTCGCAAGAAACATTTGGCAGTCTGTTAAGGCTTGTGTTGTAAGTATATTTTTACATTGTATTTTAAATTAATTTTTACTATTTTGTTAAATGCGAAAACTCGTCAAATTTGTTTGTTACATGGTTTGTGCTATTATCAAGTATTTTAACAAATGTTAATAAGAATAAACAACACTTCAACAATTGGAGTTGTTTTTTTTCTTTGATACTGCACATTTTAAAAAACGTGAATTGAATGTTTTCGTAATTGTTTACAACCGATTTTAAATCCTCTTACGTAACATAGAAACAGTTAATGAACAACGTAAATGCACTTCTTCGGATTCACATTGCCTTGCGAATGTCCTGACCTTCTTAAAGTCTTATAGCTTAGAACAGTATTCTTCACTCTAATATTACGTTATATACAAAATGATTCTTTTTTATACATTACAATATTTACAAATCTAAAATCGATTTACAAATTCAACAGCGTCAAACCAAAGCAAATCAAAAAATAGACATTTTTATATTTTATATTTTATTATATTTTATAGATGAAAACAGCTTGAGAAGTACGTAGGATTGTTTTGATGTATATTAACATTTGCAAAAATGGTGCGTGTTTGAAAAAAAATTCAAAATTTTATGAAAAAATCGCCAGAAAATTATTTATAACAAAAGAACTACCTATGCAATATAATTAAAAACTCCTGAACAGAGGTTTAGAGAATATAGTTTTATGCAGTAAAATTTTCAACTAGATTGACGAAGATTTCTTTGAGTTATGATTACGAGTTTTAAAAATGTGGTTTTGTGATAAACGCGTTTAAAGTTTTTAATAGCAAAAAATCATCCTAGAAGACCATAATATTTTGGAATATTATTTTTAATAAAGTTTTTTTTTTTTTTTTGATTTTTTCAAAATCCCTTTAATTTTATTTATTTTTTAACATTCATTTCACAACAAATTTTAGAAATTTTGACTAAAGTATGAAAAATTAAGCTGAAATTGAACGAAATAGAATAACTTAAAATACTAATACATATTGTATAATATGTAGTAATCGACCATTCCTGTAAATGAATGAAAGGTGACCATTAATAAAAAATTAACTAAACTTTTTGTATTTAAAAGAAACGTAAAAGTAAAATTTATATATTATTTAAAAAAAAAAAAAAAAATTGTTTAAATGTTCTCGCTCATATGAAAAGTATTATTGGTAGGTGTAAACAAATCCATAAGCATAAACAATTCAAGTTTTCTAAGAAATTGAAATTCAAGGAAAGGGTAAAAAGAATCCGCCCACGTAATACGAATCGTAAACATAGGCAAGGTGACTAGTGTAAAGTGTTCCCCATATTTTCGAAGAAGCCGCTCAGCGATGAGCTGCGTGTGTTGAGACTTCAAGTTGCTTATCAAAAACCCGAGTAAAACATATTAAAAAAAATGCCGGTAGGTTGTAATTTTATTTTTTCCGCATATTAAACAAGTTCCAGAATATTGTGTAATCATATAACGAGTAAGCATAACCGGCAAAACTGTTGCTAAAGGAATATGTTTTTTGTCTTACTCTAAACGTGTCAATGGTCATTTGTGCATTTTTAAAAATATATTACTCACAAGTCACAACTACAAACAAAAAAATCACTTAACCAAATTAATCTAAATTAGTTTTAGATTCTTCAATTATAGAAAATGTTACGTAATTGTTGTGCATTTAAATGTTACTCATGTTTATGTAAGTCACTCTCAGCTACTCTTCAATCATCTGAAACAATTTGGTCCACTTGAAAGATTTTGTTTATACCAGTAAACATCGTAAAAGATTTAAAGACAAACATTGGTCTATTTTTAGTTGTTCTATATATAAATTATTCGAAACATCTACAGCGGCGGCGGCTATAGTAGATATATACAATAAAAATACATACATTGCGTGCCTTGAATGAAAAAAAAAATAATGCTATTTTTCTCATGAAGTTTACGTGAAAATTACTAAAAAAATTCGATTATTATGAAACGATAATTAAAGTTGAATGATTGTCATTTGTGTTTTGCAAATAACAAAATTAGTATAAAGGAGATAATTTAATTAGCAACTAAAATATTTTCTTAAATTTTACCGGCTTAAAAAGAATTCACAGACTTGATTTTGGAATTGAACTTAATGTTGTTGAAGTAAATTTGAAACATAGGCAGTTTTCAGTTTATTTACTAAATTAATAAATAATGTTTTCTTCCTACTACCTACTTGATAGTGATACATTATTTAAACAAAATACCTTTTTCAAGTTATTCAGCCAACTTCATTTAATATTTTTAAGTTGATTTTTTTAATACAAGTTACCTTTTTAATATCGAATAAATTCTTTCCATAACAGGTGCTCTCAACCGGCACCTGAAACTGCTCAAAAACTTTCCGCGACATTTGTTTTTTAGCTTTTTTTTTTTTTTGTCCATAATGAAGTTATTGCCGCGAGTCAGTTTAGCCGCATTTACTGTAGAAGGTTCGTAAATTTATCAACCATTCAGAACGACTAACATTGTTTATTTCCCAAGGTCGCGTTAATTTTTTATTTTCAAAATCGACCTGATGAAATTTCAGAGGTTTTTTATTTATGAAAAGAATTCCTGTTTTCATTGAAAATAGAGAATAAATTAACGGGGAAAGTGAGTCATTTTTATTATACATAATTTACTTGTGTTGGTTTTTGTGAAGTTTTATTAAATTTATCTGTTTTTGGTATACCTATAAACAATTTGAGAAGGCAATGTATGTGCATATTTTATATTTTGTTTTCAATGAAAATATCATACAATATGTATTTTATTTTTCTGTTTTTCAAAAGTCTTCATTTTAAATATTTAATTTTGAAAACCAGACTAACTGATTAATATGTGGAGATTCTCATCATTTTCCTCCTTAACCTGATTTCTAAATTTAGTTAATATGTACTTTAAGAATTTATAACATTATAAATTTTGCTGTTGTTCGCGATGTTTTCATTGCTCTTAGAAGTCAGTTTTAGTTGTGTTTATATTTTTCTATCTGAAAAGTCCCAAACAATGACTGAGGAATTTAAACAATTTAAAAACAATGAAAGTGTGCTAATTGTGTAGTTGTATTTTAAAATTTTAGTTGGTTTACACTTATAAATATGAAGTGCATTATTAACTGTGATTGACAAAATATATTGGACAGTAAATGTCAAAATATTTTTTTTTTAAATGAACAAACATTTTGTACACGTGTTTTATTGCTTCATGTTCATCAAAAAACATCGAAATATAATTGTTTGCTTTCGCAGAAAATTCAACTGTTGTTTTATGGTTTATTATTTACATTTTATGCTGATTCAAATGTCTTATATTAAAAACTTGCTTGTAATTAAATCCACGGTTATTATATTATATTAAGAATCTTTACCTACTTACTTTACTACTTTGTTTACATTACATTAATTTGTTCGACGAAAAATTTCTACACTGAGGAAATTTCCAAATGTCGTTGCCCCACTTGTTTTGTTGGTAAATGGACGCATTCAACTTCATGCGTTGGGTCACGTAGGCCGGCAGCAGTTGGCGTCCCAGTTGATAGGTCCGTCCCCCTCGGAAAATTTGTTCCCGTCCCCTTCGTGGGTGGGTTATGTTGTAATTATCTCAGAGAAAACATCCCTAAAAAAAGTTGAAGGATCCCACGTAGCGGTAATATCTCCTCAAGGCTGCTGGAATTTAACAAGCACTGTCCTCTGAGTGTCCTTGAGCAATTCGTAATTAAGTTTTCAGCTCGAATGTGACCTGCAATTGAATTTGTTTACTCCAAACAAACTCTGAACAGCACGAACTGAAAAACTAGCGATGACGGAGGAAATGGAGCATAATAAGAAAGCAGCAGCAATTGATTTTCCTTGAGAAGTTCAAGAAAACAGTTCTACTATTATCGGGTCGCGGCAACCGGGACGAGATCACTCTGCGACCTTGGCAGGTTCTCGAAGTGAAAAATAAATTGCCAACAAAACAATAAACAAATGGATTTGCATCACACGGGGACTGGGGAGGAGGCGGATCAGAATTCGGAAGTAAATAGTTCCGCCACTGGCAACAGTGTAAAAAAGCTTCGTGGTTGTTCAAGGAATTCTTTGCTTTCGAGCAATTACTATTAACAATTATAAATCATTAGTTAACAAACGGAAAATTTCGGATTGCACACGGAATGGTGAAAGGAGCGTGTATAGGTGGGGAGGTAAACAGGCGTGTCGAGCGATTTTTCAAAACATGAAGCAAAGTTTACAATATTATTGTTTGAATTATTAATAATATTTGGTCTGCTGCCCCGTGCATTTATCATTCTCAACATTCTTCAGATTAATTGCATTCTTACAAAAAAAAATTTATGTAAACAATGTTAATGTTATTGTCTAGTAGACATTGTTTACGTCGACAATAATTTGGTTTCAGTTTTCGTGACAACAACCACTGAAATATTTTTGAACTGTAATTGACGCTGTTTATGTTTTTTGTTTTTGTTTATGCCAATGCTTGAAGCATTTCTTAGACTTCTTCTTTTACATTTTGAAAAACAAATAGGAAAGTCTTAATATTCGATTTTTCTGCTGATGTTTTATTATTCAAATTGATTGTTGTTAAATTACATTCACATTGCTGGGAGTGATTTTCAATGAAATTCTTAGCAAAACACATGGAAATTACATTCCAATTATTAGAATAATTTCAAGGAAAGGTTTTCGAAATACAACAAATTGTAGTGGGCTAGGGGTGGGGGCGACCTGAGCAACACTAACAGAGGGTACCTCGAGGTACAAGCCGTTGCCCGCACCTAAGATCCCGTAAGAAAAAAAACTGATATTAGAAGTCGCCCCAAGCCTTAGAGGAGCTTAGTATGCCACTGGTTACTAGACCACAATTTTTATTTAGCAACAGTGACTATTATATTCTAGGAAAATTTCAATATATGTATTTTATCAAATTTTATATAAAGGGTGTTCAAATTTGAGGTATAATTTTAAATTTTGAATAAAACACTTAAATTTAATTATTTATTTTATTTATTTAATTATTATTTTTAATAGTTATTTTTATTGGAAATTAAAGTACATCAGTTGCGGTTAATGATGGAAAAGAATATCAAGCAGGTCAGAGAAGGTCTTCTCTGCTAGCTCGGCAGCTTATCATTCTTTTACACAAATTTACAATGACGATGAAAATTTTCATTTTCTTCTTTCTTCTTCTACAATGCTCTAATATTACTCAATAGAATACATTTTATTGCATGAATTTATCTCAATTAATTTTTGAGTAATGGAATTTTGAAATTTTTAATCTCCATGAAATATTCCATTTCTTAGTGGATTAAAAATCGTGAAATCACTTCACATGATCACTACTGCCATCTAGCCTTGACTTGAAAAATGTCAAATTTTTTGGAAATAATGAAATGTTGTGTAAAATTTGCAGTGTTTTTTATGGCGCAATCAACAAATTCCGGGCGTAAACCGTGGTTAGTTAGCTTTAATTGTTGTGTTAACTGTATTTTGTAAGCCTTTAAAAGCATCTTTGTGTAAAATATTAGTTTAATGTTCAATTGAGAAGCATCTAAAAAAATATTCTTCTATTTATTTCTTTTGGATATTATTCTTAAGATGTTTATATAATATACATACCTTGATTTAAGCAAATAAAAAATTGAGTTTTCCGAAAATTCAAACAGATGTAACCCCTTAATTCGATGTTATTTCATACAACTTTTAGAAGTTGATTTCATAAAAGTTCAATTGTCAACATTATTGTGTTCGCATTATTGTTCATTTAAGAACAAATTCGATAAAGTTTAAGAACGAAAAGTCATAGACATAATTATTTGTTGATTGAAAATCAATTATAATAAAATGTTGAATTCTGACATAACATTTCCTGCCGAATCTCTATTTGCATAATATCTAATCTACACGCTGCAAAATTGTCATTTATCGCAATGTGTATGTGATAATAATCGCATCGCTGTGCTAAAAATCTTTCTAGACTATATTTGTTTATTAATAAATTATCGCAAAAATCTTGCGGTTGTGCAAACAAAATCTTATCTTTTATAAGTGCGGTTAGCGCAAGGAAGCAAGCACGTATTACTATTGTACCTGTAGCATTTGCAATTGCTTGCGATGATTAACCTCCTGAAAGACGAAAGTATAAACAAATAATGCTAACCACTTTCGGTGAGTCAGAAGCGGTTTTAAGCAAAATAATTTAGTTTGTTTTGTAAATACCGGCATGACGTTCAGATGAGACAAATTTTTTATCCGCTTGTTTCTGTTTGTTTCTGTTAAAAATTATCGTAAAGAAAATCATCCATAGAAATTTCGAATGGAATCATCTTAAAATTTTTGCCTATCACTAACTGGAAAATGAAGGAAAATTATGCGAAATTCATTTTTGATTTAGATATAATTAAATTTATTTAATTTATGCCGACATGTGTCATTTTAGAAATCATTTCTCAAAGTTGAAGTGACCAAATAAAATTTTTATAAAAGCAACGGAGCTGCGTGCCATCAAAATGTTGTTTACAAAATTCGTGCTGTGGTGGCAACGTTCATCCCGATATAGATTAGCCCCACCACCCTTGAGCGCCTCCCCTAAAACCATAAAATGCCTCTGCGTAATTTAATTTTATTTAATTTCATCTCTCGGCGAACGAATCCGGTGGTGTTTATTCGTTTTGCAACCACCGGATGAGGTGCACACGCAACAAAACGCTCTGCCGGGTGTTAATAGTTTAATGTGAATTATCATCCCCATCTTATCTACTTAGCATCGCAACTTTTTAACTTTGATTGACGAAGTCTTATCCCAGTGCCGTTGATTGCCGTTCAGGCCCAAACTAGTCTGTTCGGGTTCGGAAAGGTGATAAAGCGCCTTGTAGACGTTCTTATAAATTCGGCATCCGTCCATTTTCCTTATCAGAATTTGCTTACTACTGATTGAGAAAGTGCTATTTTTTCGGAAATTCTGTTCTATATTGCATTAGTTATACGCAATTGGGATAATGTCAATTAGTATTTCGTGTCATTGAGGTGAAATGTTCTGATGATAGTTACTAAAAAGTATTGAAACAATTGTGAATGGTGTCATGATTTGGGAGACTTTTTTTATATTTGGTAAAATTGTAAGTAATGTTTTTAAACCGTTGCTATAACAATAAAACATTTTATGGAGTATTGTTCACGCAAAGTCTTATTGTTTTGTGCTGTTCTTATCAGTGTGATTTTCTCAGATGTCTTATTTTTACGTCTAGATTTCAATTATTGTTGCTGTTTTTATTTGAAATTTTAATTAGATAAGTTGGATTGTTTGTTGATAATTCTGAAGTTATTATAGCAATGACCTCGATCTTCTTTATTTTCATTCTTCTTTGTTTCAGTTCAAAAGGAATTTTGCAGTAATTTCTTTTTTTTTTTTAGTAACAAACATAAAAACAATTCTAATATTTAAAGTTAATATACAGGTCGAGAATAAAATAGTGAACAGTTTAACAAAAAAAAAAGAAAAAAACTAAATTATTCAAAAGAAAAAACCCGACTGCGTTAAAAAATACCAACTGAAAACCGAAAAACAAGCTATTAAATTTTGGAAAAAGTATTGCAGGCGGGAACAAGCAAAGAAATACAAAATATATTTGTTGCAAAAATTTAATTGGACTATTTTTCGCTTTTCAGTTCATATTTTTAACTTAGTCGGTTGTTTTTAAAAAATAATTTAGTTTATTGTGGTTGTATTTTATTATAGTTCCAATTGTTATTTTCGGATTAAGAAGGCATCGATGGGGCGCAGCAAGTGCAATTAGTTTATAAATTCTTCAGCTATTGGCTATCAGTTCGACAGTTTTTCTTTCGCGAACGCCATATTATATTATACCTTATGCCACTCCCATAATAAAGACGAATCTAATGACACCTCATATGTTAAAATCCGTCAACCCGTTTAGAGTACAGACCTTGTCGAAGAAATAGATATACATGATTACATATACAAATGCTAGAAAACCATTACTCTTCTTCGGCTGCGTAGTCGGTTAGAAATAATTTCTTTATTTAGTGTTTATTGCATATAGGTATTACTTTATTTTGCATATACTTACATAATATGAAATTTATAATATAAGATTTTAAAAGTGTAGAGCGAATTAGTTCGAAGAAGTGCAATATGCTTTCAGAAAAGATGATAGCAAACCATTTGATTAAATTTCAAACAAATTTTTTCTTTAAACATTTATTATTAATTTTAATTCAATAATATTTTATTGTTTTTTATAGTGCGGCATGCGCCATCCCAGTTCTGGCCTGAGCGAGGACGACTTAAGTCGTCTAACTGGATCATCAACCACAACATCAACCCCATCTCATGACAGCAATAATAGTAAAACATGTGCGATTATTCCAATATTAAACGACAATGAATCAATTAATAACATAAAAAATACACAACATTTCAACTCATCTTACCTACCAGAAATAATCGATCCCTTGGAATGGCAAAAATCACGTAAGAGAAAGGAACGGCAAGACAGTACATCGTCAACAACACAAGAGCGGAAGTTGATCAGATCAAATAGCGAAGAATTGATATCAAATGCTGACTGTGAAGTAATTCGACGAGTATCATCCCATGAAGACTTCAAGAAACCTCTTCAAGAACTTAGCGTCCAGAATGTACTGAAAACTGTACAGGAAGATATTAATTGTTCGGATAGTGTCAAAGATATGGCAAGATCACGTATTGAGACAAGTCCAGCTCGATCCCACAGAGTGTCACCAAGTAGAGATGGCCGAAATGGGAAATATAAGGATTCCGATGACAGTGACTGGGACCACGAGCGTCGCCGATCGAATGAGCGTTTTTGTAAGGCGAGAGCTGCTCCAGGACGTAAATTTGGTGTTTTGAAGAAGACTAATAAATATTTTTCGGCAAGATTCCGCGAACGTGATGAGAATGTTTATAAGTATGATATCACCAGCATGAAGTACGAACGACGGGGATTTGTCAGTAAAGTGAAACTTGAGGAGCGCAATCGAAAGGAGGAGGCTGCAGATGGAGAACAGAGACCAACAAATGACTACAACGACAATAACTTAATTGACTTTCATATCCGTGGCGAATATAAGCATTATCCTTCTAGTGCATCGGATGCATCGAAATCAGCAGCTCCAACGAACTCAAGCCCACAGAGAAACGACGAAAGCTCAGTCGAAGCACTGCCATGGGATTGTTCCATCCCAGAAGACCAGACACCAGTACTATGTCGGCGATTCGCTTCCATTGAGGATTGTACACAGGACACAAGGTCACAACTACCAAGCCCAATTCCACCAGTAGCCGACAATGAGCCTGTGAAATCTTTTCGAACATTTACAAATTCGGAAAACTTGAAAACTCGCGAAATAATGCAAAATCTCCCGCCTCTAGGATTGTTTCAAACGCCCGAGGAAAGGTTGAAGCATATCAACAAAAAGTTAACAGCACTGAAGAAGCGTGTGTCTCAACTTGAGGAGAATTACGAACGGAATTACGGCTACCGCCCATCCCAGGTGGAGAGGTTCAACGACAAGCAAATCAAGAATGTCCTGGCCGAGATCAGCAAATTGCGGAAGGAGAAGCACGAACTAAAATTGGATCCGATGGCAGCTCTAGGACTGAAGGTGAACGGAGGGATGGACGCCCAGAAGAAGTTAACAAAGATGAAGGAAACGTTGGCGGAAATCGAGAAGGTGAGGAATTTCAAATTAAATTTTTTGGGATGAAGGAAGATGCTGCGGAGCAAATAGGAACTCAGTCTAGGTCTGGTGGTAGTCTCATTACTAATTCCTCTCGTCGTACCTTTCCACAATTTGGTATACTCTGGGATGTGATAGCAACCATTTGCCTTTCGGGGGAAACTGCGGCACGTGTATCAGATCCCAATATTGTTTTTCTACTTTAGGTAAGTTCTTAGAGCTTATGATTTTCAAGAGGTAAAGATTAACTGAGCCATTTTGCATTAATTATATAATCGGATGGGATTGCGAAA
Organism: Leptogaster cylindrica; assembly: GCA_963082835.1. NCBI lineage: Eukaryota > Metazoa > Arthropoda > Insecta > Diptera > Asilidae > Leptogaster > Leptogaster cylindrica. The sequence goes on from OY720106.1 coordinate 6,553,302, forward strand.
GATTTCTCATAAATAATCACGTTTGAAATGTTTGGGAAACTCCCAAGTATTGTTTAATGAATTCTATATGTTTTCTTGGCGCACATATTTCGGTGTTTGTTAATTAAATTCAACCTTGAAAATAACAAGCTTCCTGTATCTAGAACTTTATTTGTGGTCATCTAAACAAAATAAAAATAGGAAATATATCAAGAATGAAAATGTTTGTTGAATGTTCATATATTTGAATTTCTATTAACCGCTCACTTGTTTATTATGATTATATTATTCGAAAATGTTGTTAATTATTATCTGTAATTACTTTTGGATTACTATTTCCGAAATTAATCAGTGGCAATACTGTAATAACATTTATTTCTAATATACCCTGGACAGACGATGGCACTTGATTGAGTTAATGAAGTCACGTAATCTAAGCGTCTTTGTCGTCTGCCACCGAACTGAATTAGTTGTTGACATATATCTCTTGACGTTTGGTGTGAAGTAAACATAAAATAGATTTGCGACCAGCAGCGGTTACTTTATTTTCTTGCAATAAAGCAAAGAAAAATAATATGTGTTTACTCTTACGTTATTTTGTATTAAATTTTCTGTAAAGAAAAGAAAACACGAAAAACAACTAGTATGACATTTCACAGCTGATTACTTTTTAGTACAACTCTTCACTACTACGTGGTCAGTACGGCGCTGACAGCAGTATATCGAGTCTAATCGAGCTGTAGCAGGTAGATTTGTAAGTCGAGTTCGGTAGGAGAAATTTACATGGTGTACGTCATTTTGACATCATTAAATCGAATAAATCTTCTCGTCCGTCCGTTCATAACAATTTCATTTCTTGATGCGTCCTTTAAATTAGAACTTTACTGTAATTGCATGCATCAGGCATCATCAGCACACAAAATACAAATTCATCATGTTTCATAACGTCTATTTCAATTACCTAATATAATTATAAATTAATTTCAGATCAAAATTTTATCCAAAAGAAAAGGGGTAAATAGTACGATCAATTAAAGCAAGGGAAAGCACGTCAGCAATAATTTAATCATATTCCTATATTTTGATCTATTTACAAGATGCCCTCCTCCTTTCGTCAGCTCTTGATACCAATTCACTTTTGCAACGATGGAAATGAATATTGAATAATTAATGAATGTTCGCCTGGTGACTAGCCTCCAATAGTTGCATTGAGCAAATAAATCAATTCCCTTCCAGCCAATTTTCACTATTTAACAAATAATCCGACCCTGTCCGACATGATCTAACTGTAGACGCAATGTTCGCCAGACAGCAACAATTGTGTGAATGTCTCTTGGGGCTTCTGTACGCGGTCTTTAGGACTTTCCCCTCAACTCCTCCTTGTGGAGGCATTAAATGACTCAATTCTTAGCCTTGTCTAATTACGTGATGCACGTTGTAGGGCGGATTGACGTAAACTCAATGGACTTTGTAGCATTAATTAATTACCAATAAATTCTTATGGCTAGAGTCACATGGAGTAATTGCTGGATTCACACTTCAAGCCGAGCTTCAAGCCTTGTGTAAGTTTTGATGTACGATTTTTCTATGTGCAAACTAAGGTCAAAACAATACTTTGTAATGATTATTGAGAATCAATTAAATCGGTTACACTCATTTTGAAATATTTCCGTCGTTTATTCGATTTGAATGTGCACGTTTTATTATGAGTAAAGGCTTCTTATCTCATTCACCCTAATTCACGTAATTATACGCCGTGTTACCTGCGCTGATTGCCTGTATTCCTGCTTTTTTGTTACTTACACGTTTGATGTGATATAGATGAACATTGTACATTGAACAATGAACGCAAGCTTAAACTCAAAGTGTGCTGTGCCACTCCAATATTCTATTTCCAAATTAATGAGGCGTGCGATTTATAAGTTATAACACAAAACGTTATTTAGTCGTCAGGTATTCATTTGTATTTGCAAACGAATAAACACAAAAGATTATTGAAATTGGAACGTGTTTTCCATTGCTTAGAATTATTTAAATATTCAACTTTTCCGTGATTATTGGCAAATTTTGAAAGTGCTAAAGAAAACAATTATTTCAGTCGCACAATATTGTTTTGTATAGTCTCTGTTCAAGGATTACGTTTTCGAAAACGTGCAAATTAATTTTCCATTGCTGTTGGTCTTATTATTAGTATGACTAATCTTCTCATTAATTTAAAAAAATGCTGTGTTTTCTTGGATAGTGGAAAACTAGGTTGGTGTGAAAATTATATAATTTAGGTTTCTTGAAGTGGATATTTTTCATTATTCATACCTTGCGATCGATTCGGACTTCCATTTGTATACTGTGAACATCAGTGACGTAAATGGGATTTTTTTTTCTTGGAGGGGGATGAGAGATTATCAAAATATTTTTCGTTACATTTAGCAATTTCGAAAGTTGGTTACTAATTAAAAACTAATTTATTCAAGTTCAGAAGTAAAATGTTTAAGTAGATATGGAAATTCCTAAAGTTTGTATTTCAAATATAGATGTTCTATACTTTTGGTAAACTAAAAAGGGAACGTTTATTTTGGCCGTTAGAACAATATGTATGACCTAAAAGTATGATACAAACATGTAGTGTAGATAGTTTTGTTATAAAATCAAAACCTCAAGGACATTTTTAAAGTTGTTTTTTTAAAATGTTTCCATTTTCGCGATTTTAAAAATTTGAAGAAAGTGTCCAGAAATGCTGTAGCTTTATCATTCTACTAATAGTTGATTGTAGAAGATTTTGTGTAGTTGCCGGAATCCTATGCCACCGAGGTATTCGACGACGACACGGCCATAGCTTTGTTTAAATCACAATAACTTTGTTATGTATATTTGCAATAAAAAAAAACTCTAAGAAGTTAAGAATATACACTAACTGTGTGCGAAAGATCAACCTTAAATAAAACAACATAAACAATTAAATTTTAACCCTTTAGTTACAAATATTTCGATCTTGGTGAGTTAATAAAAATTTCAGAAAATATATTAAAAGTCGAACTATTTTTTTAAACGCTAAGTACAATAAGTACACGTAATTTATACCTATAAGTTGTCAAGAAGTGTGTAAAGTGTATGAAAAGTAAACTAGGAAAAATAGAATTGTATATAGAAAGTGCTGTCAAAATCGCAAGCGCTCGAATCGTTTTAGCACGAAGGTTTCTATAGCTACTGGAAATTGGAGTTTCTTGTTTTTGTGCTAACTTCTTAGAACGGAAAATGGTTCTTTACAATAATGTAATCAGAAATGAGATTTTTTTTACATGCTATACTTATGTTGTTATTTATCCCCCTGACCCCCCGAATTTACGCCACTGGTGAACATTGAAAACGGATACTAAAAAAGTAATAAACAAAATACTAGCATAAGATATAATTGCGGCTCATTCATTTTGTTTACTTTTTCGGCAAAAGCTACCATAAATAATTCAATACTACCGAACATTTTCATTCTTTTTCAACCTTATTTGAAAACTAAAAATAATCATTTATGTGTTTAGGTTAGATAATTAGTTCACTTGCGATTTAATGTACGTGTTTAAAATTAAAATTTGACAAGTCAAGGTTACCCAACGAAATGATAATCCTCTCCAATTATATGGTCTAGTGAGCAGGGCGCACAATAAATCACGATGTCGCAATAACCCCGCAGAGAGTACATGCCGCGCCGCCACTTCCTGCGACTGACCCCACCAAAAACGTAGCTTCCTGATAGTGGGTAGTAAACAATTCGCATTTGAACGCTTATCAGTGCTTAACCGCCAATCTCCGCTCTAAAAATAAAATCGTCCCCAAATTGGGTTAATTTCGAGTTTGTTTGGCCAGCACAAAGTTTGTCCGCGAGTGCGACCCATTGGCATCAGCTTATGGCGTGAATTAGCATAAAAATTGGAGCACACAATTGAGCCAAAGTGGGAAACTTGCGGCGGTTCAATACCCACCCGCAGCAAACCCAGACCTATGCCAACATTTGGGCTCTTCGCACGGGTGGGTGATGTTGGGCAGACCGCCAGGGAAAGGGTTGGCAAGCTCGGCGCCCATTTGGCACAATCGTCCTTTTAATTGCCCACCCCCCAACCACCCAACATTTACAGTGGTGTAATGCACTTGCACCGTTCCAAGGAAGGTCGTTCCGGGACCCTCCATGGCGGCCGCTTCTGTGCGGAGCGGTGCTGGTTGACTGGAGTGCATTGTTCCGGTTTCGGTGCATTGCTTTTCGCTTTCAGATTAATGTTGGAGTTGGTACGGGTGGAAGGGGAGAGCGGTCCGGTAGTTATCAGGGCGTTTTGTCTTGTGCTCAAAGAGAACTTTTCATAGAGTTTTAGTCGGTCTGGGAATCTAACTCCGAACTTAAATAAAGTTTTCTCTTTGACGAAAACTTTTGATTTGAAATCTCTTTCGTATATTCAATAAGCTTTCCACAGTGACCTCTAGAAATGATTTTTTGAAATATTAAAACAATTGTAAAACAAGGAATGATTCATTTCTTTCATTTTCTTTTCGTAGAAACTAGAGGAAAAACGTATTGAGGCAAGTCGTCCCGTTATTTTGGATACTATGACGCCAGACCAACTTATTCAAGAGAAAGCTGCTGTTCAACATGGACTTTTGTATTTTGAGTCCTTGTACGGCCGTCCTTCAACTCGAGATGAGCGTGACACGGCAAGACCTTTATATGAGAGATACAGGATAATAAAACGTATGATAACCCGAAGCATAACCATTTCAAGTGGCAATCCTGGCCTGTCGGAGCTGCCAACGATCCTGGAACATGAAGCAATGGTATTCACAATGGAATCTGGTCCAAGTCAAGCATCGAACACAGAAGCCACCGAATCACCAGAGTTTACCTGCTCAGCCAACGTGGATTCTCCTAGTGATAATTCTGGATCAGCACAGTCCACTGATTCTGCTGAAACATCGAATCTCGGTGAAAATATTCACACGCTCTCGATCGATGAATTGTGGCAGCATTTGGAGATAGCAAGAGACGAAAAGAAATTACTTAAGAAAACTATCCAGGATTTTGAAAATCTATTTGAGGAGCAGAACGGACGGAAAATGTTGAAGGGAGACCGAAAAGCTATTGAGGACACGTACGCCCAATATAAGGAGAAGAAAGCTAAGGTTCGACTACTGCAAGCTCTTATAAAAAAGCACATTTCCTAAACTGAAGTTTGTGCCAATTGCCGAAAGTCCTTTCCCAGGACGAAAACTTCTTTTCGAATTTTGTACAAGCCTTTTGGCCCGAGTTTTCATGTACTGAGATAACTTCGAGTTTTTCGTGAATGTAAAAGCTTTGTGTTTGGTTAAGGAGAGTTTTCTTTTGTGCTTTTTATGTTAGAAATCAGTCGGAAAGCTACTTATGTGCTAAAAATGTTGACTGCACGAAACGAATTTTCCAAAACTTTTTCAAATTGAATTGTTTTTTGATCTCTGTTCATCAGTGACGGACTAAGCTCATCTCAGGTGATGTTTTTTTGGTTGGGGGATCCTGGACGTTTGCCTCTGATTGCGCTTGTAGCTGCTTTCTTGATGGGGCTCGACGCGGACCGCCCCTGGTGTCCATCCCTTAGTCCGTCAATGGTGTTGATAAAATCGAAATTGGTTGAGACTGACAAATGGAAAATTTTAAATAAACCAAATTGATTGTAGAATTGTAGATACTCAACGAAGTACCGCTCAACATTAAATTTCTACATATGTTTTATTAAAAAAAAATTTCACAAACTATGGTATTTGGAACAATGTCCTCATTTTCATAAACATGTAGTATAGGTTTCGTTACCATCATCAACGTTTCTACTAAATTTCGTGCAGTTTTTATCCTGTACAATATTTTACCTTATAAATTTTGTAAAATTTGTAAAAGCCATTTCGAAGTTATTTCTAAAATTTCGACAAGTACAAAAATAGGGAAATTAAAAGTTTGCTTTATTGAATTAGTTTTGGAAGAAATCTGTGATAATTTGAACATTTTCATTGAGTTTGGGGATCTTTATTGAATAATAATTAATTAAACATCTGTTTGCATCGATATTTTATAATACATAAAATACAAATACACATATTCTATTATTGTTGATAAAATCAAGTTATATTTTAATTTAACATCGAGAGTATTTCATTTATTGCGAAGCAAATAAATTCAAATAATGAATGAATCTTGCATCTATTTTATTTTCATTATAACGTCTTTAATATTTGTTATTTTTAGTACATTTGCTACATTTATTGCACGGTCGGGATTTTCCTTTAGTTTTCAAGAAATTTTAAGTCTGTTGTATTGCCTTAAGTAAAACAAATTTATTAAAAATATATTTTATAACATTAACTATTGTATTCAAAGCATGTATGACTAGCTTTTATTATGTATATTTGTGAATGTAAGCAATTAACACCGCTATTCTCACCGGAAAAAATAAATTTCCAGTATTTGTTGTTTTTTAATGGTAAATTATTGTTTTGAAATTTGGACGAATGGGAATTGTTATGAGTTTTGTAAGAAAAATATCACATAAAAATTTAAAAAAAATATTTTGTTTTTCTTCAACAGTGCAAAACATTAAAATAATTAATTTTGCAGGCAGAAAAATGTATTAGCCGAAATACCTTAAATTCTACAATTGAAATTGTTTATTTCGATCTTGTTTATTCATAAGGCCTAAATGTTGTGTTGAATGATGTATTATTGCTAATCAAATGAGTTCAAATGAACGTTTTTCATTGGATATTACATTAAGTTTAAATAATGATCCATTTTCAATAGTCCAAGATAATTTGCGTAAGCGAGTCAGTGTAAAAAAAAACATTGCGCTGTTGACATTCATTAATTTTTCATTGATGTTAAGAAAATGTAAACAATTAACAGTACCAAAATTTATGTAAAATTTGTTCCGATTTTGTATTTGAATTTGAAAAGTTAATTTATTTAAATATTCAAACAATGCGTAACAATTCCAGGATTCCGAATCATTAGTAATTGCAAAATGAATATAATTAATATATATTTTTTACATTAGTTCAAATGTTTTAAGTACACTTAGCAGTTGTTATCATTTGGAAAAATATTATGTTGTGTTTTCGTTTGTCTAAATGGCAAACAGAAAATAAGTTTTGTCACAGAATAATACAATATACTTTATTAAAACGAAAATATATTTTATTATTCTATGGTTCCATTTAATACTTTTCAGTAATAATGATAAATTGTCTTAAATAAAAACATACATATTTAAAACGATTAGTATAAACAATTTTTTCGTAGAATATAGACTACAATAATAATAATGTTATTTTCAACAAAAATTATAAACTACCACAAAAGAATGAAATTATTTTATACATGTAGCATCATTCTAAACACTCAATAACCACATTATTATCGTTGAATAATTTCTAAACATGGATTACGTCGTGACTTAAGACAAAATGATACATGGGCTATCCAAAAAAAATAAGACAAGAACGATTCCCTGTTCTAAAACAACTACTTAAAAAACAAAAAAAGTGTTTTCTAGATTTATAGAAGACCCATTTAAGGGCCATTGTTTCTAGTTTTATATTTTTTTGGCACTTGGTGTACCATATTTGTATTAGAAAAATAAGAACATCAAGAACATGATGGTTAAATTAATACATTTGAATTTTTATAAGATTGTTCTATTCAAATGAAACAATGAGAATTTATATTGAAGACGTTTAAGACTTTGAAGTAGAGATCGATGTAGGTACGGTACATTAGGGTGAAAGTACTATGCATTTGTAACAATATCTCTGGATATAATAGATGGAAGCATCAGCTCTGAGACTATATTAACGATTTTGTTAATGCAAAATAAATAATCATGAATGGATTTAAAAATTTGCATTTTTATTGGCTCCTGTATATTTATTAAATTTTTGCAGTTTGTCGTGAGTTTTTTTTTTGAAAAACTTTGATGGAAGATCTGGTTGCTTATCCAATGAACCTTAAAAGATCCAAAGGTAAAATAATTAGCGGAAAATTTTCTCTGTTGTAATCATGGCTGGAGTCCTTTAATCAACTCTGACTTTTTGCAATAACTCTCAAGTTCCTCGTTCTGTAATAATAATTACTTCGCTACAAGAAATTCAAAAGAGAACAACAGTTCACAGAATAATACAATTAAAAGTGTTCCATTTCCAGATGATGGGAAAGTTTACTTGTTCCATTTTTTACTGATAAGAACCTTCCACCGCCGGGGATTTTTTCCGTGAAATAACAATGAGACCTGACAAGATTGGTTAGATATATCTACGACTACGGGTATAATGTATACAATATTTCGCTTGCAGATTGTGGATACATTAGCAGTTTAAAGATCAAAGGTAAAAGAGGAAAACTGGAGTTTTCGTGTGGGAATCTCAAGCAAAAAGGTTAAAACATCAAGTGTCTCGTGTTTCTGAATAAATATTGTAGCTTTTTAAGGTCATTTTTCATACCAACCCGCTGCATTGCAAGGGTTGGGCTCTGTACAGAACGAAAACGAAGGTTTTCATGTTTCTGGTGGAAAAAAATATTGAACATGTATTTAACTGTTTTGTTGTTTGGATAATTTTTTTTATTTTCATTGTTCGTTTGCTATTGTGATTATTTCATGTTTTACATTTTCCATGGAATTTTGTTTGCAATTTGCCACTATATAAAACATTCATACATTGCGCATTCCATATTTTCATTTTAATTAAAACAACATATCAAATAAACATGTGACTGTAATTACAATTTTTCATGTTTTAAAATTGTTATTTTAACCTACCGTTAATTCAAACTAGATAGCTATATATGTATGACCCATCAACGCCCAGCTAAAACCTTTGAACGTCGAAGGCTGATATTTTGCACAGAGGATTTCTTTTATAATGTAGATAACGAATAAAGTCGAATATTTTGAAATTCCACCGTTAAGGAGGTAAAATAGGGGATCAAAGTTTGTATGGGAATCCGCAATATTTTTGAGCAAAAAATTCAATACAATTGGTAACTATCTATTCGACCTTTTGTTGAAAATAAATAAACAGGTTTATCAGAATTTTTTTAAATTCCACCCCTAAGGAAGTAAAATAGGGGATGATATTTACTATGGAAATCCGCCCTTTTTGGAATCAAAAATTAAAACAAATCAGTATTTGGCCTATTGTTAAAAATAAATAAAGACTTGTATTTCAGGATATTTTGAAATTCCACCCCTAAGGGGAGTCATTCCATGAAAAATGGATCAATTTTAGGATATTTTCTAGTCTCATGTACTCCGATTTTTTTAATTTTTGTTTTACATAAAGTACTCGCAGTATAAAACAGGTTGTTTCACTATAATCACCCCCTTTAGTATTTAGAGGGACTTGAAAACTGCAAATTTTGTAAAGCATCTTTTTTTTCAAAAAATCACTGCATTCTGTATATACTTATGCATTTTAATGATTTTTATCTCATTTTAAAGAAATCACTTAAAGTATTAGTAAAAAATATAAACAAATATATGTTGCGCAAAATTGACGATACCAATAAATTATAATTAACCGGTATTTTAGAATACCTCAAAATGCATATTTTAAATATTTTTTATTTTTTTTATGTTATGTATAATAACGTTAGAAAATACATATTTCACTTTCAAGTTGGGTCAAAAATTAGTTTGGCAGATAGAATTTTTTTATTCAAAAAATCGAAAATTTTTCATTGTCCCGATATATTCATAAAGCTATAACTCTGAAACTATTTCACATAGAAAGCTCAAACTTCATCTTCAATCATTTTCTTCAGTTCTTAAAAACCTAAATTATTTTGATAGCAAATCTATATCTCTGAAACTAATTTACCAAAAATTTATAAATTTTGGGAATTATCTTATATTTACCCAAAGAATACACCCACAATTTTTTTATTAAAATCTGATAGGGCGAATTGCAAAACATTTTTTTTTTTTTTTTTGATGACCGAAAATTTTGAGAACCCAAAATTGGTATTTCGCCTTTTTGGTTAGAAAAAAAGGTCAATGAGAACTACCTTATTCAATCCTAATTCAATCCTCCAAAACCACCCTTGACTGAAAAAAACTAACTGTACGGGTATGTATCTCATATACAACGTCGCGTTTGGGGGTAGTTGTAAATTCAAAATGTAATCTAATGTACATTATATTATGATTTTCACTGACCCAGGTGGAACCGGGTAAACACCTGCTAGTTATGATATGTATAAACTTGAACAATTACGATTAATTTGTCAGTTATGCCCGTCGATAAAATATGTCAGGTCATCAGGTTCAGGTGCTATAATTTTAGTAATTAGCAATAAATTAACTGTGAAAGTATAATGAATGGATTTATAAATAATATTCACACATTATATCAATTTCTGAATACAAAATTTCATTTACAGTAAACTTTTTGTGCGCGTCTCGTTTCCTTTGGCCTTGTACACATGATTAGAGTAGACCACTTAATTGACCTAGAAAAACAAGAAAAGGAAAATCCTCACAATTTATTAAATACAGTGATCCCTCCGAAGCGACAAAGTGCTTTCAAATGTTGTCAGTTTGGGATTTTTTGGGATTGGATTCACTTCAAATGGAGCGAATAATACTGTAGATAAATTGCATTGTAAATAATTCTGCGTTAGTCTGCACGCACCCTAAGCATATGTTTTTTTTTCGTGTTTGGTTAATTCTAATATACACAATACCAAAAATTTTCCGTGTGCATTTTGTTAAAAAATTGTTTACCTAATTCAAAACAAAATTGGAACTTTAAAAGCTTATTTTATTTTTATTTCACAATAGTGATGAAGAATTGGAAAAGGTGCTGCGAAAAATTCAAGGATTCTGTCTAAGTTCAATTTATTTTTTGGATGCTTAGTCAACTTATGCTTTTTATTGTACCATTTTTTTTTTATAACATTAAGAGTAAGTTTTCTTCTTTTTTTTTGTTGTCATTTTGCAATAAATATACCTCGTTTAATGGTTATTGCATATTTTATTTTCGTATTACCAAAAATTTAATATGTTTTAATTTGTATACAGTTTTACCTTATACCAGACTACGAAGTCATATTATAAGTACTTTCCAGATTTCCTTGACACCAGTTGGTTGCTGCATGTACAATGAACATATTCCATTAACATTTACTAACTTGATAGTTTATGTACATCATGTTTCGTGTTGTTATGGAAAAAGTTCAACAACATTGCTTGAAGAATTTAAAACGACCTCAGAATACCGAAGAGCAACTTTGGCGTGGTGTGTTCAGTAACATAATAAAATAATTCGGTGGGAATCCTTTTTCCTTTATCAAATTATTTAATAATTCATCGGTTTTTAGGTACGTCGAGCAGCTTAATGACTTAACTGCTTGCGTAATCCTCTTGAGTTTGTAACATTTCGTGCAGTTCTGTGTGCACTTCTGTTTGTGGAATATGGTAAGCATAAATTTTGAATACAATTTTGAATACCTTTTATCTACTTATCTTGTGCATAGAACAGGTACAAAATAAGATGACTTGGGATAGTTACTTAACATTAATTGTTTTCCTTTGGTGTTTGTAAATATAAGTATGGATGGATACTTCAAACAAAATTGCACAAACTTTTAAAAACTTATTTTTTGAAGGATGTAAAAACGGGAAACATATACCTGTGGTTTGGAATAATATAAATATTATTTCAAACAATACTGCTCTGTAAAATTTTGTAGAAAGTTAAATGAAGTTAAAAAAATGTAAACAATTAATAGATATTAGTATGCAGAATTGTAGAACCACATACAATTTAATACAACTACAGTAGACTCGCGATTATCCGAGCCCCTGCCTGCTGCTAGGTGGACCCGGACTTATATACGTTATATAAAATCTCTCTTGATGATGAATGAACCCCATACACGTTAGATTTTTAAAGGGATAGATAAACGTTCAATTTGTCTTTAGATATAATTAAAAATTCAAATTTTAAATTAAATTCAGGATTGATCGAAATTAAAACTTTAAAGCAGGTTTCTCCATATTTTATAAGTTAAGTGATTTATATTTTATAACATCTTTACTGTTGCTCATTTACTCTAAATCTTTATAGACAAACTCTTCTCTTCATGAGAAATATTTTATTTACAATCATACTAGATACTATTATTATTATTAATGTGAAAGTTTGAATGTTTGTTTCTAAACACTTGGCTCGATATTTTTCCTTTTTGGCCAAGGGTATACAATCTGCACAATATTCGAAATTAGCACATAGGCTACTTTTTCTGGTTTCAAAATTTTAAACTTGAATTCATTTCTATCAAAGTGTTAAACGTTTAGATTTCTTTCGTAAATTTTTTGAAAAATGGGATCGTTCGCCAATTCCAATTGGGACAATGTGGCAAAGTGGTTTTAGCTTTTAAGTGATACCTACTTGATTGAAAATAATTTAGGTATTGAAAACGAATGGCCTTAACTTTACGGATTTAGTTGCGATTGTTATATTGTTTATATTAGTATGACATGACTTTCCTTTAAGGTCACATGTACCTGAACGCATCGACAATAAACTTTTTTAAGTGTGGGCCATGCCTAAAACTCATTGCCCGTCCTAAAAAAAATCCCGGCGATATGTTAAAGATATTGCCGAAGTATAATATGCGAGAAAGTAAAGCGAAGGAAATGTTTTCCTAAGTGATGTAGTTGGCTCACAAGACAAAGACTTTCGCGACAGTCTGTTAGCAAATTGACCTATTTGACCTTGTCTGGCACTTTTAATAAACCAGGATTTGAAGGCAAATTTCAATGAAATCGAAAATATTTGATATCTGCCATTTATTTGGCATATTTGATAGCTCCCAGTGAGCTCCGTAAGTTGTAGAAGGAGTTTCTCGGCGATGCGGCAGATAAAATCCTGCAGTTGAGGACAACAGTTCTCCAAAATCGTTTCTCGCATATATCTGTGCTTCATATGAACATGAAATAGTCAAAAATATACAATCACTTCTGAGGCAGTCTTGAACCGGTTCAGGAAAAAACATAGAAAATTAAAACTTATTCAAGAAATTAAAATTAACAAGAAAATGTCTTTGTTGAAATTTTTTTTTATTGTTTATTATTTTGAATTTTTAAGTGTAATGTTTAATAATTTATAATTGATTGATTGTTTACAAATTTCGTTTTTTAAATATCAACTTCCTATTCTGTGGTTAAACTTATTATTTTAAAAGGTACAGTTTCTCAACTTTGACCTGCAGATAGATCCCAATCATTAAAAAAACGACAAGGGAAATTTACGAAATATGAAATCAGAAGTTATTGTCAGTGTCAGATTACGACGCGTCAAACCAATATAACAATTTATAATAAATGTGAATGTTTTATAAAAATGGAATTTTTTGTTAGTTGAAAAAAGTAATTGCCAGTGAATGTGTATTTTCAATTTTCAATTAAGTTTGCAGGAATCTTATGAAGACGAGTTTCAACAAAGTTCACAAAAATGACAGTTTCTCAAATTAACCTGAAATTACCCGCAATCTCAACGATGGGAATTTTAGGAATTTCCCATAATCTGTAAAGTGATCTTGATGGAAAAGAGGATTAGCGCTTTGTATGGAGAAGATCTGTATAGTTCATTAAAAAACGCACCTTTTATTACAGAGTTGAGTAAGGTTCCACTTTGTATAAGAAGAGTGAATGAAGTCCATTATTGCGAAGCATCACATCACTGAAACGTATATGTCTCATTAAATGTTGTCACGTTTAGTTTTTAGTTAGTATTTAATCCTTCGTTACTTCCCATATTCTCAATTATACTAAAAGGTGTGTTGATCTCTAATAGGATTGGCAAAAGTGAAGGCGAGCGGTAGCTGATCCGTGATCAGGTGGACGGCTGCCTAAAGACGCCAAAAGATCTAGAGTTGACATTGGACCCAACCGTCACCAATCGACATTAGAGAAAACAAATTTTGTAGATTTTTAAATAGTTTTTGATTTTCCGTTATTTTTAGCCCAATAGCACTTTAACTTCGTAATATCCCAGTATGGTGGTCTTGGGGTCTCAGTTACCTCGGGTAATCGCGATTCTACTGTATTTTCCAGTTTCGAATATTTTAAGCCTTGATTGCTCGTCTAATTTGAAATGAAATTTTTGAAATATTTGACTTAATTTTGTGCTGACCTAATACAGTTTCAATAATTCAAAATGTGCAAAACTCTCTGTGCTTTGATTAATTTTGGTTCATTTCGGTATTATTCCTCTTCATTTTGACTATCAGTAGATTGCTCTTGTTTGCACAAATGCACAATCCATTCATGTTTTTGCTTGATAAACACAAAATCGAAATATGCAACTCGGTCGAGCATCCACCAGAACACCAACCATCAACTAATGTGTTTGAATGTTTCTCATGCCTTTTAATTTACATCATTAATGCAAATTACCTACTCGATCAATAAAAATTCGTGTAGATTTGATTTTGAAAAACCGTTATTCTTTCAGAAGTTATTTTGTTTTGCAATATAACAACAATATGCGAGCGTATTACGTATGTGATTTATGTTATATGAATTTAGTTCGATTTTATATAAAGAGTAATTGTAAATTGGCAATGAATAGAAAAGTTTGATTGCACATAAAACGAGGAAGTGAGAGTCATTCCATTCAATCCAAATCAACACACTTTTTAAATATTTTTGGCATGACCATTTTAGATTTTGTTCCTAGTCAAACAGACTAGGAAAAATATGAAACTTTATTGGAATACCTTAACGGCTTAACCCGTTTGGAAATATTTTTAAATCGCTGTGGAAGCTCTCCTAGTTGATACAGAGAGGTGGAGAAGGTATCATTTTATAGCATTTTTTATGCGCTTTCTAGTGATATACGTACAGCATAATATGGGTATTAATAAACAAAATTTGTCAAAATAAAAATAACAATTTTGAATTATATTTTTCCAAAAATTATATAATTTAAAATTTTCAAAATATTTCCATAAGTGCTTAGTATTTATAGTAGTTAATCACTTAGCAAAATATAACTATGGAATTATGATGGGTTTATTGTTAAAAAACAAGGATTCCTGACGTTGGTTCCAGTCTCTGCAGTTTAGGGTGGAGCCGAAAACCCGTTGTTTTTTTTTAAAATCGAAAACGCGCTAGTGCGTAAAAGTGTTTCTTGACCGTCAATAGTGAGCATGCAAAATTTACAACCAATGGGATAATATATTGAGCTTCCGAAATCCGTTCGAATTTTCGAAATTGACCCAAAAAAATGTAGAAAAATGTGCAATACTTGTAGGCTTATAAAAAAAGGAGGATATTACTTTAAAACCGCAACTTTATTCAGAAAGTAAGCTGATATAAAGCCTATAGGCTATAGCCCCATAAATAATTTATGGTGAACTGCATTTATAAATTCCGAATTTGGGTTCCAAATTCTAATAATTTTTTTTAAAGCAACCTTCCCGCATTTCGGTTTCAAAAATCGTCAGGGGATTTTCTAATTTTTGAATTCCACTTCATCCGTGAATGGATGAATGAATACTTCCATTTCGATCGTAGTTATTTCCGTATTGTACTAGCCATTGAAGTATTTCCCAACTATGAAATACTGTTCCGCGTTCTTTTTACAAGTAATTATCCAAGTAATGCAGACTTTGATTTTTATTGTTTACGTTTTAATTATTTTAACCCAGTTATACGCCACATATTTGAATGCTAATGAGCTATTTTAGCAGGTACACGATATTTGTTTTTACTTGAATAACAACAAAGCACTGAAATTCCTTTGTACAATACACACATACATATACAAAACAGAATCTCTAGAGTCTGTACAATGCGGAAGCTACTTACGATGGCCCCTGGTTTGAATACGGTTATAGTATCCCCATACAGAAAAGTTTGCTACTCATAATCATCACAGCCCAACGGCCTGTAAAGGTAGGATAATAAAGAAAATTAAGGATAATGATGCCATTTAGTTTTTAATTATTTTAGCTTAAAGTTAGGGATTTTGAAGATGTGACATTGGAAGTGTTTCAGACCCTTTTAAGAGCATCCCACACTTATTTTACTTTCCTCAGAAAATTTTATGGATAAAGTTTTAAACAGAATTTAATTTAAAAAAAAATTCCTTTTAAAGGAATTAGTATAATATTATGATTAGATATTAAGTGGTTTTATTTTTATTATATTGTATATGAACGCATGTGTATGGAAACGATAATCTTAAATCATGCACAAATTATTTTCAAAACTTTAATGAGTTATTTTATTAAAATTTTAATTTAATCACAACCTGAAAATAAAGGAAGAAACAAGAAAAAAACTTCAGTGGATAGTGTAGCGAAAAAAGACGTGTCAGTTTTAATCCAATTCACTTTATTGCCGAAACAAATCGAAGATCCTTAGATCCTTAATTTTTTGTGCCAAATTAATATATTCACTCTTACTCACTATGTTGAAAGGGAAATTTTCTACAAATAAAAATAATTAATAAGAAATTAAAATTAAAAACAAAACGATATTTTGCTTATGGGAATCTCCTGTCCTTGAAGCATTTGAAGTTCCCCTGCTAGCTATAATCTTAATCTTAATAATATGAGGATATTATATAAAAGTGGATGTGCTTTTTTGGTTCCCTATACACTCCTAAACCACCAAACCGAATTTAATGAAATTTTCCGGGATAATGTAGCATAGTCTCCGGGTAGATTGTGTGAAGTTTGGTGGAGATCGATACCCCCAAGGGGGTAAAAATAGGGATGAAAGTTTCTATGAAAAACCGCCATTTTTGAAGTAAAAATATCAAAAAAATTGGTATTTGGCCTTCTGTGAGAAATAAAGCAAAACGTGAATCATGATTTTTGGAAATTCGACCCCTAAGGGGGTAAAACAGGGGATGAAAGTTTTTATGAAAATTCGCCATTTTTGAAGTTAAAAATTCATAAAAATTGGTAATTGCGTTTTGGTTCGAAATAAAGACACGAGTACCATAATTTTTGAAAATTGGACCCCCAAAGGGGGAAAATAGGGGATGAAACGTTAACTCTACTTCTTTTAAACTGCTATGAGTTTTTCTAGGAGTTACTAATTACTATAATCTTGCACGTTCAGATAAAGCACAATGAGAACTAGCAACACTATCCTAATTCAACACCCCAGAGGCCAGAACCACCTTTAACTAAAAAAAGTAACACACTATTATTGTAACCCGACGTACGGGAAACGGTTCTATGTAATATACTTACGTCATGTTTGCGGGTAGTTTTTTTCAGTCGAGGGTGGTGATCTGCAAACTATACAACAGTGTACCCAAGAAAACAGAGAATAGTTGCAAACGGCCATTTTTAGATGCAACTCTAAATAAATACCAAGAATAATATTATTTCAAATAGAAAGCGTAGGAACGTAGGCGTGGAAGGGCGTAGCAACCCATGCCGGGTCCCGCTAGTTTATTATAGCTTGAATCAAAACATCGTGTACCAAAACCAAAGATTTTTATTATTGCCGCTTTTCTTTTATTACAATTATTGTTTGTCTTCTGCATACTATATAAATAAAATGAATAGTTATAGGAAGAAAAGGTACGAGAACTTTTCCTGCTTTGTCATCAATTATATCTCAATTACGTACGAGAAAATCTCCCGCGTAAGATGCCACTAAAAAGTTTACGTCCATCGATTTTGTTTGAACAATTGTAGATAACTGAAATAGGATATTCTTGGTAAATTAAAACGTATTTGCTGAGACTCGGATATATTCCATAAAAGTGATATTCGCCAATATCAATTGGGCAATTGTATTTTCGATCTATAGTACTATTTATCGTTTTTTGAAACAGAAATGTAAAAGGATCGGAATGATTCATCATATCGCAAAAATCCGCATTATAGTTGAACAGTGCTACTTTTCTACCCTTTCGGATTATAAATACTTTTGCTGTCCCTACTGGTTCTATTTTCTGAAACACTTTCAGTGTGCAATTCAAAGTTCTATTTTGATTGAATGTTAAATTAAATGTCATCACTTCCGAAGCAAGAAAATCCGTATTTGCATTCTCAAATATCACTGTCGATGGAGCCTAATTTAAATAAAATTAGAATTTTACATTTTATATTATAGAATTTACTTTTTGTTTTGCTCCCAATGATGAATAGAGTAAAACTGCAAATACCACAACACAGAACAGCACCATTATTCTGTCGACAACGAAAGGTTTCAATCAACTGAACTAATGAAGTTGTTTTCAAAACATTGTAAACGCAAAATTTAGCAACATTATAATTAGTTTTGACTTACTTCATATGTTATTTCTTGATATCATCAACAAAACTATTTGTAATTGCTCAACGTAAAAATAACAGGCTCAATTTCCGGAAACACCTCACGTAACAAAAATTCATTATTTAAATTGCTGATGGCTTTATGGATTTATAATGGAAAACTAAAAGTACAATTTTTTGTTATGTCGCAATTGCCCAAAAACAATTTTTCATCCAATTAATGTTTATCTGGATCAACTTCAAAACAACAAAAACAATTAGGGTTTGAAAATTCTCGGTTATTTTAGCACGCGGGATATTCCCCGAAAATTCCCGGGAATGTTCCCAGCGGGCGGGAATTTTCGTTTTGGTTTATTGTTTTCAATAATAAACCTTTGGAATAGAGTACGAAAAAAAGATTATAAAAAAAAATCCGTTCGTCCGCCGTCCCCCATTTTCCCGTTGGAAATTGGCAATGCCATTTGGTTGACTTCTGGTGAAAACCTAACTTGTCTGTGACAGTACGTTTTAGAGTAAGCGCAGACTGCAGAATAAGCTATCGACCAAAAGACGTTCAAGTTGAATTGGTAATAAATTAAATTTACTATTTTTATTTTCAAAGTTATAAAAATTAATAATGTTACCGCTAGATAACGTCATACTTCAATTTCAATACGCAAACTACACGTTCATGAATCTTTGGGCACATAAATTCGAAGCAGCTTGAGCATCGGCCGACTAAAAGCTAGTTAGTTTGCCCGCTAGTAAGGCGATGATCAAGCGTCCAGACTATCAGTTGAATAACTTTTTATTGGGAAGGGAATCGAGCAACCCATCCAACTTTTTCATCGCCCTCTTAAAATGTCGTTAATATGTGTTTTTTGTGTTGTAATTTTTTGTAAATGTACAAAAGGCTATTGTACTAACTGCGACTGCAGAAAAATTGGAATCAAATGTTCAATTATTTGTGGACATTGCCGTGGTCAATCATGCTTCAATTCAAATTCTGACGAAACTCTTGATAAGAATATAGATGACCATTACGAATATGAAAGCATGAACCCACTCTACTGTATCCGCTGGGATACAGGATATGTCTGGAGAAGACGATCTTGAAAAAAACACCAGGAAGAGGAAGAAGAAATGGAAAACTTGCGATTACATGATGAAAGTATTATTATTATTGTTTAATATAATTAAAATATAATATTTAATTACTCCGAATTATAACAAATTTTCGACTACATGGACTAGGCCTACCGGAGAAACCATGAAAAAAAAACGCACCTTACTTTCTACCTCAATGGTGGTGTGGAAACGAATGCATTCTCAGTATTGCTCTATACTTGTAATTTTGTATGGTGAACGTTAAAATTGGGATACCGCAATAACGATAACTTGTACATAAACAAAAAACAATAACTTATAGATAATTGTCTCCTGTACAATTTTTGTTAGAACCTTTTTTTTTGTACAAGCAATATAAAATGAGATATTTACGAAAAGGCGATTCGCTTTTAATAAAAAATTCACATTTCTTGAAAAGTTCGTACATTGTGGGCCTTATAACTCAAAAACCGTAAGTTTTACAGTAAAATGTTATAATACCTTTTTTGTAGATAATTATCTCTTCTATAATATTTACTCACAACTTTTTGCTGTAGGATGAACGAAAAGCGAGATATTTACAAAAAGGTCATTTTCGTGACCTTTGACCTTGAATAACCTTTAAAGCGAACATGATCTCGTGGCCGATTTTTCACACGTTGTTTATAACGACGTTATAAAGGTGTGTACCAAAATTAAGCTTAATGGGAATTTTTCCGAGCTGAAAATCTAATTTGACTGGGCTATATCTACTATAAAGCTTGTCGCTATGCAAATGCAAGAAAGAATCTATACATCTAGAGCAGTGACGGACAAGCCTATTCACGCGGGCATTTGAGATTTCAGAGTACGATACTATGTTCTGTCTATGGTAAGACGTTTTGACGTGAATAGTTTCAAATTTCCCAGCGACAAGTTTTATAGTAGATAGGTAACAACGGATTCAGCGTGAATACAAATGTATTTGATCAACTTCAATCAGATCACCTTACTACACTTACATATTTTTCTTGTTTTCTTCTTTTTAGTACACTTATATAAAGCTTGTGCCTAAAAATTTTTTTTAATTTTATTTTTATTTTTTCCTTTTTAGTCGTAATTATTTTCATGATTCCTCATTCGGTTCATTTCCTTAAGGGCTTCAGTATTGTACAGCTTTTGGCCGCTTAATCTTGTGCTTGTGATTTGAAGACTGTCCCATGACCTTACCCTACTTAACATAAGGGCGACGTATGCCTGGCCAGCACACAGCAGCAAATAATTTTGGACCCAGATAGACCGCCGCATAGTCCACTTTACTACCCTGCATCTTGTGAACTATAAAAGCCCAAGGGCCAAGATTGCAACTTCGCGATCGGGAACATCTTCGATCAGCAGATCCAGAGCTAAACTTTGCTGGACATTGTACGGACTACGGGTGGAGCATATGACTAGTAAAGAAGCAATTGGTCAAAACAATTACGTGATACCCTAGGTGAAGAAAAATATACCATTCTATGTAAAAATCTTGATATTCATTTTTTTATGTAACTAAGGCTAGTTGTCCGCGACTGCTTGATTTAATAGTAATCAGCAAGAGCTTTAATTTGATATCACACATGGGCCAAAGTGCACAACACCAAAACAGTTGGTTACTACCCCCACCCCCACAACCAACAAAAACGTAAAACAATTTACCGCAGCGGAAAGATTTCCATTCACCCATTCTAAATAAAAAAAACCCTATGTAAATCCATCCACTTTTACTACTTTAAAACTTCCGAATTTTCTTCCATTTCTATAATTTTAATATCGTGTAGAAAGAAACCGTGTAAACAAAATTTGTCGCAAATAATCAATTGTAATACTTATATAACAATGTTTAACGAAAGAAATTCGAATTGTAATATTCAGTACACAAAATCAACATTTTTGTATAAAAACGATTCAGGCTTATATGGCAACACTAAGAAGGAGTTCCCCGATTTTGTTCAACTTCGAACTTGATCTTACCACTTTAACGAAGTATCATCGTGCCAAATTTCAAGTCTCTAGCTACAAGTATTCTCGAGTTTTTGTATAAAACTATTCAGGCTAGTGTAATCTACCAACCAGCTGAGCTAAAAAGAAGTGTGCACAGAAAATGAAATTTCCGCCAAAACATCTATATGTATGCAATCACGATATTTTAACTATGATATAGGGATGGCGGTTGTTGCCATAGTATTACTATCAACTATGATAGATTAATGATTTAGTTGAAAATTGGCTGCCGAAAATGCCTAAATATATGCAAAAATTTGCTTAACCAACTTCCTATGATAATTACAAAAATTTGGATAATTAAACAAAAAAATTACAGAAACAACTATTGTCACCTGAAATCGACCCACTTGCCAAATTACAAATTAATGGGACCACTAGAAGTGGGTCAAAATTCACTTGCGAGAATCCGCCCGGACAAACTCGTAGTGAAACGTATATAAAGCTTATAATAATAATAAAAGAGGATATACTTTTTTGGTTCCCTATGGACTCCTAAACCACCTAACCGAATTTAATGAAATTTTCCGGGATAATGTAGCATAGTCTCCGGGTAAATCGTGTGAAGTTTGGTGGAGATCGATACCCCCAAGGGGGTAAAAACAGGGATGAAAGTTTCTATGAAAAACCGCCATTTTTGAAGTAAAAATATCAAAAAAATTGGTATTTGGCCTTCTGTGAGAAATAAAGCAAAACGTGAATCAGGATTTTTGGAAATTCGACCCCTAAGGGGATAAAACAGGGATGAAAGTTTTTATAAAAATTGGCCATTTTTGAAGTTAAACATTCATAAAAATTGGTAATTGCGTTTTGGTTAGAAATAAAGACACATGTACCAGAATTTTTGAAAATTGGACTCCCAAAGGGTTTTTAAATTTTTTTTATCCTTTTTCAATTATGTTTAACTATCGTGGGTTTTTTCAAAATTATTAATTTCGCTTTTTTATTTTAAACTTTTTAGAGGGCATAGGTATTATCATAGATATCAGAATAACTAGATGTCGCATCCCGAACAAAAAAATGTATACATTTCTGGGATCTTCCGGAACGTCCCACAACATGTAGCCAACAGTAAAAGGAACATTTGTTGCGTTAAGCATATTTGTGTATACATTTGGTCATGCGCCTCGCCATCGGAGCAGTGAGACGTTTATAGGAAAGGGGCTGCAAGGTGGCGGTCAGGACAAACAAGGCAAAGACAAGGAACCGAGCGACATGTTGCTTTGATTTTCTTTTCAAATCTCAAAGCACTTGACGTCGGCGCGGTGAAACGCGGAGGACGAGGTGTGTGCAAAATCGATTTTTCTTAAGAATTTTCGTATTTTACGCTTGCCCATTTCTGGAGTGGGACTATGACGGCGCGCGCGGGAATCGCGAATATGGTTATCGTTACCAAATTTTCATTCACAAATTTATCTTGTTCACATGCTCGAAAAAGGGAATTGCATGCTTTTATGATTTTCAGGTTCGATTTAAATGGTTTTTTTCATATGCTAAAATAATTTATTGTCTTATAATAAGGAAATATAGGAAAACGAAACAAAGCAAAATTCGTATTGCATTTTTAATTTCAACAATTATGAATATGTACATATGGAGATGATATTGAAAGACGCCTAAAAGAAAGTTAGATTAATTTATGTACAATAGATGCATAATTAGTAAATTTTATAAAAATAATTTAAGGATAAGTGGCCGAATTAGACATGCTGGTTTTGAGGTAGAAAAATAGATGCACTTATTATACCCAAAACCAACATTCACCCGATCAATTTCCTAGGCTTGAACAGGCTCCTTTGCCAAAATGTGGCGCCACGCTGAAAGCAAATCTTAAGTGCATGCAAAGCGGACAGTAAGGAATTTTAGGTTTATGCAGGACGATTTTTAACGCAGTATTATTTATGTTTGCAAAACTTCTAACGTCCATGCATTAAAACATTAATACTATTTTAATTTATTTAAACAACTATAACAACTAATGTTATTAATACAATTTTATTTTCTTTATTTTTTTCTTTATTGGTTCTTTATTCAATTACCTTTGAGTTCCGAGTTCCGACTAAACTCACGTCATAATTTGCTTCCTTTTTATAGCCTAAACAACTTATGCCTACTCTGTATAATTTTACTCTACTTCCGCCTT